>OY856187.1:220556455-220822945 GCA_963693315.1 Diogma glabrata | reverse complement strand
AATTTGTGTGGCAGTCTCGACTACAGGAAACAAAAAGCCGTTCAAATAACTAAGTCTATTCAGGAACGTTTGACTGGAGAAGTATTAGAGTTGTCTGAAAATGCAAAAATAAGGCAACGTTATGAAGAAATTATTAGAAACCTAAAGATACATTTCGACAATGGGGATTATGCTGAAAAACAAAAAATGTTGTCAATTTTACCGCAAGAAATGAAAATGCAGGAGATTCAAGATATATTTGGAAGTAATGCTACGCGTCATTTGGTTGAAAAAAGTAAAACTCTACATGAAAATAATTTTCAGCATTCATCTGCGACGGATAAAAGAGGTGTATCCACAACAGATATAAATGTTGTGGAGCAGTTCTATAAAAGTGATGAAATCAGTAGATTATTGCCAGGCAAACGAGATGCAATATTTTTTAAAAAAGGAGAGGAGCGCATAAAAACACAAAAGCGCTTATTGCTATGTACATTAAATGAAGCTTATGTGGAGTTTAAAAATAAGTTTCCTGATGTGAAAATAGGATTTACTAAATTCACGTCCCTTCGACCACAAGAATGTATAAAATTATCCCAAGGAGTTCATAATGTTTGCGTGTGTACCATACATCAAAATATAAAATTAATGATTCAACACTCTAAGATGTCTTGGATTACTGATGCTGCTTTCCAAAATTATAAAACATTAATTGAATTTGTTTCATGTGGTAAATTAACAGAAGATTGTCACAATTTGAAGTGCAATGAATGTTCAAAAAAACTTCAACAACTGGAAGAAAAATTACTAAATGATTTTGACGTTAAAGGAATCCTTCAAGTCAAATATCAACAATGGAATACCACTGATCGATGCAATTTGGATACTTTAATAGAAACTGTAGAAGAATTTATGAAAAAATTTATTTACCGTTTACAAATTTTGATACCACACGACTTTATAGCAAAACAGCAATCGACATTCATTGAGGAAAAAAAAAAAAAAAGAAGGCAGTGTTAAGGACTGCCGACAGAAGTGAAAACTTAAATCTGTGAAATAGCTGTGTTTTTTGTTTGTCTTCCAATTATTGTAGCATTGCAAATTAAAATTTCTGAATGTTTAAATTAAAATCAATAAAATAATTGTGGGTTTCACATCTATCAGCATTCCAAGCAACTATTATATACATTTTTATATCTTCTATAACAATAATAATAATAATAATATAATAATAATAATAAAATAAAGTGTTTGTTTGTCTGCGTGCGCTCTCCAGCGAGATCTGTAGCACACAGGAGTCTGAAATTTTGCCAGGAGAAGGCCATTAACAGGTACTAATGCACCTCGGAGCCGAAATTTTAAAATTTAATTTATTTTTTTGAATTAATAATTTTAATTTTCCTAATGGTTAAATATATGCCTAAATGTATATTATATTTTATACTTAAATTATTCAACTTTCACTCAGTTATCTTTGATCGATTTTTTTTCCGCAAAACAGAATTACCATTCAAATGGAAAATTAAAGTTGACAAACAAATTCATTTAGAAGAAAATTATATACATTTATATATTTATTATATACATACAATTATATGCATCCAACACATTACGTTGCAAATAATATTTCTAATTTACAACACTCATGGTCTTGGTTTGATGTACATACATATGTAATACATATTTCATTTGCTTTATATATATATATATATATATATATATATATATATATATATATATATATATATATATATATATATATATATATATATATATATATATATATATATATATATATATATATATATATATATATATATATATATATATATATATATATATATATATATATATGTTATACATGTTCAAAATATAGAAAATGGGCGTTTCTTTTCCTCTTTGAATTTAAAAATAATTTTCCGTTGAATTTAAGAATAGGATTATGAACAATAATATCAAAGCTACAGGTTGAAAGTGTTTTACTTATTAAGAAAAATAGGCGTACCCATTAATTTCAAAAACAAACAAACCATGTAGGTTATTTAAAGAAATCGGTAAAATATATGCAAATATGTTAACAAATGAAGTGATTTGACTGGTTTTAGATTAGTATATAAGTCTGAATTTATAAATGATATTATTCTGTATTATTCTGATTATTATTATTTTCTGCACACAAACTTTTTTATAGGCGTAGCAACGTACGCCGGGTCCTGCTAGTTTAAAATAATCAAAACATAACATAGAAAAATTTGCGTCTATCAACACCTTAGAAAGCATGAATTGTTGTGGGACCTTGTTCTTAAAAGTTTTTTATGTGTTGTTGTGACATACCTTGTAATTTCTACTATCAAACACATTTTATTTTTAAAAAAAATAGCGTATCATCAAAGAATATTCCATAACTTAGAGTAAGGGATGGTATAGTTGATTGAAAATACTTCATCCGCTAGCACCCCTAAGATATCACTTTGGCTAATGAGATTGCACTGCTATTGCCAGTGGTATACGATATCACAAGATAACTCATATGCCAATAGCAGGGACTAAAGTACGCGTGGTTGTCACACCCATAGATCAACAATTTTAAATTTTACAAATCTTCCTGCGGAAAGCTAAGTAAATTAATTGGTATTAATGCGCATTGTAGCCGTTTGTAAATCACTATCGGCTAAGTGTCACCATTTTTAATTATTTTATTTATCATGATTGCCATTCAGGTTTAATCATACATAAGCTATGCTCGCAATTGTGAGCTTTAAATCATGTGAGCTATTGTGAGCTTTAAACATGTATTACATACAACTTCAAACCAACAATTTTGATATACAAATGTAATTGTTTCAGGTTATACTATCTTTCCTACGCTCAATATTTATTTAGCACTAGCAGGACCCGGCGTACGTTGCTACGCCTATAAAAAAGTTTGTGTGCGTAGATTTTGTTGAATTAGTAAGAATAATTTCAAAGAGTCGTAATGAGAATAGAAGAAGCCTATTTTAATTTTTTCATTTGGGAAATATGAATAACAGAGATCATTAGCACTCTAGCTGATCAATCCAGATAGTTTGAAAATTGAAAGGAAGGTCAACATTTGAAAGTGATTGGTAAAGAGTTTCGGAGAGTTTAAATTAAACACTTGCAATTTTTCGCGTTAATCGGCTTAATACGTGTCGCGAAAAATTAGGTGAACGTCAAAACATTCATTTATTGGGTGTTACAGTTATCAATGACTTACTCTGGAACCGTCATACTTGCGATACAAAATAGGCACACCACACTAAAATTTACTGTTTTATCGTACCATTTCATGTTGACTAATTTCATTTATCAATCTATCCAGATTATTTGCTGATCTTAAATAAAGTCAATTTAGATTTTCAAATATATTTTACCAACTATTTCCAATGCTCTACATGCGCTCTGCTCTGTGTGCTTTTATTAGTAATGGAGCATGTCACTGAAAGAAAACTTTGAAGAGCAGACTAAATATGCATAGCGCAGATGTTTGATACGAAACACGATTTTGATCGAAAAACCGGTCTAAGAATGACAGCATTTTTAGTGAAAGTTTTCGTTTTTTGGGTTTTGTCGATTTATGGCCATCGTCTTATTTCGACATTTCTGCCAGAGTTTTAAAAAAAATATTTGGACAAACATAATAATAAGACTAATTTGTAGTATAATATACAAATAATAATAAGAATAATATCAATTATAAATCCAGACTTATATACTAATCTAAAACCAGTCAAATCACTTCATTTGTTGACATATTTGCATATATTTTACCGATTTATTCAAATAACCTACATTGTTTGTTTGTTTTTGAAATTAATGGGGACGCATATTTTTCTTAATAAGTAAAACACTTTCAACCTGTAGCTTTGATATTATTGTTCATAATCCTTTTCTTCAATACAAAGGTTCCATTGCAAAAACTTGCTGCATCAATGTTTCTAAAAAGAGGAAAAGAATTTTTCAATTTTCCAATTTTCTATATTTTGAACATGTATCACATATATTTAAACCAAATAAAATATGTATTACACATTTAGATACACCAAACCAAGAACGTGTTTGTTGTAAATTAGAAATATTTGTTGCAACGTAATGTGTTGGATACACACAATTGTATCATGTATGTATATAATAAATATATAAATGTATATAATTTTCATCTAAATGAATTTGTTTGTCACATTATACTTTAATTTTCCATTTGAATGGTAATTCTGTTTTGCGGAAAAAAGAATCGATCAAAGATACCTGAGTAAAAGTTGAATAAAATTCAAGTACAAAGTATAATATACATTTAGGCATACATTTAACTATTAGGAAAATTAAAATTATTAATTATAAAAAATCTAAATTAAATTTCAAAATTTCGGCTCCGGGGTGCATTAGTACCTGTTAATGGCCTTCTCCTGACAAAATTTCAGACTCCTGTGTGCTACAGATTTCGCTGGAGATCGCACGCAGATAGACAAACACTTTATTTTATTATTATAGAAGATAGAAGATGATGACTAGAATGCAAATTGCTAAAGACAGTAGCAATATAACTTTTAAAAACTGCATTATAGATCAATTTTTTAAAATCCGTAAAAAGAAATTTTTATTATTTTTATGAATTCATTAATAAAAAATAATAATTTTAATGGTATTTAATAAAAATTAAAAAAAAACAATAAAAAAAATTTACCAGTCCAGGAATTGAACTCACGATCTACAGAACATCAATCGAGCGCGTTATCCACATCGCAATTTCAAACGTTAAGAAATGATGGATGTGTTACATATTTAAAAATATTTTACTGATTTAAAAATTGGCAACGCGAATATATAGATTTTAGTCCATATAAAATTTTGCAACGCGGCTAAAGAAGTTTTCACTTCAAAAAATTTAGAAGCAGGAGAGTGCTTCGTTCAAGGGGATTTTTCTGAAAACTACGGCTTCATAATTCGGAATGCGGTTCAAGGCTATTATTATAATAATTCACAAGCTACTATTCATCCATTTGTCATTTATTTTAAAAGTGCCACAAGTGAATATATACAGCACCGAAGTTTTATACTCATTTCGGATATAAACGATCACAACAGTACTACAGTCCATCTTTTCATTACAAAACTTATTGAATTCACCAAAACGCATATAAATTCTAATATTACGAAAATAATTTATAACACTGACGGTGCACCTTCTCAATACAAAAATAAACATAACCTAATTAACTTATGCCACCATAAAAAAGACTTTAAGGTTGATGCAGAATGGCATTTTCATGCTACCAGCCATTGAAAGGGACCTTGTGATGGAATTGGTGGTACACTGAAGCGTGCTGCACACCGTTATAGTATGGCGGGCGAACATATTATTGATACACCAAAAAAACTTTTCGAATGGGCTTTAAAATGGGAATCTACAATGAACTTTGGATACGCCGATAAAAATGAATATCAATTAACAAAAAAAAAATTACAAAATCGATATAAAAATGCGATTACTATAAGTGGAACTCAAAAATTTCATTCTTTTGTACCAGTAAATACTAAGACAATAAATGCAAAAATGTTTTCCAACTCAAAAGAAACTTTTGAATGTAAAATAAGTAAATAATTTTTAATAACTATATTTATTTTCACATATATAATTTGTATGATATTTTAAAAAGTTTATTCAATAATAAAATATTTGTAATTTAATGTTGAAAAACAATCTTTTACTTTATGATTCCATAATAACATAATACGAACATAATGCTTCTCCAGTCAAAAGTTCCCAAATAAATTTAGTTATTTATACGGCTTTTTTGTTTGCAGTCGAGACTGTCAAATTATTTTTTATAAGAGTGACAAGTGATTACTAAAAGTGATAAATAAACATTTCATTTTTTATGCCATCTAATACAAAGAAAATAATTGCAGAAGTGTTTTCCTATTCAAAAGAAACTTCTGTTTTGTAAAATAAGTAAATCATTTTTAACAATTGTATTTATTTTATTTATTGTACTACATATATAATTTTTATAATATTTTAAAAAGTTCATTTAATAATAAAATATTTGATATTTAACATAAAAAAAAAATCTCTTAGTTTATAATGCCATTTTTATAATTTTCCTTCAGAACAAAAAAAACTTATTGCCGACAGTCATATGCACAACGAATTTTATCTTTAAAACAAAAAATAACGCTAGTCCTAAACTTTCACAAGTGGTTAGATATAAAATAAGCTTCAATTTCGTTAAAAAAAAAAAAAAAAGGCTATGCCATCTTTTTTTCAATTACACCGTTTTTTTTCTTATGTTACACCGTTAAAAATTATTTAAAAAAATTAACAGTGTACATTTTTAAAAACTTTGTTCTAATACCTATTCAACGACATATGGGGTGTGTGGAATAGATAAGCTCTTCGTGCTGCACCCTGGGTTACGCAAATAGTCTATTTCAACTTGGTAGCCAAACATTTCATTTCGAACTCTTGGCTGTGATACAAAAAAAAATAAATATGAACCAAAATCACAATAACAACGGTACTTTCCAGCACCATAAGACAAAAAATATTGGACCTTCAGTCCGTATTTTGCAACTGAACATTGAAGGCATAAGCAGGTCAAAAACTGAACATTTACAAAGATTATTAAAAGATTACGACATCGACGTTATAACTCTGCAAGAAACGCATGCAGCAGATGAAGCGCAACTTACCTCTAGAGGAAACATTGCTGGTTTCAAATTAATTAGTGCTATTTACCATCAATCATATGGATCTGCTACGTATGTTAAGTCAGAAATCCTGAACTGCACGCACGTACTTACACAGACGGACAACGATATACATCTTATTGTTGTTGATATATCGGACACGAAAATTGTAAACGTATACAAGCCTCCAAATACAGGATGGCCAGCTGCTACTCTACCATTATTTCATCACCCAGCAATATATGCGGGTGACTTCAATAGCCATCACACTCAGTGGTCCTACTCAAATAATAATACCAATGGCATGCAACTGACCGACTGGGCGGATCATAACAACATGTTCCTGGTATATGATGCGAAAGACTTGAAAAGCTTTAGATCTGCAAGATGGCGAAGCGATTACAATCCCGACCTCTGTTTTTCCACAAAAAACGAACAACGTAACCCTATTCCAATATCTAGGGCTGTCTTACAAGGTTTTCCACGCTCTCAACATCGTCCAGTAATTCTGGAGGTAGGAATCCAAATTCCACTCGTTAACTCTACTCCTCAACCTAGATGGAATTTTAACAAAGCTGACTGGGCTAAATATAGGTTGAAGTTGGATGCAGTGATTCGCTGGATCCAACCCATTCCTAAAAATTACGATAGATTTGTTGGAGCCATAATCTCAACTGCAAAGAAATGCATCCCAAGAGGCTTTCGTGAAGAATATATTCCTGGCTGGAGTAGAGAGAGCGATATATTGTATGAGGAGTACCTTAGTAGTGGTGAGGCAGACGTGGCTGATGACTTAATATACTCACTGGACGCCGCGAGAAAACAAAAGTGGATTAACACTGTTGAAAACATTGATTTTTCCCATTCAAGCAGGGAAGCATGGAGTCTCCTTCGGAAACTGGGTGGCTTAAACTCAATTACTCGTGCTAGCAATGAAATAAATCCAGAGGATATCGCAAATCACATAGTAAATATGTCTCGTTCTTCTATTAATCGCCTTCATAAGAGAACAATTAAACGCAAATTAAGAGAAATGAAGCGCAATTGCTCGTCTCCATCGAAGTATGCGAACTCTTTTAGTAGCGAAGAACTAGAATCAGCTCTCTCCCAAACAAAAAATGGAAAAGCAGCTGGCTACGATGACATTTTTCCAGAATTTCTTAAAAATGCTGGAAAAAATGTAAAACGGTGGCTAACTAAATTTTTCTCGAATGTCCTAGAAACCGGCAATCTACCAAAACATTTTAAGATTACGAAAGTGATAACGATACTTAAGCCAGGTAAACCATCCAATGAACCAGGAAGCTATCGCCCGATTGTCCTTTTGAGCACCTGCTATAAATTGCTAGAACGGCTCATATATAATCGTATCGCACCGATATTGAATGACCAGATTCCAGTCGAACAAGCTGGTTTTCGTCCCAATCGCAGTTGCACTGACCAACTGCTCGCTCTAACATCCTATATCGAAGTTGGGTATCAAAAACAACTAAAAACAGGCGCAGTATTCATCGATCTTACTGCAGCATATGACAGGGTCTGGCGAATTGGGATTATATATAAGCTGTTCAATGCAATACCTTGTAGCACCATCTCGCGTTTAATTAACAACATGCTGAGTAATCGTGTATTCAAAGTTCATCTAAATAATTTATGTAGTAGGTCTAAAATGCTTAACAATGGCTTACCACAGGGTTCCGTCCTGGCGCCATTACTTTTTAATTTGTAAATTCATGACATTCCTGACACAACATCAAAGAAATTTGGTTACGCTGATAATTGGACCCTGGCCACTCAAAACAAAGACATGGGTGTTTTGGAGGATTTGCTCTCACATGACCTAGCGATAATGAATGACTATTTTCGAACGTGGAGCTTATTTCCCAATCTAAGTAAGACCGAGAGCTCCTGTTTCCACTTAAACAACAAACTGGCAAAACACGAACTATCAGTGTTATTTAACGGTACTGTCATCAAATACAATCAACAGCCAAAGTACCTGGGCATTACTCTCGATAGAACTCTTTCTTTTAAACTCCACCTAGAAAATACGTCACAAAAACTTAAAACGAGAAACAATATACTGCACAAACTGGCAGGCTCTACATGGGGTGCTACTCCAGCTACCCTCCGAACAACTGCTCTAAGTCTGGTTTACTCAGTGGCTGAGTATGGCACACGTGAACATAAAAAGGTAACCAACAACATCACGTTACCCTTGCACGAATATTACGGTGACCACACTCGTTGTCGATTGAAGTCAAGAAAGCCTCCACATAAAACTGCCAGCAACCTGTTGGCAACTGATTTTAATATCTTGGATGCCTGGGACACCTCCTGGCAACATTACAACACAACTGGCCTTTCTATTACTAACCCGACTTCTACCCAACCTGGTTTCGATTTACCACGTCATACCTGGACCACATTAAACCGAATAAGAACGAATCATGGACGTTGTGCTGATTTTTTCTACAAGTGGGGCATTTCAGAGTCACCTGAGTGTGACTGCGGCACTCCACAACAAACTATAAAGCACATTGCAACTGTGTGTCCAATTCGACGGTACAATGGCAACATCTCAGACATCCATTTGGCAACTCCCGATGTAGTAGCATGGATAGACTCGCTCGATGTAAACATCTAATGTTCAAATGTACTGCCAAATGTTCAAATATTTTACGTTTTAATTTTTACTTAAAAGACGCGCAATCAAATCGATTGTAAGTTCATTTAATGTGTATCCAATCCATGTTTTGTTTTAGGTAGATTTCATAGAAGAGTCTACCTATTTTTAAGTTTAATTTTTAATGAGTCAAAAAAAAAACCATACGCTAAATAAAAAAAACGACATATCATTTATGAAAATCGATTGAGTAGTTTTTCTACAATCGCTCGTCAAAATGCACTCACATCACAAAATAACAAAAAATTGAGGGGCACCTTGTGAAGACCCCTGGTCGAAAAAAAAAATTCTAAGAGAACTTGTATTTTTTATTTATGAAAGACTATCTATAAACAAAAAATAATCAAAATTAAAAGGGGTCATGTCAAAACGTTGTTGAATCTTCGTGAAAATGCTCATATATATATATATATATATATATATATATATATATATATATATATATATATATATATATATATATATATATATATATATATATATATATATATATATATATACATATATATATATATATATATATATATATATATATATATATATATATATATATATATATATATATATATATATATATATATATATATATATTTATATATATATATATATATATATATATATATATATATATATATATATATATATATATATATATATATATATATATGTATATATATATATATATATATATATATATATATATATATATATATATATATATATATATATATATATATATATATATATATATATATATAAATATATATATATATATATATATATATATATATATATATATATATATATATATCAGTGGCGTGCAGTGGGTTTCGATAGACGGTAAGCAGATTATACAAAAAACAGAACATTTTTTTATTTATACCCACATGATAGTTCTTCCATTGTATTGATTGCATGACGTGATAAGGCTTTGGCAGATCAGTCTGCACTAATATCTGTAAAAGCTTAGTCTTTCAAAAACTTCTTCTGTTTTAGTTACAAATCGTCCTGTTGTTGACAATTGCGACTTATAAGATACTAGGTCATTCAATAAGTCCGTAGGATGACACATAGATGGCGTTACTAGAATTTTTTCCATATGATTTTTATTTAGTACTAACCTTTAAACGATACGTGTATAAATTTGACAGCAATCTGACTATTTATTCGTGAGTTATAGCATTTTGTGTGAAGCAACTTTTGTTTTTGAAAAAAAAATGGAAAAAACTGAATTTCGAATTTTAATAAAGCATTGCTTTTTGATGAAAAAAAATACAGTGGAAACCAAACAATGGCTTGATAAACATTATCCAAACTCTGCTCCATCGAGACAAATGGTAGAGAAGTGGATGGCTGAATTTAAATGTGGTCGTACCAGCAAAAAAGATGCAGAGCGCAGTGGACGCCCAAATGAGGCTGTTATTCCAGAAAACATAAAAAAAATCCACAAATTGGACGATGAACGATCGCAAATTGAAGGTGCACGAAATAGCTGACATTGTAAAGGTAGCAGATGGTAGTGTTTTTACCATTTTACATGAACATTTGGGTATGCGAAAGCTCTGTGCAAATTGGGTGCCGCATGAGCTCACAGTCGACTAAAAACAACAACGAATCGATGCTTCGGAGGAGTCTTTGGCACTGTTAAACCGCAATAAAAGGGAATTCTATCGTAGATATGTGACAATGGATGAGACATGGCTCTTCACAATTACACACCAGAATCCAAAAGACAGTCAGCTGAGTGGACAGCAGTCGACGAACCGAATCCAAAGCGAGCAAAGACGCAACAGTCGGCCGGTAAGGTGATGGCGTCTGTATTTTGGGATACGAACGGAATAATATTCATCGACTATCTCCAAAAAGGAACCACCATCAACAGCGAGTATTACTGTGAACTTTTGGATCGATTGAAGGCTGAAATCGCAAAGAAACGGCCACATTTGCAAAGAAAAAAGTGTTGTTTCACCAAGATAATGCACCGTGTCACAGATCGATGAAAACGATGGCAAAATTGAATGAATTGGGCTTTGAATTGCTTACCCACCCACCATATTCTCCAGATTTAGCCCCCAGCGACTTTTTCCTGTTTTCAGATCTCAAGAGAATGCTTGCTGGAAAGAAATTAAGGTCCAATGATGAAGTAATCGCTGAAACTGAGGCCTATTTTGACGAGAAAGAGAAATCGTACTATAAAAGTGGTATAGAAAAGTTGGAAAATCGCTATACTCGTTGTATCGCCCTCGAAGGCAACTATGTTGAATAAAAAAATCGAGTTTTGTCAAAATGTTGTTTTTTTCTTACTTATCCTACGGACTTATTGAACGACCTGTTATATCTGATGTTTCATCAAGAAGTATGGCAATAAAAAAACAAACTTTGATTTCTAAAAAAATTGAGTTTTTTAGATCAACACCTATTGATTCACTCAAATCATTTTGTATATGACTAAAAATGCCTAAAAATACTTTGGATTCCTATAAAAATGTGTCCAATTCTTGATCATATATTGAAAACACTTTCAACATTATAACACTCCCGAATAATTTGAAAAAATTGATTGATTAATATAATATGGCTTGGTGTTTACTAACGGCATTAAAAAAATTATTTAAATTATGATAACCATCGTAGGTTTAAATACCCTTTTCTTTAGAAAATAAAATAAACATTTTTAAAAAAAATGAAACAGACTTCTGAAACAATAAAAGAGGCACAAAAAGTGAAAAATATTTCAATTGTGGCTTTTAGAGACAGAAATACATATAAACTTTGATTAATTTAATTTAATTATACTTAACTACAAAAAATTACACTTTTAAACAAAGATGTTATATTATAAAACTTATATTTTATTATAATTATTATAGTTGTGATAGTTATTATATTATAAGATTTATTTGTGGTACAAAACTGTTGGCAATCGATGAGATGTGACTTCGAACATTTTGTTTTGAAAATAAATTTCAAAATAGGGCTATTATTTTGAAAACGTACATCGAAAAAAAAACAACTATTTTTTAAAAATCTGAAATTTTGATATTTTGTTGGTGTTGACGAAAGGAAAAAAGTAATTTCTGCTTTTATTTTTTGTGTACTCTGAATCGGAGTTATGCGCGGTTGAATTTTGAGGCTTTTTCACGTAGTTTTTGGTAATGGTGGCAATGTTTTGTGAATAGGTGCCACAAATTTCATCCGACTTAGGTATATTTTTGCAAGTAAAAAGGAAAATAATTGAATAATTGAAATAAGTAAGTTTAAAATTAATAACTTTTCTCCTTTCCGCTAGGCGGCGCGTAAAACCTTGGTTTACTTCAAAGCTCATATCTCAAAAAGTAGGCTTTTTTTTTTTTTGTTTTTCACAAATTTTAAAGTAAACATATGCAGCTATGAAATTGAGAAATAAAAAGTCAGCAATTCAATATGGATTTTTCCTTACAATTTTTTAAAGTTTGGTGTATGAAAAATTCACATGTGTTTTTTTATTAAGTTAATAATCCTGTACTAAATGTGGATCTAATAAATTAAACATTTTATATTTTAACACCTGCAATAAATTTGAACCATTTTCTGTGTATTTCTGATTGAGAAACAGGTTTTTATTCAGAATAAGAATTGGAGATCCCAATGATCGAAGATTTTGTTATAATTTCAACATCACCAACACTAACATTAGAAAAAAACATTAAAAAAATATTTTTCCTATAAACATTATAATTTAATCAATATTATAAATAAATACATTAAAAAATTAATTTATATATTTTTTTTGCCTTTAAATTGAAATATTTATGATCATCAGAAAAAGAAAACATTTAGGCAATTATTTTATCGGGTGTAGTGTTATCCGGTAAAAAACAGTGGAATCCTTGACTTCTTTGTTTTCTTCCAAGAACATTTCGTAGATGTCGGTGAGGGTCCATAACACCAACCGCTTTGATTTCTTAATTTTTGTGGATCCTTCTGTAATAGTAACAACATCTTTAAGGCCAGGCATTGTTCTACTAATTTCCTCTGATAAGAAGTATGTTTGAATTTGTTTTACTATATTTTGTGACAAACTGTGCACTTGTTTGCTTTGAGGCCAACTGTAAGGACCTACTGTTTCCAACAGATCCATGGCGAATTCTACCAGTCGTCTTGATGCATTAAATTCATCCTGGATACGTTGATTTGACCAAAATTTACGTGGTAGAGTTGTCAACAAAAACACTTGTTTTGATTTACAGCTGGCATCTTTAAACTCTTTTTTAAGGTTCATAAGCCATGATGTATATTCACATTCCTAGTTTGGTGATAACACTTTAACTGAATCTACTTGAAATATTCTTTGGACTTATTGCCGATGTGACACTTGCAATTTTTTTATAACTTCCTGTTGTAATATGATTTTGTTTGATAGGAGATTTGGCTAACCTTCCAAGAACATTGTTAATATCTTCTAAAATGTCCATAAGTAGTTCAGGAACTGGTGGTAAAATTAGGTAGGTACAATTTAATATATTTTGATTGGATGCAAGTATAATTTGGTCAAAAACCGTTTGTGGGCGTCATTAGAAATTTTAAATGTTAAAATTATGAGCCTCTAATGAGATTTTAATTAGTAAAAAGGGGCTGAATAGACATTTTTTAAAATGAATAAACATTTTACACACCCTTTTAATAATTTAAATTCCTTTATTTTACCACTTAACTTAAATTAATTTTTAATAAGTTTTTAACCATTTAACCGCACAGAAAATGGTTCAAATTTATTGCAGGTGTTAAAATATGAAATGTTTAATTTATTATATCCACATTTAGTACAGGATTATTAACTTAATAAAAAAACACATGTGAATTTTTCATATACCAAACTTTAAAAAATCGTAAGAAAAAATCCATATTGAATTGCTGACTTTTTATTTCTTAATTTCATAGCTGCATATGTTTACTTTAAAATTTGTGAAAAACAAAAAAAAAAAAAGCCTACTTTTTGAGATATGAGCTTTGAAGTAAACCAAGGTTTTACGCGCCGCCTAGCGGAAAGGAGAAAAGTTATTAATTTTAAACTTACTTATTTCAATTATTCAATTATTTTCCTTTTTACTTGCAAAAATATACCTAAGTCGGATGAAATTTGTGGCACCTATTCACAAAACATTGCCACCATTACCAAAAACTACGTGAAAAAGCCTCAAAATTCAACCGCGCATAACTCCGATTCAGAGTACACAAAAAATAAAAGCAGAAATTACTTTTTTCCTTTTGTCAATGCCAACAATATATCAAAATTTCAGATTTTTTAAAAATCAAAAATTTAAAAATCAACAAAAAAATGTACGTTTTCAAAATAATAGCCCAATATAAAAGCTATTATGAAAAAATAACTTTTACAATATAATATCTTTGTTTAAAAGCGTAATTTTTTGTATGTAACTAACTATAATTAAATTAAATTAATCAAAATTTATACGTATTTTCGTCTCTAAAAGGCACAATTGAGTTATTTTCCACTTTTTTGTGCCTCTTTTGTTTTTTCTGAAGTCGGTTTTATTTTTTTAAAAAAGTTTATTTATTATTTCATTTTGTGTAGTCATAAAATCAAAAGGCGGCTAAGAACGTGTTTTTGAAGTAATAACTTAAAATCGCGGCAAGCATTCATCGATGAAAATCTAACAAACATGGTTTTATCATATTTTGGAAAAAGGGGATATTTTATGTCATAGAAAGGAATTTAGGACCATTTCGGCATCTATATCAATTAAATACAACTCAAACCGTCCAAATAGATCCAAATAGATTAAGCTGTTTCAAAGAAATCGACGAAAATACATGAAAAATATAGTTTTTTTTCAATTTCCTGAACAACGACCGTTTTCCAGGTAATATAAAAAATATGGGACCACCTGGGCATCTATCTTAATAGAATACATTTAAACCATCCAAATCAAGTGAGCTGTTTTCGATAAACTGGCGAAAATACATAAAAAAATATAGTTTTTCCAATTTTCTGAAAATAGTACATTTTGCTATACAAGAGATGAAAACGCTGCTTTTTCGTGAGTGAAAATTTGTTCAGCTGTTAAAAATTAAAAATTTGTTCAGCCGTTAACGTCCAGTTGGACAATTTCACGAACGCAAAATGTTTTTATCTCGCGTTGGAAATACACTTTTTTCTATGATAGTAAATACATAAACGATATTTCTTAGAATTTATTAAATTAGAAATCGACAAAGTAACATTCAAAAGTCATATTCTATTTTTACATATGGTTGCTTTGTTTTAAAAATATATGAAAATACCATAGCAACTACAATTTGTTATTCTTTTTACAATAGAGGGAAAAAGCCCATTTTCACAGGGGATTAAGCCTGCTTGAAAATAAAATTTTCCTCTGCTATCATAGAAAAACGGGATTTTTCACGTCATAAAAAAATGGACCACTTGGGAGTCTACCTTAACAGAATACAATTTAAATCATCCAAATCGAATGAACCGTTTTCAAAAAACATACATAAAAAACCTTCAATGAAAGATCCAATAATTTCATAATTTAAATCACTGGAAACTATATTACTTAATGGTTGCACCATTTTAATAAACGAAATATTACACCCATTAAAACTATAAATAAATAATGTTATTAATTTTAATAACACAACAAATAGATTAAAAATAATTTCAATCTTATCAGGAAAAAACTAACAAACAATTTTCTTTATATTCGCTCATACGACATAACCAAAAAACTTGTGTTCAAAATGTACAAAATGTGAAATGACAAAAGGAAAAGAAAGAAAAAAAGTCCAAGCGGCACGTATATCCGCTAGAAATAGGTAGATTTCGAGATCAGACAGTTTTGTGTACCAGTAGAATCTGATGTATCAGATTAGTTTAAACAAAACAAACTAATTTAAAACAGATATCAAACAAATTTTAAAAAGAAAATTAGCTACCTACAAGCAAAATTATATCTATCCAATTTTGCAACAAACAAATATCAAATCTACCACAGAACATGTGTGTGACAATTTATGACACAAACCTACTCTATATCATATGTCGTGCAATTACTGCAAAATATCAAAATAGTTTATTTCTAAGAAAAAAAAATTAATTTCTTCTATTCAAATCTTTTATTTTTTTGACTGTTATAAGGTTGACATTAACTGTTATAAGGTTTTTGGAAATTGTAGTTGGGGATTGTTGCAAACTTTTTTGTTGAAGCCAACACGTCAAAAACCTCTAACTGCAGAGGTTTATATTTATAAGAAACGGATTAAAATGTTTCCACAAATTCTAAATTTATGAAGATTTTAAAAATATTAGTATCCAAACGGCCGTTATAACGGATTAAAAAAAACACTTTTTTTTCTAGTATAAAGCCTATAGTACCTTAACCATATGTCAGATTTTTCTGATTTACGAACTCGTCCAAGATATTAATAAAACACACATTTTTAAGAAAGGTTTTTTGATCTGGCTCCACAAATGCAACCGTGAGAGCGCCGGTTGATTTAAACGCATTTTGTGTTTTACAAGCTTTTTTGTTGGAGCCGCTCACTCAGAAACCTCCAACTGCAGAGGTCTTTTTTTTGAAAGAAACTGATTAAAAAGGTTTCAAAGATTCTAAATTTATGAAGTTTTTAAAAATATTAGAATCCAAACGGCCGTTATAACGGATCTAAAAAACACAGTTTTTTTCTAGTATAAAGCTTCTAGTTTCTTAACCATGTGTTGGATGGGGCTGATTTACGAACTTGTCTAAGATATTAATAAAACGCACATTTTTAAAAAAAGTTTTTTGATCTGGTCTTATAAATGCGACCGTGAGAGTGCCGGTTGTTTCAAACAAAATTTTTTTTTTGCAATCTTTTTTGTTGGAGCCACTCACTCAGGAACCTCTAATTGCAGAGGTCTATTTTTAAATCAAATTGATAAAAAAGATTCCAAAAATTCTAAATTTGTTAAATTTTTTGAAATATTAGTATTCAAACGGCCGTTATAACGGTTTTAAAAAATCAATTTTTTTCAGAAAAAAGCCTCTAGTTTCTTTACCACGTGTCGGATTTTGCTGATTCACGAACTTGTCCAAGATATTAATATAACACACAAGTACAGAAAATTTTTTTGATCTACCTCAACAAATGCGACCGTGAGAGTGCCGGTCGTTTTCGTTATATCTCATATCGTTTATATATATATATATATATATATATATATACATATATATATATATATATATATATATATATATATATATATATATATATATATATATATATATATATATATATATATATATATATATATATATATATATATATATATATATATATATATATATATATATATATATATATATATATATATATATATATATAAATTTTTTTTTTTTTTTGTTTTTCGTCTCCGCTTTTCATATATAGTCGTTTGGCACAAAAATTTTCCGAAATTCCGAGATGAAGCCCATTGCAATAGGTAGATTTTTATATGAAATCTACCTAAAACTTTAAAGCAGAATTATCTTCTGCTTATTTTCACACATTTTATTGGGACTTTAATTGTTTGTTTTTCAATACAACTTCTAAGGAATACATAGCGATTGAAAGCAGAAATTTTACTGATGACCATAGAACAAAAAATAGATAAAATCTGCCAAAAACAAAATTTTTTTATATTTTATTTAAATGTGCATTTTAGATTTGAGTGTTGAAAATTCAAAAAGGCTGACATGTAAATATAGATCTTTGGAATATTAGAATAATCGTTAATAAATAAATGATATTATTAATCAATTTAGAATGTTTTTATATTCTTTAATTAATTTAAATTTTTGTTAAGAAGACTATTTTAAATTTTGTTTGGGTAAGCAGGTATGACCCTGCTTTCTTCGTACCGCCCGCCAGTGATATATATATGTATATATATATATATATATATATATATATATATATATATATATATATATATATATATATATATATATATATATATTTATATATATATACATATATCTATATATATATATATATATATATATATATATATATATATATATATATATATATATATATATATATATATATATATATATATATATATGTATATATATATATATATATGTATATATATATATATATATATATATATATATATATATATATATATATATATATATATATATATATATATATATATAAATATATATATATATATATATATATATATATATATATATATATATATATATATATATATATATATATATATATATATATATATATATATATATATATATATGTATATATATATATATATATATATATATATATATATATATATATATATATATATATATATATATATATATATATATATATATATATATATATATATATATATATATATATATATATATATATATATATATATATATATATATTTATATATATATATATATATATATATATATAATATATATATATATATATATATATATATATATATATATATATATATATATATATATATATATATAGTTATTATATATATATATATATATATATATATATATATATATATATATATATATATATATATATATATGTATCATAATCAGTTTGATTCGGCGCTTCATTTTGTGTCCGGCTTTTAAGAAGTTAGATTAATCAACAGGACAATCAAACTTTTTATTTTTTTTGTGTAACTTTGTTTTTGTGTGATATGTGTTATAATAGTTTCTTTAGAGAACCACACAGGAACCACATATAAAAATAAAAAAAAGGTGCGTCCACCAACACGTTAGAACGCATGTTGTTGTGGGACGTTGGTTTTAAAGGCTTTTATGGGTTTTTCTTACATATATTTTAACTCCTGATATACAGCACAATTTATTTATAAAAAATGAACGGGTTTACTGACGAATTTTTTAGAAAAATAGGAATATCTTTAAAAAATATCAGATATAGTTGCAGATTAAATGTCGTTTTTCATAAAAATTGTATTTATTGAAAAGAACAATTATCGCTAAATGGATCAGTATCCGAATAGTTTTCGGGACTAATAGATTCAGATAGCTGGAAAATTCCAGGTATTGTCAGATTAAATGTCATTATTCTCTCAAAATCTGAAGAACTGTGTGTTCTGGTAGCTTATTAGCTCAAATCTGACAAACATATTTAGCAAAATCATGGAGATATGGGTATCAGATAAAGATTGTTAGCTTGATACATTTTAAATAAACTCTATTAACATGTGACCCCTGAGGCTCTGAGTGTAAGCTACCAGGCGGGTCGCAGGTGCTTACGGGGCACAACTCATGGCTGGGTGTCCCCCTGCAGTATTGCAACTTGGTCAAGTAAGGCGGCCCTGCTTGACTCGACTGTCTTTCCGACCAATAATTATATGCAGTATGGATAAATCGAGCAAAAATAAAAAAATGAAAACAAAAACACAAACGCACACAACTACACATAACAGCACCACAACATCCAGCAAACACAACAAAAAACCAGGGGAACGTTCTGTGGACGGTAACACGTCAGTAACAGTAAATGTTCTAAAATCTGGCAGTAACTCCACCTCTACTCCAGAGGCTTGTGAAAATCTTCGGGTCGTGTCACACATGGCTCTTGGAGATTTAAACAAGTCTCTAGAATGTCTGCATCTGGGGCAGTCGGAATCGGAGGTCAGAAAATCTTCGGAGATGCAGGCTGCCGAGACCACTGTAACAGTTGGTAGAAAGAGGAAAAGAAAAAACGTTTGTGGTTCAATGAGGAGAAAAAAGAAGAAAGCTAAGGCTTAATCCTCACTGCAAACAGAAATTGCGGAGCAGGCCACTACATCTAGCGGTCTCTCTGCAACAATACCTTCCTTGGACACGAGGGCTGAGATGATCGAAAAGATTCGTCTACCGATCACTTCGGTCCCGCATCATAAGGCGAGCCTCTGTATTCCATCGAAGTCGACGAAAACGACGGGTCCGAACAAAGCTGCACCAAGCTATGCTAGTGCAGCTAAGCGAGGGCTAGTTGTAATTGTTGATTCTGACAATGGAACTATCAGCCAGGAACAAAGCAATTTGATCCAGCAACGCCTGTTTGATGGGGGAAGCTTTGATGGGGCGTCGTTGAAAGAAGGAAAACTCTATTTCCGATGTTCAAACGACTTCTCATTGAACTGGTTGGTGGAGGAAATTACAGGTTGCATTCCATGGGAAGGAGCAAGGCTTTCATCAATGAAGCTGTGTGATCTCCCTAAGACGCACCTGGCCAAAATTAGGATTCCAGGTCGTAGACAATCTGAGACGGCTTTATTGAGTGGTCTTGGACGTCAAAATGGCTTGGACAATTCCAAATGGAGGATCCGATCGTACGGGGGGGAAGAAATTGGCTAAGGATAAAACCTCTGTCGAAGGAAAACTCCTGTACATTCTTTTCGATAAAGATAGTGCGAAAGTAATATCTAATCGGAAGGCGAAACTTTTCTTCATGTGCGGTTCAGTAGTTGTTAAGTTTATTGGATCGCGCTTGAAGACATAAGCGAATATCACTGTTATGATGGCAGTGGATAAGCTTGAGTTTCGACAAATCAATCTGTAACATAGCATAAGTGGGTCATATAATCTCATGGATTCACTTGCTAAAAAGTTGCAGACAAAAATATTAATAATCAAGAGCCCTACATTATTAAAAACAGAGTAGCCGGTCTTTAGTTGAAGGGCTGGAACATTGGGGGGGTCTTGGCAAAACCAGAACCTGCATAGCATAAACCAAAGTCTTGATATGCATCTTCTGGCTGAGTTATCCTCAGGTGATTTAACCGTAGGAATGCTCAGTTATGGAACAGCTACGGAAAAAGGCGGATACTCATTGTGTCTGCCTATCTTCCGTACGACTTCATTAGTCCCCCGCCAACGCTGGAATTGATGCGCGTGGTTGACTTTGCCAAGCATAAAATCCTGGATATCATAGTTGGCTGTGACGCCAATTCACATCACGTAAGCTGGGGAAGTACCAATAATAACAGCAGAGGTCAGTCTCTCTTAGAGTACTTGTCTTCTACTAATTTGGAAATTCTAAACTCCGGAGGAGAGCACACTTTTGTTAACCCCCGACGGCGAGAAACCATAGACATCTCTCTATGCTCCAGATCTCTTCTAGAAGACATCAGGAGCTGGAGAGTGTCAACGGATATATCCATGAGCTGTCACAGATATATAGACTTAGATTATAGAACGGGCTAGTGGAAGCATTTCCAAAGTCCAGGCTATTGATCAGGCCGTTGACCAGCTCAACGATCTGTTAGTCAGGGTTTTTGAGAGCTCGTGTCCCGAAACGAGGCAACGAAGTGCACACAAGTCAGTTTGGTGGAACAAAAACCTTGATAAACTCAGACAAAGATCTAAAAAACTTCTGAACAGGGCATTGAAAACTCGTGACGAAGCTGATTGGGCACTGTACAGTGAAGAAAGGAAACTGAAAAGTATGAAAAGTACTGTGCGAGTGCGAGTACTTTAGCGAGACTGGATAATATTAAATTATCCAATAATACTTACGCTTCTTCAAATGAAGAAACTTATACAGCACTGTTTCAACACCATTTTCCTGGCTGTCTGCTTGGGGAGATTCCTCAAGGGACAGCCGCAAAAAATAGGGAAAAACCAAACCGAATGGACTGGATAATGGCAAAAAGAGTTGTATCGCCCGAGCCTCTGTCTTGGGCTATCGGCTCCTTTGAGCCATACAAATCTCCAGGTCCAGACGTAATATGGCCTATTATGATACAACAGAGTCTGGAAATAATAGGAGATAGGCTCTTAAAGATCTTCGTGGCCTGCATAGCTCTCGGCTATGTACCATAGGCCTGGAGAAACGTGAGAGTTGTATTTAGCCCAAAACCAGGGAAAATCAACTATTGCGAAGCGAAAAACTTCAGACCGATCAGTCTTTCCTCATACTTTCTAAAGTCTCTGGAAATGTTGATCGACCGTTATATCAGAAACGTCTGTCTGAAGAAAATCCCGCTAAGCAATAGGCAACACGCTTATCAAGCAGGAAAGTCTACGGACACAATCCTTTCAGAAGTGGTCTCTGACATTGAAGAGACTATCTCTAAAAAGGCTATCACTCTTGGCGCTTTTCTTGACATTGAAGGGGCTTTTGACATAGCCACTTTTGAGTCACTCCTTAACGGCGCGGAAAGGTACGGTGTGAATAAAACACTCCTAAGGTGGATACGACGGGCTCTGGAAGATCGATGTCTGTTTTTTCATACGAAGGACAACACCACAATCCAGGTAGGTGTGAAGCGTGGATGTCCCCAAGGGGGCGTTCTATCACCCTTGCTTTGGAACATGATGGTAGACCAGCTCCTAATTGAATTAAATGATAAAGGGCTAAACACATACGGCTATGCCGATGATATTAGCATTCTTTTAAAAGGAGACAACATGGGGTACCTCTGCCGAAACATGCAGAACGCCCTGGACATTACGAACAGCTGGTGTCGGAAGAATGGTCTCTCGATCAATGCTTCTAAGACACAGCTCGTGGCGTTTATCAACAGAAAGAAACTAAATAACTTCACTCTTCCTTCAATCGGTAATAACACATTAACACTCCAAGATAATGTGAAGTATCGTGGTGTTACTCTCGATAAACGCCTCAATTGGGCTGTTCATGTTGAGACTAAATGCGCAAACGCAACTCGAGTTCTGTGGAAATGCAGGAGGGATTTCGGTGGCAAATGGGGGCTGACTCCGAAAATGCTTGCTTATGTATCACTTGTGCTTGCAGAACAACGCCCACAGCGAGTCTGCAGGTCTTATTAGGGCTTCCTCCCTTGCACATATTTGTAAGAATGGAGACGCTTAGGGCTACAAAAAGGCTCGAACTCCTGGGAAACACTGGGGGCTATAGGAAAAATCATCAAGCGCTATGGAGAGATCTGGAAGAACACCTGACAGATTTGTCCATGCCGACTGATGACACAGCATCTCTAACTGCCTTTCAAAAGCAGCATAGAGTTGTAATTCTAATGATAGAGGACCGTTCCTCGGCTAATTTGCTATTGGAGAGTGCGGCCAACACATCTACACAGATGGATCTCTCACTGAAAATGGTCCAAGAGCGGCGGTCTACTTCAGTAATGAAGATCTAAGCCTGCAATTTCCACTTGACGTATGCAGGACAGTCTTCCAGGCTGAGGTATTCGCCATAAATAAAGCATCAAGGCGAGCCACGGAGTTTAAGTGGTCTGGCAAGATTATCAATATTTTTACTGATAGCCAGGCTGCTCTAAAAGCTCTGGGAAGTTAAACTATGAAGTCAAAAAAAAGTGCAAGAATGTTCTGGGTCCTTGAATTATCTCGGGCTCAGAAGCAGCATATCACTGATATGGACACCAGGGCATAGTGGGCATCTCAGGAACAAAAAAGCTAATGATTTAGCAAAGAGCTCCGCAGGAAGGCTCATAGGTCCTGAACCAGCAATTGGAATATCGAAGGGTAGGATGAGATCGCTAGTCGAACAAGTTCTGTTTCGGTCCAGTGACTCTCAATGGAGGTGCACAGAAGGCTGCAAGGTCTCCAAGATGTTCACTCCAAAGTTGAACCACCAAACCACCAAATACCTGTTAAATCTGACCCGGTCAGACTGCAGGCTAATGGTGTTACTACTAACAGGTCAATATCATGTGAACAAACATATGGTGCGGCTTCGAGTAGAAAATGATCCAACATGCCGCTTTTGTCTTGAAGAGGATGAAACAGTCCCTCACATTGTGGAAGAATGTTTGGCTCTCTCGGGGCTCCGAGGCATCATGTTAGGATCAAACCATCTAAGGATAGAAGATTTCTGCAAAGCAGACCATTCAAGACTGTTGGCTTTTTTCAAAAAGGTCTTCAGCTCTTGAATATGAGGATTGCATAAAGGACTTAACAGTCTACATGTCAGGCTATGACTACATGGTCGCCTCGCAAAAAAAAAAAAAAAAAACATGTGACCACATTTTTGATATTTTAATAGTAACACAATTCACAACTAACAAACCAACTAAAATTTAAACAATTTAAAAAAAAACACAACAATAATCATCGTGATCATCATCAGTTCACTATTGTTTGTGTGAATAAATAATAACAATAATAGTAATAACAATCAAAATGTAAGCTAACTTTAAAAATAAAAGTCGTTTTTTTTAAATTCGGTAAGCTGTTGAGAATTTAAAATCTTAGCTCTTTACTATTGGCTTTGTTACTTTTATTATAATTTTTTTTTGTCAGTAACTTTAATAGAACTTACTGCTTTTATTTAATTTATTTGTATTTATAACGAACAATTTTTTTTTATTACCAACTATTTCATTAATGTCATAAAAAGAGAAGAAAAAAAATTATAAGTATCAAAGACAATTATACAGTTTTTGAAGTTAGATTTTTCAGTTTTTTTGTTATTGTATTCTGTAACTTCTGAATGACAAAATAATTTTGATTAATTACAAATAGTTTTTTTTATATGTTGATTGTGCTCAAAAAGACATGTGTGGATTTAATTGTTATGGTTAAATTACACCAGGTGGCAAGTTGTAGAATTTGAAGGATGATTGCATATTAAATAATAAGAAAATTAAAAAAAGAGTTAAGGTTAAGAAGATATATTTACTTGAAATTTCATTTCGGTCTCTATTTTATTTTTAAATTGAACATTTGTGATTGTATTTTACAAGTTTTGTGGGAATTGTTGAATATTTTGACAATCTAGACTGTAGATGAAAACGCGTTTGCCAAAATCTTGTGCAATAACTTATATAACATCTCTGAATATCCAAAGATTTAAGATTATTTCACCAATTAATGGTGAGGTTGAGGTTTTAAAAATTTGAGATTTAAAATTATCAGAAAAAATATGAAGGGACTGAAATCTCAAGGCTTTGAGATATCAAGACTTCGGGATGTGTTAAGGATTTTTATATAGTTTTCGGCAAAAGGCTTTTGTGAGGACATTGTTTTTTGTTTTGGGTAACGACGTAAACATAATATTCTTTGTAAAAGTACAAGTACAACTTTTTCAAAATTCTAAAAATACTCCTATAATTATATTAAAATCAAATTTTTAAACTTTTTTCATAATGCTAAAAATATTCCAAAAATTATTACAAAATCAAAAACTTGAAACTTTTTTCAAATTCCAAAATTATTGCAAAAATCATAATATAATAAAAATTTAAACTTTTTCCAAAATCCCAAAAATATTGCAAAAATTATAACAAAATCAAAAATTTAAACTTTATTCAAAATTTTAAATATATTCCAAAAATTAATCCAAAATCAAAGATTGAAACCGAAGCAATTTCAAAATTTTTTTTATTCCGAAAATATTGCAAAAATTATATTATAATCAAAAATTCAAACTTATTTTCCAACTGTTCCGGTTATTCAGAAGTCCTTGAATCCTAGATGTTATTTGAAAGTATATTTACTTTATACGATAGACTATGTTACTGTACATTAAACTGGTTAATAATGTTTATTTCACTAGATTTGAATTTTGAAAATTTTGAATAATATATTAGAGATTTTTTGAGGACATAAACTCAAGAAATTAAGTATTTTGAATTTTTCAATTCGAAAGTATATTTTTGGATTTTTTTTAGAGAAAAATTCCATTTTTCTCTTATACGTGTTTCGGATTGGGATTCGAACTATCCTATAAGTTCAATACGATAACAATAACAATAAATCACATAATTAAATACGACATAGGCCAATATTTCATGATAGGATAGGAAAAATTAAAGAAAAAGGTAAACAGCAAATTTATATTAACACAAAACTAAAATGTGGTTGGCAATAATCTAGCTTGTGACACATTTTTTGATCATGCGACACACTTCCTTCCTCAATTATTAAGGCCTATACATAAAGTTATATGAAGGCTCGATTTCACGAATAAGCAATATCGTATCATCATCAAGGAATACTCCATAGCTAAGATTGAGGGGGCTACCGTTGACTGAATAGAGTTCATCTGCCAGCACCCCTAATATATCACCTTGGATAGTGATATCTCACTGCTAGTGCCAGTGGTATTTGATATCTCACGTTACCCCGTATGCCAATAGCAGGGGCTAGATTACGCGGGGCTGTCACACCCGTAGATCAAAAAATTTACAAATAAAAAAATTGATCCATGCGGAAAAATCTTGCCATTAACATAACTTAGCTTTGAAATCGCTCCAGCAGTTTTCGTAGGTTGTGACGGTCGGTAGACCGTTAGACATTTTTTTTTAACTTTTTCAGAATCGTTATGAAACTGAGAGAAATTCCAAAATAAATGGAGGTAACATTTTCACTTTTGGTTCGAGATTGTAATATTTAGGTCATTCAGACCGAACTAAAAATTCAAACGTGTAAATAATTCGTGGCACTGCAACAGTATCATCTTCTGTAGGCCAGAACAATCGACGATCGTCTTATATTGTATTGCTATGATTCTACATAATCGCAATGAAATACAAACAAAATTGTATTCAGCCTCAATTTCTCCTATACAATATTTGAAATCTAAAATCAATGTCACAAGAAAAAGGGACCAAGCTGAAAATAAAATAATAAAAACAAAAATAATATGAATTAAATTTCATCAAAATTTCTGGAGCTTTCTTTGTAATGAATCAACTTACCTGAAATATTTGAGAAATTTAGAAATATTGTACATGGAATTCTTCTGGCAAAATTGAGTTAGTTTTAAATTAAACTGCGTGCGATGATTTAAAGTTAAATTAAATTAGACTGTGATAGTGTTAATAGTTTAGGTGGATTGTGATTATGTTTAAATAAATTAATAATTGTAAACGAAAGTTGTGTCGTATACATAAATTGGGAGAATAGTCTAGAAAGAAATATCGTTTGCTTTATTGTTTTCCTGTTGTTGTGGAACAATAGCGTTTTTGAATACTTGATTTGGAAATAAAGTGATCCTTAGTTGGCAATAGATTGGAGACTGATTAGAAAGTGGAAAGTGGCTGGAAAGTGATCATTAGTTATCATTAGTTGGCAATAAATTTTCTAAGCGAATTGCCAATCAAATTGCTTTCGAAATTTTAGCAAAAAAATATTTTAAATAATCTTTACCGTCCTTGGCAAATTATTAGACTGAACATTTTTAACCTTTTTTATATGAAATCATAAATAGTCTAATTCGTATCATCTTTGATTTGACTATCCATCAAGGGGGGAGAGAAATGGTTTCAAAAAAAAATTATCCATAACTTATAGATAACTATCCATTATAGTTAATTATAGATAACTATCCATTCATTCTAATGAAAATCAGAAATATTTATTTTGTTGCACACCTTACTATCGGTATTAAAAAATGTTTTCATGTTTTTTTTAAATTATTCTAGTAGGCGGTCGCGACCAAAAAATTTATGTGTGAGATCGTAGATAACAGTTTTTCAAAAAAAAAAATAACTCTGGAAACCTCTAAGGGGCCAGCTCGTGGTCGCTGTAATGTTGTGATATCCTAGTTTCTTATAAAATGACATTTTATTCTTAATAAACTCTAAATTTATACCTTTAGGGCTTAAAGCAAAATTAAAAAAAATTTAATAATAATGTAACGATTAAGGAATACTATAGAATACAATTAAATAGAACATCGTTCTAGAAAATACTCTTTAGGGAAAATATTTCCGGAAATATTTGTTTATATAATAAGAATAGAAAATAAAAAATAAAACCCCTTGAAGTATAGGTAAATAAGTAGTACCATAGACATTTTTTTTTTTTTTAAGTCGTTCATGCTCCATGTAGGAGCGTTGCCAGGTTGATCAGCTTTGAATATTCACCACGGTCATTCGCAACAGCGACATAATTACCATGGCAGCCGATTTTTTTAAGGTCGTTTATTACGTCAGTCTCCCATTGTAGTCGTGGTCTACCTCGCGGTCGACCACTCCCTGGGGTACTAACGTACATTTTTCTAATCATTCCAGACTGTGAATCGGCTCGTAGAACATGCCCAAACCAAGCAATCCTATTAGAACGGATACAACCTATTATATCAGGACCCTCAAGAAGGTCTCTGATCTCAAAGTTATACCGGGTTCTATACTCTCCGTCGTCTGTCTTAAGTGGACCAAAAATGTAGCGTAGGATCTTACGCTCAAATACAGATAAATGCGATTCGTCATTTTGTGTAAGGGTCCACGTTTGTGACCCATACATCACAACCGGTCTAATCAATGTCTTGTATAACTTGAGCTTGGTGTTAGTTGATACATACGGTGATCCAAGAAGAGGTTTAATTGAGTAGAAAGTTCGATTACCTGCAGCGATTCGAGCTTTTATATCTGTAAGTATGCTGTTGTTTGAGTCAAGCATTGATCCCAAATATTTAAAAGATTTAACTCCCTTAATTCGTTCATCGCCGCACATCAAATCTTTCTTCTCAGCCTCCCTTGAAACATTCATATGTTTGGTTTTATTGTAGTTAATTTGCAGACCAATTTTTCTAGCACCACTCTCAAGCGACTTGAAAGTCTCACTCATAACAGCTTCACTTCGGCCGAGGATGACAACATCATCAGCGTAAGCAATCATCTGTACTGAGTTTATTGACAAGATATTGTTATTAGTCGGTAGTTTCTTTTGACGGCACACATATTCCAAGGCTAGATTAAAAAGTATAGGAGAGATAGCATCACCTTGTATTAAACCGGAGTCAACTTTAAAAAACTTTGATATTTCGTTCTCTACTCGTACACAGTATTGAGAGTTCTGTACTGTCATTTTGCATAGTGATACCAGTTTACCAGGAATTCCCATTGACACCAGAGCAAACCATAGAGTCTCTCGTTCGAGAGAGTCGTAGGCCTGCCTGAAATCAATGAAAAGTTGGTGCACAGGTATGTTGAACTCTCGGCACTTTTCCAAAATCATCCTTATCGAGAAAAGTGCATCGGTGGTACCTCGGCCCCGCCGGAAACCACACTGATATTCCCCAAACAGTTGTTCAGCAAAAGGATTGATTTTGGATAGCAAAATGTAAGAAAAGATTTTATATGCTGTGCAAAGGAGAGCGATTCCTCTGTAGTTTGCACATTGTAGGCGATTACCTTTTTTATGGATTGGTATCAGCATAGCTGTGTTCCAGTCCTGTGGCATGGTTTCAGTCCTCCAGATCATTTGAACAAGTTCAAACAATCTTAAGGATATAGTTTCGCCACCATGTACAATCATTTCGGATGTTATATCGTCGATACCAGGTGCTTTATTGCGTTTTAATTTAGACAGCGCCGCTTCGAATTCCTCTTTGGTTGGTTCGTCTACATGTACCTTTGACGCACGAATAAGCTTTGCTCGTCGCCCGACTTGTTGCTGGTCATTTAAGTTGAGAAGATTCTCAAAATAAGCGGCCCAAGTATCTAAAATATTTTTAAGGTCTACTTGTAGCTCCCCATCTTCATTTTGAATAGCAGTCGATCTAGTTTGAGGGTCCTTCTTTAAGGTTTTAACCTGTTGAAAGAAGTTACGCGATTGGTGTTCCTTATTGAAGCTTTCAATCTCCTCACACTGTCTCTTCCACCATTCTCTCTTCGTTCGTCTACATAGCTTCGTAACGGCTTGTCTTGCCAGTTTATAGTTCTCCTTCGTGGACCTGGTGTTGCGTCCTTGTAGACACTTCAGATAGCAATCTCTTTTGTATTGAATAGCATCAAGGCATGCTTGATCCATCCATGGCTTCTGGGAGTGGTTCTGTGGTCGTCCAAGTATTCCCTCAGCAGTGCTTAAAACAGCATCTTTGAGCAAATACCATGACTTATCGACGTCTCCATTAATGGTTTCTGATTTCTCTAATGTTTCGGCAATATGGATTTGATATCTCTCTTCTGTTTCAGCATTCTTTAATGATGAGATGTTAAAACGTTTCCGTTGATTGAATTTTGGAATGCCTGGATTTGGGAAGTGGAACCTTATCGTTGCACATACAAGGAAGTGATCACTTCCAATGTATGCACCTCTAAAGGATCGCACATCCAGAACGCTCGAAAAGAAACGTGCTGTTACTAGAACGTGATCAATTTGATTTCGAGTATTTCCATTCGGTGAGACCCAAGTCTGCTTATGAATCGATCGATGCGGAAAGAACGTACTGGCAATTCTCAAATTATTTGATAATGCAAACTCAGTCATTCTCTCACCATTATCATTCGAATTCAAATGCAAGCTGTTGGGACCCACCACATTTCCATAAGAGATATCTCTTCCAACCTGTGCATTAAATTCACCAAGAACCATAATGAAGTCGCGTGTTGGTGTTTGTTTCATAACCTCTTCCAGTGCTATGTAGAAATTATCCTTCTCGTCGACGGTCTTAGCTTCAGTTGGTGCATGCACGGCAATAAGAGAAATATTGTTATATGTACCGCGTACACGTAGGTAGCAGATCCTCTCACTGACCGGGATGAATTTCATCACGGCTTCTTGAATGCGTGCACCAACAAGAAAGCCAGTTCCAAATTCTCTTCGAGAAGGATGACCACTACAGTAAGGAGAGTGACTATCCAAATCTTGTTTTCCGATTAACGGCTGTCTAATTTCTTGTAGAGCAATAATATCCATCCTATACCTCTCAGCCTCTGTTTCTATACTTATAAGAGCATCAGGAGCGCTCAGGCTGCGCATGTTCTACGTTCCGATTCGGTAGTCTGGTCCTTTTTCACGTCCAGGTAAAATTCTGTTGTTGTATCCGGGTCTTTTTTTCTCTTTCTGATAACCAAATTTAACATATTAGTTTTTTCCGGGGTTAGGGTGTTAACCTTAGGCCCAACCCAAATTGTCGTGAATGGGTCCGTTCTGCATATTAAGGTCACCAGAAACAACCTTTTTTACACGTTTATATAGCGAGCCGCTTGATTCAAGACTCGGTACAAAATGACGGTTAACATGGATTTAGCAGTTTTGTTGTTTTGAAGTCATGGATTTGACAGTTTTACTCATCATGCGTTTTTAACGGTTGAAAAATAAAACTGATAGTGAAATTTTTTTTCCCGATTGTGTATCTTTTTTTTACACTACTTGAATAGCATAAAAAACGTTATAACGATAAAACTGGATTTAGCAGGTTTACACTCTAAGTCGACGATTTGTCTATGGTAGTAGGTAAATGAACAAATTAAAAAGAATAGCAGAATCTCACACGTAGGTGTCAACATTTTAAGATCGTATTACCTGTGTTCCTTTTAGGTAAACTTGCTAGCTGAACCAAGTTTTAAATGGAACGGCAAAAATGTGAGATATGATTATTTTTCTAAAACTGTACAACGCAAATTTTGTCTTAGTACAATTTTCCGACATTTTTTTGACAATACATATATTATATTTTTAACAAATCATAAAAATAATATTGCTAAAAAATGTGAACAAATAACACAGAAAATTATATAGTTTAGGGAAAATTAAAAATTTTATTTTTTTTTAAATTTAAAATTAATTGAATTGAAAGATTTCTAAAAACTGGATATGATTCATACAAAGAAAATAACGAAAAGAAATAAATTTGACATTTAGGCTTTCCAAATGTTTAATTGAATTTATATTAATACAAATGTTTTATTGAATTTTTATTAGCGTTAATAATACCTTACAAATGTTTAATTGAATTTATATTAATCTCAATAACATACAAATGTTTAATTGAATTTATTTTAATGCTGATAGCATACAATAGTTTTCAATCAAAACTTTACAAATGTTAATTAAGGAATTAGAGGAGTATTGATAAAATAGCCATACTCTTCTAACATTAATCAGTTTATTGGTATGCGCTTCAATCAAGGAATCAATTAAACAAATTATTTCGTAATTTTGCCGACGGTTCGCCTTCGTATGGAAGCTTCCTCAGGGCACTATTTATTGAAAATATCTTTATATATATAATTCTACTGTACGTGTGTATGACAGTGAACTCCTCCTAAACGACTTGACCGATTTGAATGAATTTTTTTGTATGCGTTTGGGTGGTGCCCTGGATTGTTTAGATTCACAAATTAGCCCGGCAGATGGCACTGCAGTCGGTATTGTCACTGAACTCCTCCTAAACGGCTGGACCGATTTGAATGAATTTTTTTGTATGCGTTTGGGTGGCACCCTGTGTGGTTTAGATTCACAAATCAGGCAGGAAGATGGCGTTGCAGTCGGTATATTCATTGAAATCCGATTGGGACCGATTTGAATGAATTTTTTTGTATGCGTTTGGGTGGCGCCTTGGATGATTTAGATTCACAAATCAGCCCTGCAGATGGCGCTGCGGTCGGTATCTAGGTTATTTATCTATACTGCAACTAAACGGCTGGTTTATTCCGGTACGAGTCAATATACAGTGTAATTCGCTTATAACGACATTGAAAATGACATCAAAATCCGTCGTTACATCCGAATGTCGTAGTATGCGAAGTGCTCGATTTTTTATCAGAATCAATTTAATGGCGGGTTAATAAGGCGTCGTATGTTTCTGTAATTGTTGGAGGAGAAAAATTTATGGTATACACAGGTTTATTTTAAATATCTTCTATACGTCAACGTATACGTTAATATTAGGTAAATTTATTATATCGTCGACAGTATCTTTTAATGTGGGCTCTTCATCTGTGAATAAAAATTTATCAGAAATGATAAAAACTTCCCAATTTTCATCACACCTGAAAGAAGTAGTTATCGAGGAGCAAAACTTGGCCTATCCCATTAGTGGAATATCATTATCAGCATCGTAACTCACAGCGTCTGTATCATCATCATCATCAACTTGCAAGAATTCGGCATGTCTAAGTCAATTGAAATACGACGTTCACTTACTAAAACGATTTCTAGTTGGATAGCATCTACCAATTAGAAAGAGTTGTGCTTTGGCCATTGTCATTTCTAACAATTTTTATTAAAAATTCTGTTGATAGTGATTTTTAAAAGTTTTTATTACACCCTTATCCTTTGACTGAAGAGCAGATGACGTGTTTAGTGGCATAATCACTAATTTAATAAATTTTAGACTTTTCAAGTGAAGATGTGGAGGTCAATTAATCAACAGTTAATTTTTCTTTACCTCGGTGTTTCATTTCCTTAAAACATTCAATAATATTAGAAGACATCTAGGCCTTTGTATTGTCTGTATTATCCAACGGTAGAGACTTAATGCTTCTATATAACCTGGGTGATTTACTTTTTTCTATCACAAGCCATTCATTCGCTCTCAACTTACACATTTTTACTATCTAAATTTTTTTCTGGAGTAATTTTATAAAACAGACCCGTTTTGTCGACGTTGTAAATTTTATTTGTAGCCGTCGAGTATTTTCGACTACGCTGATTGTTAGGAATTCGTCACATGCACTTCCATCAACACTTGCTCATCCATCAAAAATCCCACCCCGCCATACACCCAACCGCAATATATGTCTCTTACGGAAGCAAAAAGTTCAGATTTCCATACATTTGAATTCAGAATTTAGCGGCGATCCAATTAATTCTGTTTTCTTTTGCAATATTGAATAGATATTGCAACAATTTTTGAATCGCTGTTGCTTAAACTCTGTCAACAACACTTCGCAAATCTTCCCAATTTTTCTGTTTTATTCCTTGTAATTCAAACGCCTTTTAAATGAAATGTTTGTTTTTCCATATAGTGCTTATAGTTTTTTATGAATCAAATCAACATATTAATCATTGCATCCCACCATTTATAAATCAATAGCTTTGAATATCCCAGATAACATGTTAAACGTTATCTTTTACTATACATTCAGAGATTAATACGGTATATTCACGATTAACTAACGAGCAGACCTGAAAACACACATTCTGAATAATGTAAAGGGAAAGTGATCTCCGTCGAGAATCGAAACAGGTTTCCTTGAGTTACAAGGCTACCTAGCGCCTTATCAACTGAGCTAAAACTGCGACAATGTAAACCAAACCACCAAAATGGAAACATATAGAGGATAAAAACCACCAATTGTGATTGATAAATCACAACTATTTTTTCTCATATCTAAAAAACGTTTTTATTTTTGAACTTATCGGTCACAATAAACGAACAATCTGTGCATCAATCTGTACAAATTTTATTGCAAAATTGGTCGCTATATCAGAAATGTCGTAATAACCGAAGTCGTTTTAAGCGAATATTTTTATATAGGAACAAAGGCAAGTTCAACTATTACTTTGATTTTATGACGCTATAGGTGAAGTGTCGTTATAACCGAGGGCGTTATAAGTGAATTTCACTGTAATTCATTTATTCTTTATCTTACTCGCTTCCTAAGTTACTCTTCTTTTATTGATTGGAATGGTAATTTCAATCAGTTTTTACTCATTTAACTACATTAAAAACGTTAAAAACATATAACGCATAATAAAACTGCCAACAGTTTTAACTGTTAAATATATTAACATTTAAAAAAAAAAAAAACGAAACAAAAATTTCCTTAGTTAATTTCCTCAACAGTGGCAACACTAATTTGGTAAGGAATTATACTTATGCTATATTTATTTAAATGTTATTGATAAAAGAAAAAATTAGACAACTGGATGTTAGTCTACGGTATAAATTCATACTTTATAAACTAAAACTACCGTTAAATGTTTTTTCCTACTCCTATCACAGTAAATTATAAATTACATCGCACTATCCATGACATGTAAATTGATTATTTCAAATAGCGTGCGGTAAGTAAAAAAAAGCGTGCGGTAATGGATTTTCATATATATATTACCGCACGCTTTTAATAAAAAGAAAAATTTTTATTTAAAGAAAAATTTGATTTTTAAAAATTAAATATTTCAATTCATTTTGACACAGAATAATGCAAAGCCTATTACAATTTGTAAACTATTTGCATTTTATTTATAATTAGTAGTTCATTTTTTCAAGTAATTATATGCGTTTGGGCATTAAAACAAAGTCGTAGGAAAAGTATATAACAAATCTCGAATTGTAAAGCATTTTACATGCTCGTGAAGATACTGCACTCGACGCTACGCGTCTCGTGCGCAAAATTTTCCCTCGCATGTAAAATGCTATTTACAACTCTAGATATGTAATATACTATTAAAAAAGTCCAACATTAATTTTGAATTTAAATAAAACAGTTTTGAGAAAGATAGCAAATAAAACACAAGTAAAAGGAAAATTTAAAAAAAAAAACAAATTAAACAGTTTTGCGCAAACCAAAATAAATTAAAACGGTAAGTAAATTTTTGGTAACTAGAGTTGGGTTGCGGCTGCTAGTGGCGTGTCCGGCGATGTATTTGATGATCTGACGATGAATCTGACGTAGATGATGATGAAAGCGATTATTTAAATCTGTTATTAAATTTGTAACACTTTATACTGCAGGAACAATTTCCTAAGTTACGACCTCGTTTTCTACGACTTCGTGTTGGCATATGTTTGAAACATGTTAGATAATATATTAAATTCTAAAATTTCGTAGCGATTTGTATTTTATTATTTTCTGTAAATCTTTCAACTATTAATTTAAACAATCCACAAATTTGAACTTTGATATAATTTTCTATAATTGTTGTATCATTTACAAATTGTTTGCACGAACTGTAAACAAAGATGTTACGATACAATATAATCTTAGAGTATATATAAATATAGAGAGAACATAACTTTAAAATTGTATGAAGAGAGACATAAGAAATCGTGTTCACAAAAATGTCATATTCAATTTCTCATTTCGCCATTTGCATTTCTGTTTATTTACAACAACCAACTATTGTATTAAATTATAAATTAAAAACAATTAAATAATTTAAAACGAAACAAAAAGTACAATCTATTATTTTTAGTTGTGCTAATTTTTATAAAATGAATGAAAATAATTACGAGAGTATTTTACATTTATTGTGTTATTTCCAGTGATTTTATAATAGTGAATATTTTATTATTTTATAATGCCAATGTTCAAATATTTAAGTTATGTATACATCCTGAAAGTATATTATGAAAACTAGCTGGCGACCAACTTTTCATTATTGCGTAGTTTATTTTTAATAGATAAAAGATTAAAATTTATATGTTTGGTTAGAATCAAATCCTAATCTGTCATTTTTCTTATTTCTTTTTATATAGTAGCAGTGAGGGAGAAACTATTATTTTTTTGTGGTAGGTTTTTTTCTTATAGATTTAAAAGAAATTTGCAATAATTGTACAATTTTGAATCAAATGAAAAATTTTCGCACGTCTTTGGGAAGACAAACCGGTTTCTCTCTCAGAGAAATAAAGGAAAACAAACAAACAAAAAAACGATTTGACAGAAGATCAGTCACCATTAATATTAGTTATGGTGGTCGGTTGAATATAATTCAATGCTCCACGATTACAATAATTCCATATAGTTTACATAATATTAAATGTGTAACAATTAAAGAGCTAGTTCCTTTTACTTAAAATATGGCGTGCAACGTTATTTATATATTTATTATTAGGAAAATTGACTTTACAATTTCAATTCAAGTAATGGCGTGTAGTGGAGAAAACTTAATATATCGAGAGTGACAGTCAATAAAAAATCTTAACATTATACATGCGTTTTTTAAAAGCACAAGTAATTCCTTCCTTTTTACACCGTGAGTTTTTGAGAGTTTTTATGAAATATACGCGATGCGATGCGTAAGGAAATTTTTGTTTGTTGAAATTATATTTATGTAATTATCGTGTTAAATGGAAGTTAATTGCCACAAACACTCCCTCCCTAGTGTCATCGAAGATGAGACGATATGGAAATTATGGTGCTACAGCACGAAGGAAGCGAGTAGGGGTACGAGTGGTTATGCCTGCTCGCGTAATAGTAGATGCAGGATGGAATATCTGTTGTTGAGGAATGGGGTCAAATCTAACCCTTTTAGTTGATACAACTGTTTTAGTGTCGCGTTTTTTCGTTTCTGCGGAGGTAGAAGGAGAAGACTGGAATGTGTCCGAAGGAGTAGAATGGACAATATCTGTAGAAGACGACGTTTCGTCTGCGCGACTGAGCTTAGTTCTCAAAGTAGGTGAGTTTTGAGTTACATCATCTTCAGATTGTTCCCTAAAGCAAGGTTTTAATCTGTCGATTGAAACTCGAATGTGTTGACCTTTACGGTCCATAACGAAATTTTTATCATCGCGACTGATGACTTTGAAGGGACCTTCGTATGGCGGTTGTAATGATTTACGTACTAAGTCCGTACGTAAGAAGACATGCGAACAAGACTGGAGATTCTTGGAGATGAAAACTTTAGGAGAAGTGTGTCTTGATGCAATGGCGGGATGAAGGTGATCAAAATGTTGTTTCAATTGTGAAACAAAATCAGATTGAGGAGTGGAGTTAGAATTCTGGCTAAAAAATTCTCCAGGAAGACGTATGTTAGTACCGTATACGAGCTCATCCGATGAAGATTGGAAATCTTCACGGAAAGTGGTTCGTAAACCAAGTAATATTGACGGTAATATTCGTGTCCAGTCAGTTCTGTCGTAGGCCATTATCGCAGATTTTAGAGTTCGGTGCCAACGTTCGATTAGTCCGTTACATTTCGGATTGTAACTTGTAGTGCGTTTACGTTCGAAACCGACAAGTTTTGACAACTCGTTGAAGAGATTGGATTCAAATTGGGAGCCCTGATCAGTGACAATTACTGAAGGTACTCCGAAGCGAGAAATCCAATTGGAGTAGAGAGCTGATGCTACTGTTTCAGCTGTAATATCCGAGATAGGAATGGCTTCAGGCCAGCAAGTATATCTGTCAATAATTGTAACACAATGTCGTTTGTCCTCAGAGGTAGGAAGTGGACCAATAATGTCCATATGAATCTCGGAAAATCTCTGAGAAGTTTGAGGATAATTACCTAATGGAGATTGAGTGTGGCGAGAAACTTTTGCCTTTTGGCAAGCCAGGCAGTTCTGTGCCATTTGTCGTACATCTTTTTTAATTGATGGCCAAATGACTTTTTCTGCAAGTAGTTTGGCAGAACTGTGGACTCCTGGGTGAGATAAATTGTGGAGACTATCGAAAACAGATTGACGAAATTGCTTTGGAATAAAGGGGCGTGGATTACCAGTAGAGGTATCACATAAAATAGTTTTGGCACTAGAATTGCCAAACGATACTGGAAAGGATCGGAATTGAAGTGTGGGACTAGTGTCCACTAATTCCTTTAGTTCGTTATCGTTGAACTGAGCGTCAGCAATTTCATCGTAGTTAATGTTTTCTGGAATTGATATTTGCTCGACACGAGAAAGTGTGTCGGCGACTACATTATCGATTCCAGAAATGTGGCGAATATCAGTCGTGAATTGACTGATAAAATCTAAATTTCGGAATTGGCGAGGACTAGCTATAGCAGGGTTCTGCGACAAAGCGTAGACAAGTGGCTTATGATCGGTGAAGAGAGTGAAGATTCTACCTTCAAGGAGATACCGAAAATGTTTGTTTGCTGATTAAGCTGCAAGGAGTTCGCGATCATAAGCGCTGTATTTCTGTTGCGTTTCATTGAGTCGCACAGAGAAGAAACTAAGAGGTGTCCAACAATCGTCAATTTTTTGTTGAACAACGGCGCCAAGTGCCTTGTCGGAAGCGTCGACCATAACGGCAAGTTGAGCAGAGTGTGAGGGGTGAGAAAGGGTTGTAGCCTCACTGAGTTGCTGCTTGCAAAGATCGAAGGCTAGAATGGCGTCTTCGTACCATTGAATGACACGTTTGTCATTCTTTTTGGAACCTTTAAGGAAATCATTGAGAATGGCTTGATTGCCACCAGCGTGAGGAATGAATCGGCGGTAGAAATTTATCATTCCAAGGAAACGGCGGAGTTGCATAACAGTTTCAGGTCGTTCGTAACGCGTAATAGCATCGACACGTTCAGCAGTTGGTTTGATTCCTGTTGAATCAATAGAATGTCCAAGAAAGTCAACGTTGGTTTTAGCAAAGTTGCATTTATCAACGTTGATAATGAGACCTGCGTCAGAAAGACGCTCGAAAACTGTTCTTAAATGTTTGAGTGTTCCTCAAAGGTTTCAGAAGCAATAAGAAGGTCATCTATGTAGATGAAAACAAATTTAAGGTCTCGGAGAAGGGAGTGCATAAACCGTTGGAAAGATTGCGCAGCGTTTCGCAATCCGAAAGTCATTCGAACGAATTCAAAGAGTCCGAACGGAGTTGAAATTGCAGTTTTTGCAATATCGCGCTCATCAATAGGAATTTGATGATATGCGCGGACGAGATCGATAGTGGAGAAAATTTTGCATCCATGAAGTTGATGCGAAAAATCCTGAATGTGTGGAATAGGATATTTATCAGGAGTAGAAACATTATTCAGAGCACGGTAGTCACCGCAAGGTCTCCACTCGCCGTTCTTCTTTTTAACGAGATGGAGAGGAGAAGCCCAAGGACTGTTAGACGGTCGGCAAATTCCTTGGGATAACATAATGTCAAATTCCGTCTTTCCGATGGCCAGTCTGGAGCAAGTCGACGATACCTACATGAAATGGGAGGACCATTTGTTTCAATAACGTGAGTTACGTTATATTTCACTGGTTTGGTAAGATCATTTTTGGACGTTAAGTCCTTGAAATTTTTGAGAATATCGATAATTTCGATATTGACAGAATCGTTGATCAGCGTAAGAGAAGGTGCAGGAGAAGTGGAGATTTTAGCCAATGTGAATAAGGAGGTTAGTGGATCGACAAGACGTCGGTTTTTGATGTCAACTAAAAGGCCATATTTATTTAGAAAATCAGCTCCGAGAATAGGTATGGTAACATCAGCGACAACAAAGGTCTGACAGAACGCTCGTGTGAGACCAATGTTTAGATTAAGAGATCGTGTACCATACGTGCTAACTTTAGTTGCGTTAGCGGCGTAAAGGAAGAAGTCTGATTTTCTGTGAAGTTTTTCCTCCACAGTGGCGGGAATAACCGATACTTCGGCACCTGTATCAACAAGGAAATGCTTTCGAGAAGAAATATCGTGGACCAGAAGACGGAGTTGGGAGCTACTATCTTCACATTCCGTTACATGTGAAGAGTCTATTTGTTTTTTGTAGAAGTAGAGGCAGAGGAGTCAGAGTACTTTGGAAAATACTTGCACTCTGAATCGCATTTTTTGGCGTTCTCCTTGAAAGTATGATGGTAGTAGCAAATACCATCAAACAGTTGAGTTCGCGACTTGGACAAAGGTCGCGTGGGAGAACGATTATAATCGATGTTGCGATTATCATTTCGATCCTTAGATCTACTTCGATATTTATGAAATGGCCGTGAGAATTTTTGCCGTTGAATGGCGTTGAGGAGTTGCACGTTTTGTGCCTCCAATTTTTTGAATTTTTCCTCAAGTGACAAGATTTCACTTGAGGAAGAAGAAGAAGGAAGAGAAGAAGCGGCAGGGTTAGATACCGCATGGAGTTGAGATCCCCTTAGGGACGCGAGAACGTTGTCTGCTATCTCGGCAGTTTCTTGCAAACTGGTTTTAAGAACCGAGATAGTAGCGCGAACTGTGGGTGGGAGTTTTTCTTCCCAAATAACTTTTAGAGTTTCCTCTGAAAATGTATTTCGGGATTCAGCAGTCATATCCCGTAAGAGCTGAGAGGGCTTTTTATCCCCAAGGCCCATGCCGCATAATACTTTTTTTATGCGGTCTGAAGTGCTGCTGGATAGGCGGGTTAAGAGAGCCTCTTTAAGCCTATCATAAGGAAAATCTTGGTCGGGAGCTACCAAGATATCACTGACTAATTTCGCCAGTGTGGGAGTGATCATACTAAGTAGATGACCATACTTAGTGTGTTGGGACTTGATGTTTCCCAACAAGAACTGACCTTCTAAGGTGATGAACCACAGTTCTGGTGTTTCAGACCAGAAGGGAGGAATTTTTATTGCTACATGGGCAATTTGTGGCAATGTTGCCGAAGAAGATGTAGCTGGAGATGGTAAGGGAGATGGAGCGGAAGCTGGAGGTAGCGGAGGATTTGAAGTAGGACCTCCAAGATTCAGTCGAGCCAAAGCGTCGTCGATCCGCTTGGCTACCAGTGCCTCAAGCTGGTCTGCAGTGTATGTAAGTAATTGGGAACCGGAAGAACCAGCAGTTTCCTCAGGTTCTGGTGGACTTGCTGAAACTGCTGGGAACGTTACATGGCGGAAAAAATCTAGTTGTGACGGCAACTAGGTAGAAGAGTGCTGAGGCGACAAACACTTCCAATGCATGTCGTTGCGTGGCGACAAAGGCGCATATTATGACAAACAAAGTAATAAATACTATTAAAATTTCTTTAAATGCATGCATTATGTATTTTTAAAACTGAATGTATATTTAACCGGACAAATTTGAACAATTTAATGAAAATATTTACACTCTCGGTTAAAAAAGGAAAAAAATTACCTGAATTTTGGTTTTGATCACGTCGGGGTCACCAGTTTTGGTAACTAGAGTTGAGTTGCGGCTGCTAGTGGCGTGTCCGGCGATGTATTTGATGATCTGACGATGAATCTGACGTAGATGATGATGAAAGCGATTATTTAAATCTGTTATTAAATTTGTAACACTTTATACTGCAGGAACAATTTCCTAAGTTACGACCTCGTTTTCTACGACTTCGTGTTGGCATATGTTTGAAACATGTTAGATAATATATTAAATTCTAAAATTTCGTAGCGATTTGTATTTTATTATTTTCTGTAAATCTTTCAACTATTAATTTAAACAATCCACAAATTTGAACTTTGATATAATTTTCTAAAATTGTTGTATCATTTACAAATTGTTTGCACGAACTGTATACAAAGATGTTACGATACAATATAATTCAATGCTCCACGATTACAATAATTCCATATAGTTTACATAATATTAAATGTGTAACAATTAAAGAGCTAGTTCCTTTTACTTAAAATATGGCGTGCAACGTTATTTATATATTTATTATTAGGAAAATTGACTTTACAATTTCAATTCAAGTAATGGCGTGTAGTGGAGAAAACTTAATATATCGAGAGTGACAGTCAATAAAAAATCTTAACATTATACATGCGTTTTTTAAAAGCACAAGTAATTCCTTCCTTTTTACACCGTGAGTTTTTGAGAGTTTTTATGAAATATACGCGATGCGATGCGTAAGGAAATTTTTGTTTGTTGAAATTATATTTATGTAATTATCGTGTTAAATGGAAGTTAATTGCCACAAATTTATTTATATACAATTTTGTGAATATTTCATAGATTGAAAAAATTTATTTAATATTTTTTTATTATTTGAGTTTTGTTTTTATCATTAAAATTCACAAGTTATAATATAGAGATGCTTTGCACGCCATTGTTTTATTTCTAATTTTGTTTCAAAATGTTATACTATTTGTAATTTTATGATAAGTACGGCGCACAAATATTTTTTCAATATGCAACTCAGTATATCTTCTCTATATGTATTATATATTATACGCATTCGATCACAAAATCATATTGCGTTAGCAATTGCTTCATTAGGTACTGCAGCCACTTTGCTTAATGGCGGACGGACTGCACATTTAGCATTAAAGTTGCCGTTGAACATTCACACAAATCCAGATGCAGTGTGCAACATAAAAAAGCATTCCGGTATGGCTAAAGTTTTGCAAAAATGCAAGTTTATTATCTGGGATGAATGCACTATGGCCCAGAAGCATTCGCTTGAAGCTCTCAATAGAATGATGAAAGATTTAACTAATAACACCAAGCTTTTCGGTGGTGCTTTACTGCTGCTGTCCGGTGATTTTAGACAGACATTGCCGGTCATTCCACGCACTACATATGCGGATGAAATTAACGCATGTATAAAACAATCATATCTATGGCGAAATGTCAGTACATTACGTCTTAACACAAATATACGTGTTCAACTGCAAAACGATCCATTGGCACTATCATTCTCCTAGCAATTGCTCAACATTGGAAATGGAACAATACCATTGCATAGAGATACACAATGGGTCAAATTGCCAGACAACTTCTGCAACATGGTAAATACGAAAGATGCTTTGATTGAAAGCATTTTTCCAGATTTACAAGCTAATTATATTAATCATGCGTGGCATCGTGAACGAGCTATTTTAGCCGCAAAAAATATCGATGATGACGCTATTAACTTCAAAATATAACAGTCATTACTCGTCAATGTGATATTGTTCAAATCGATCGACACTGTTACCGATCCTGACGAAGCAGTCAACTATGCTGTTAAATTTTTGAATTCGCTGGATTTACCAGTAATGCCACCACATAACTTGCGATTTAAAATTGGCCTACCTATCATTTTGCTTCGGAATTTAAATGCACCTAAGCTATGCAACGGTACAAGATTAGTCGTAAAAAAAATTATGGGCATTGTTCTTGAAGCTACAATTTTGAACGGCAAATTTGAAGGTGAAGTTGTTATCCTGCCACACTCAAAAAAATATTGCAGGTAAGATTTACAAAATCGTTTTGTAAAATTGCTAACAAAATATTTTTGTGAATTTACCAAAAAATCCGAAACTTTATAGAAAATTTTGTATACTTTTTTAAAATGAAAAACATTTGTAAACTTACCAATTGTTTTTGTGATTTGGATCAAAAAAGTACAAAATCATAAATATTTCTAATAACAACTTTTTTCTATTGTTTTAACAAAAATATTTTTAAGATTATGTTGATTTTTTTAAATTTTAAATCATAAATCGTGTATCCATAACAAAATGAAAATCAATTGTACAAAATTTTGTAAAATTTTGTGAACAGAAAAATAACATTTTACAATTTTTGTTGTAAAACTTAATACGAATATTTTAGATTTTTTTCTAAACTTTACAAAGAGATTTATGCAATTTAAAAAACCAACAACTATTTTACAAAAAAAAAATTCTTTTTACAAAAACTTTTATAAAATTTTATAAATTGAAGTCATAACGAAAATTGGTATTAAACCTTTTCAGTTTCAATCTGGTTGTCTAAGTAGAAAAGTAATTTTTTTAAAATTGTGCTAATTTAGTAGTCTATACCAGGGTTCGCAACTGAATTTTATTGGCGTGCCGAAACAATTTTGTTTCTAATAATCGCTATTTTCGCGTGCCAATCCAATTATGAAATATTACATTTTGCTACAAGAGATGAAAACGTTGCTTTTTCGTGAGTGACACTTTTGTTCACGAGACGCGTTAGCGTCGAGGGAGACAATTTCACGAACATAAAATGTGTAAATAAAAATTCGTTCCTCCAAAGTTTCAAGTTTTAGGAGTTTGTCGTATTTTTCCCAACTGTAGCACAACGCAAAAAAATTGTCAGTCTGCCATCGGAGTTAATATCTGTACTCTCATCACCTGCCAAAGCAAACACTTCAATCGCATGAAGATCATGACTGTAACCAGCGCTTTATTATGCCTGGCAAGTTGGTATTTAGGATGTCGTTTAGTAGTGTTGCGTACGACACTTTGTCAAACGCTTTTGATAGATCAAGAACGACTAAGATTGTTCTTGCACATGGCTGTTTTTGATTCAGAGCATCGCTGATTTGATTTTGAATTTTGTGAAGGGCGGTTGTTGTGCTGTGTGAAATATTTTCACGCATTTTTATAAAATTTTTTATAATCTCTTACTGTATTTGCATTTAACTGCATACTTTGGCTACGGGTGAGAATTTTATCTTTGCTTTCAAAATTTTTGAAAAGTGTTACACCACAACTAAAAAGAGTTGATTTAATAAATCCGTAAATGCTTTACCATGTTTGACAATATCTCTTGCTACTTTAAAACTTGCGGCGGTAATATTATCAAAAGATTTAGTATATCTAGTAATTTTATTTGATTGCGTTTCATGTTCATAAACCTTTTTTGAAATATGCTTTTGTATAAAATTAAATGGCACATTTATAGCAGTTTTTTTTCCGGGAATACATCTATTATTTGAGAAGAAATTTCGGTAATAATATTACTGTTGTATTTGATAGTTATTATGAACAAAGTATGAAGGTGGTAGAAATAAACCGTCGTTCACAAAAGTTCACCTCATAAGAATACATAAGAATTATCTTTGCAGCCCATCATAATCCAAAAACTTCATGCGGAAAACCTTTTAAAAATGATTTTCTGTAATTGCAAAAAAGGATGTGGTGCATTACATAATGCATTACGTCTGTCGAAAAGTTGGACTTTTTTGGAACGCAGCTTGTAGTGGATGATCCGGCAAAATCTGTCGTAATAGTGTCCGATTTTAGATCAAGAAAAAGAGGAGATTGACAGTCATTAATTCTCATGAGAATTCCATGTATTTAGCACATTAATGAAAAAACATTTAAATTTAATGTAGTTAAATTAAAAAAAGAAAATAAATTTGTCGCCCGTAATAACTTTTTTTAATGTAATCATAATAGTGGGTGGTTTTTAAAGATTGAGATATGTGGTTGTGATCTTTATTTCGATCTGTTAAGATTTAATTTGTAGCTTAATAAGTTTTGACAGTAAAGGCTTGAAACCACATACAACAGAAACAGAAACAGAATTCCATACAAATTTAGCAGAAACAGAATTTTTTCTGTCAAATTTGTAAGAAATCCTGTTTCTGTTGTATGTGAATCTCCGGCTTAAGGGGTAGTTTTTGCCCCTTAAAAAAAGCGCGCAGGGTAGATTTTGAAATGGACACCCTCCATTTCCTCTCCGGACACCCTCCATTACCATTTCAAACCTCCGTCGAGCTTAATTTAAAATTTTCAGGCAAATCGATTCAGGCAAATCGATGCTGATTCAAAGAATTCGGAGGTTCCCTACTATTTTTACCATCTTTTACTGGACTAACAGTAATATTTAACTTATAGAAAAATATCTGAAAAAAACTTTTCTTTATTATGATTCCTAAAACACGAATTTAAGGACAATTTTGGACAAAATTTCAGAATCTTTGCCGTGCCAGACAAATTTTCAAACGTGCCAAGTCTGGCACGCGTGCCACGTATTTGCGATCACTGGTCTATACTCTATAATAAATAGTGGTAGTGATAGTCCCTAGTTTGAACAGTATTAACATCAACGTCGTTTTAAATGACACTTTTGATGGTTAATATGTATAATAATTAATATTATGATGATATTATGATAATAGTTTAAATTGTCGACTACGTTCAATTTTGATGGACAATAATAATGTAATAAAAATTAATCAAAATATGGCGACTGGCATAGCAGGACAACTGGCGAGCTATAATAAATCCGTTCCTTACTGAATGTATGGTAAGTTATTTTAACTTAGAGTCTACATTCTTTATATATATGGGACGTTTTATCTCAAAATGGCTGTGTTCAAAATTCTATCAGTCGTAAAAAAATTTGTTTATTGCGCAAATATAAGCAAGATTATAGAGTTTCTTAAATTGTTTAACTGTTATACTTGTAAAATTCATCGCATCTTTTAATAGAAACCGTTTTTTCAATTTTTGTAACTGATTATATCAAAATGTTTAAGGGTATGTTCGTGTTTAGCAAGGAAAGATCAGAAAAAGGGTTCAACTTTCAACGACTAATAGAATTTGGAGCTCAGCCTTGATCCGTTTGACTTGGAACATTCCATACATAGGTCAAAATCACGAATTTTAAACCAGAAATTCGTTTTTTTAATACAAACTTTTTGAATTGTTTTAACTTTTTTTACAGTGGAAGAGAAAATAAAAATATGGAGGGGCTGAAATCTCACAGCTCTGAGATATCAAGACTTCGGTCTTGGTTAAAGATTTTGATATAGTTTTCGGCAAAAAACTTTTATGAGGACATGTTTTTTAGCGTTGGGCAGCGATGTATATCAAACATAACTCTTTGTTAAAGTACAAGTATTTTTAATCTCAGTTTAAAAATTTACTACACAACTAACACGAAACATCAATACGTTGCCAGAAAATTATAATCAAAATTCCAAAAATATTGTAAAAATTAAATAAAGTCAAAATTTTTCAAAATTCCAAAATTATTTCAAAAACTATAACAAATTCAAAGATTTCCATGTCCAATTTCATTTTCAATTACATTTACGTCATAAAAACAGCTACATTTTTTTTTCCAAAAAATTGGCTAAAAAAATAAATGAAATCATTTTTTGACACACTTGACATTATTTTTTGACAAACTTATAATGCCATAATTCTTTATAATAATAATAAAATATCATGTCATACAAACTATTGATTTTATTATTTTCTAAAAAAATAGGGTAAAAAATAAATAAAAACCTTTCTTTGACAACATTTTTTGACAAACTTATAATCCATAATTCTCTATAATAATAATAAAATTTCATTTCAAAGAAACAATTTTATTTTTTTCCAAAAAATTGGGTAAAAAACTAAATAAAAATCTTATGACACACTTGACAACATTTTTTTGACAAACTTATAATGCCATAACTCTCAATAATAATAATAAAACTTCATTTCAAACAAACAATTAATTTTATTTATTTTTTTCCAAAAAATAAATAAAAATCTTTCTTTTGACACACTTGACAACATTTTTTTGACAAACTTAAAATGCCATAATTCTCAATAATAATCATAAAACTTCATTTCAAACAAACAATGAATTTTATTCATTTTTCCAAAAAATTAGGTAAAAAAATAAATAAAAATCTTTCTTTTGACACCCTTGACAACATTTTTTTGACAAACTTATAATGCAGTAATCTAGTTTTTGATCTCACATACCAATCCCGACCATCAAGATTTCTCCAAAAGTAATGTTCCTACTCGTAATCACTTAAAATGAACGTTTTTTAAGCCAAAAATATGATAATTTGCTATTTTTGACACACATAATGATTTTTTTGACACACTTCCGGTACAGTTATCGAACACAGCGTCCTTTCGGACCTGTCGCTTGTGAATACCTATTTTTAGAAAAAAAAATTTTTGAAATCCCTCCAGCGGTTTTCCCTGCAGCGTAGGTAATGACGGCGGCCGGACGGACGGCCGGCCGACAGACATACATTTTTTTTTTTTTTGCTTTTTTAGAATCAGGAGGTCCTAAAACGTCGAGAAATGTCAAAAAAAGTGGGGGTAAGAATTTCACTTTGAGCTCATGAATGTAATACTTAGGTCTTTCAGACCGAAGTAAAACATCATTTCATAAGGAAGAAAAGTTTTTGTAATCGCGAGTGATTCTTCCTTTAAGTTAGGGGTAATTTTAAAAACCAGGAGTTTCATATATGTTCAGTTTGATGTATTTCGCTAACAACTTAACGGCTTTCAAATTTTTTTTGTTTTAATGCATGAGTAAGTCTTTTTTTAATTAAAATAAATACAATCACAGTTTTTGATTATTTGTTATAAAAAATATTAAAAAAACAATAAGGGATGGAGGGTGGATATCTCCGTTAAATTTTATTTTTTGCCTTATAATTTCATTACTTTTCTACATATTCTACATAATACCAGTGAATTTTGGTGAAGTTTTAAAATTATAAAAGAAAATATAAAAACAATCGATGAGATATAAACCTTATTATTTTTTAATTTTGCATAGTAAATTGTTAAAAAATTATAACTTAAAATATTATTATCAAAAAGGTCTTTTTTAACCTTTAAACACAACAAAAATTTTTAAATCTCATAGTAGCTCATTAAATTAAACATTTATAAAACTCGTGCTTTTTAAAAAGTAACCCTAGTTATAAAGGGAGAACTGTTCATACAAAAAAATAATTTTTCATGGGCAGAACTAAACCAAAATTGGAGAAACACTTATGTTAGAAGACTAAAATTAATTAAATTAAACGCCTCAACGAGAGATATATTTCTTAATTTTCAACAGTAGAGGAAACCATAGGGTTAGAAATTGGTAAACATAAACATGCAGCATGTAAGTTTGATGAAAAAGTTGATAAATATTTATTTTTTAAATTTGTTTACAGACCGAAAAAGATTTAAAATGGCAAAGTAAACCTATGCCCCAAGAAAAAGCAAAACCATTGAGTGACGTAGCAATTTTCTCAATATTACAGCAAAAGGATAATCTGCGATCTTATTTCATTTAATACACTACGTTAATATCACATTAAGTGACGAAAGAAAATGTAAAACAAACATGTATCTTTCTTTAGGATTTAGTGTACCGGATCCCAAAAAAGATTCCTTTTCCTGATGAATTAGAGAAACTGCGATTTTTAATTTAGTAATTTAGTAAACGAAAATTCATTCAACATACCGAATAGGCTTATAAAATATTGTAAACATTTTTAACTATAAATTATTTACAAAACATAGCAAATGTATGCAAAAAAAGTGTTTTATTTACTAACGGAGTTCCCATATGATACATTGTAGTGAAGAGCCCCTTCATTGGCGAACCAATGAAGTGACATAGCAGGATGCGTACCTTGAGATTATTAATTAACGCCAAACGACTAAAGCTCAGTCTTCGTGGATTTGATCGATTAATACCTGCTGCTTCAACACAAATACAGAAATGTACGCAATTTACGCGAATATACAGAAATGGATACAAGACGAGTGAAAAAAATGAGACTCAGGCGACCCCCGTTTGCAAAAGAACCGCGATCAACACGTCCAACCCCCACATTCACTCCCATACGCCCACACTCTCACGCTACATGTACGCTCATATCCTCCCACACACTTACACTTTCCTACAACCATACACGACCACCTACACACTCATATAGCGAGGCAATGTCAGTCAATTCGTAGCCCATAAAATTAATGATAATCCAATAAATGATGGATGTCAGATGGTACGACAAAGTCATCGTAGTTCGGGTGATGGACCTGACATCGGTGTAATAAGCCTTATTAAACTCGACAACAACTTGCTTCAATCCAAGAACCTCAGCTAAATCCATAGGCATACTACCACCGTAGCTTAGAATCCATGCAGAAATAAGAACTATCATAAACGTTCCATAAAAGATGTTATTTTTATCGGTATTGATGAACCTAATTGTAAATGATGATGTGCGACGCCAGTTGTCGGTTAAAACAAAAAAAAACCCCACTCGTTGACATATACATCGGTCTACAATTTCAAAAGCAACGGTTTTCCAGATATTTTCCAACAACTTACCTCGGCTTTCATTAACGGAAGTTGTATTATAAATAATATGATTAAAATCGTGTTAATCGATAGTTCGTATTCGATATGTTGCAATAACAAACTTGTTACTCAATAACTCATTTAATAGAATTTGCACCACTGTTTTATTCTAAATCAGAATAAACACAATTCGATTTTTAGTGGATTGTTATCCGCTCGCCTCTGGTGGGTGCTATGACAATAACAATAACTCGATAGTTGTTCGTATGAAACTATATTTTATTCATTTAAAATTGTGGTTTATATACAAATTGGTATACATTGATTATACCAACAAATAAGTACTTAAAACTAAAATTGCTGATGTTCTGTATATTGCCCAAATAGCAATTTTGTGTTAACTTACATAATTTAATATATTTTAAATATTTACAAATTGCAAATTCAATATAATTATAAATTCTGATTGCCAATTTATTGTCTTTTACTTTATTATGTGTTTGGAAATAACAAAGTTCAAGATAATAAATTGGAGTTCATTTGAATATGTTCACCTAAGACTGAACATCCTCCCGGGCGACATTAGTTGATATAAACCGGCGCGGCAATGGCTGCAGTTGTACTGATGCTGGTGTATTGGTCGTCTTCTTGCAATGATATACAATAATTAGTCCAATAATTGTTGCAATGATCCCATATGCGAGAGTGTAATGATGAACATCGTGATGATTGATTTCTCGAGCCTTGCCTTCTGCTACATTCTTCAAATGCGTTACGTTAGGTGATAGCTGATTATATCCGTGAGAATGCCATCGAGTTTAGGAAGGATGACTGTCTCCTTTGTCATATTTTGGTAAGTTTTACCTTGAAGAATAAGAATGCTGAGGTTCATCGTTGGCTGATAGAAAGATTTCATTCGAGTGTTGAAGTTTTCTATGGAATGTATGATTGTTATACCATCAATGATTGTACAGGCCCTATGTATCGTAATGAGTCCCGTTCCACTTATCAGTGTGGTTGTGACTTCCTTGTTACAGACGATATTTATTGTGTGATCTCGATCAGCGATAAAAATCCATGTGCTTGGATCATGTGTAGGAATCCACATGTTTCTTGGTTCCATAAATTGAATCTGGCAAGCATCTGAATGTGTATCCTTATTCATGATTAAATCAATCTCACAGGTTGTTGGATTACCTTGTGTATTGTACATGACGTTGTGGATCATGCAAATATATTCTGAAGCTTTAACAGATTTGCAAGATGTAAGCTCGTCTTCTGACATGGGATAATAGGATTCCCTATTTACACTTATCAATAATAGTTCACTTGATGGGTTTATGTATGCATACCTATCTTTATGTTTAGTTGGGAGGGCGATTGGTTTTATTATTTGATAGATTTTGTTACTGATTAAGGGCATCTTTAATTCAAAAATTAATGTATTCTTTACTTGCCCAACCTTAGCTGTCATCATTTGGTATAAAGTCATCAGGTTGTTTTCTTCATATATAGTGGTATCGGCTGGAATGATTTCATGTAATTTTTGTAATTCATTTATTAGCTGATTGGGCTTGAGAATGAGTGAATTTATTTTGCTATGATGAATATCTGTGATGACCTCAATTAGCTGTTGTTGTATTGAATAAAAGGTTGTCATTTCGATTGATAGATGTATCCATAAAGCCATAAATCCTTGAACGGCCGAATTTTCGTTCTCTTTATTTTGTATTAGATTGAGCATTGATACTGTTTGTTTATCTATCTCTTGCAGATGAGTATTTACCGCTGTAAAGTCCTTTTTTATGATATTTACAGTTGATTCTGTTATTGTGATTTGTTCTTTGAGCAATTTGTAAATGTTTTGTTCATTATTCTTTAAAGAACTGATTTCGCTATCGTACCGTTGCGCATCATCTTGGTCGAGAATCCCGAATAGTTGGTTAGTGAGAGTACCGACTACATTCACTAAACCACGTTTTACCCGGGTATGATTATAAGTAGGATGAAATATTTCGTTGTTCGTATTTATGTTGAAAAGTTGTTGTTTCATTTGCAAAACTGCAGGTCTACAAAGTCTTAGATGTATCCACCCATTGTTATTGTTACAACCTTGTGTCATCCTGTCAATGGCGGCGTTGTAAATTCCAGCTTCTAACAGCATAGACGATATATTGAAATAGGATATAATCGTCCATTGCTGATGCGATAATTGCGCAGTCCCAATGTTCTCAAAATATATGCCTGTTGTATAATTCAACGGAGCGATATCAAAACTTGACTCTGTAAGTGTTGCTGACACTATGCCCAGTATACTTAGTAGTGGAATCATACTACAACATACTACATACATACAAACCGTTGGGATTATATTGTTATTGTCATAGCACCCATCAGAGGCGAGCGGATAACAATCCACTAAAATCGAATTGTGTTTATTCTGATAAAGAATAAATCATTGGTCCTTCGAAGCCAAAAAACAACGGGCACCTAAGAAAACACTGGAATACTGTAGTACATCCAACGGGTACTATAAAATAGCGAAGCCAACCAACAACAGGCGCTGAAGCTGAGCCATCAAACTCAAGTCGCAGAACATCCAACGGGTACTACAAAATTGCGGAACAACCAACCAACAACAGGCACTGACACGAGCCATCAATCAACTAGGGCTCAAACCGCACATAGCGCAGATCATCAATGTTTAACAAACAGGCACATTTAAGCCACTGCATTTACCAACCAAGCAGCAATGACGAGCTTACAAGATCTGTTACTGAAACAGAATATAGCAGCCCAGAAGATAGATCAATTAAACACGAACTATCGGAAAGACGGCAGCAACCGTAAAACAATAAGCTATTTAGAAACAAAAATAGCTACACTAAAGACAACATACAGTGATTTTGTTGCTACAGATGACGCCATCCGAGCAATGCAGCCATCGTTAGAGAACAACCATGATTATTTCGAAATTAGGCGTAAGACAGTGGAAACTTACGACTTTCTAATCGATGACATGCGTAAAAGATTAAACAACGGGCCACCAACTACCCCGAAACAGTCAACAACGTGGGACGAAACGCAATTTCCAACATTCACATCGTCAGAAAAAACAACAATAGGAGATGGAAGAAGTTCTAACACTACAGACAGGAAAGAGTTCGAGCAGGTGTTAAAACTCCAAAATATTAAGATGAGAGCCCTTTACAGGGAAATAGAAGCAGCTGAAGACTCATTAGCGCATCAAGAGCCAAAACAAGCACTTCAGCTTGCATTAAGATATTTAGAAAAGTTGATGGAACAAATCATGAACCTCGACGAAAAAATTAACCTAGAGGCTTCAGAAGAAGATGAAATAGAATTAAAATATTTCAAAGAAAATTACTTCAACAACTGTAAGCGGGCACATGATCAAACAGTGATAAAGATTACAACAAAAATGGAAACCGACAGCAACAACAACACCAAGTCAATAGATATTCGATTACCAGTCATAGAAATCCCACATTTTTATGGAGACAATATGAAGTGGAAAAGTTTTGCTGATACATTTGAAAAATTAGTACATAAAAACCAATTGTTGACGGATACTCACAGGATCAACTATTTAAAGAGTCATTTAGGAGGTTCAGCGGCTCGGATAATAAACCATTTGGAATCAACAGCGGAAAACTATGCACTCGCTTGGGACATATGAAATAATCGCTTTAACAACGAACGAGTTCTAGTGGCAACATATTTTAACCTACTAATAAATCAACCAAATTTGGTAGTAGAAACCGCGGCAGGCGTTAGAACAATGCACTACACGACAAGAGAAGCCATTCACAACATCAATAGTATACTTTCGGATGAAGCAAAATTTGATGCGTTAATAATACATATACTTATGAAGAAATTAGATTGCGAAACCATCAAAATTTACGAAACAACGTTAGAAGACCCAAAAAGGAGTCAAAATTTGAATCATTTTTTGTTGTTCATGGAAAAACGGTTTCAATCACTAGAAGCAATAGGAAACAAGCCAAATCGAAGTACGATATCGAATAGCCGACCTCAACCCCAAAAGGCCATAACAACACTAGCAGCAACAACATACAAATGTGTGAATTGTAAGGGATCACATAGCATTGAAGCATGCAGATCATTTTTACAGATGTCAACAATGGATCGAAATAAAACATGCACAATAAAAAATTTATGTAGAGTATGTTTAGACGATCATCATGTCACAAGAATATGCCATGTAGAAACAAAATGTTGGGTGTGCAAAGGTAAACATCACACTCTTTTACACACTAAAGAAGGCGCAACTACAAACACAAATTTACACCAACAGAGCAATTCATTGACAGCACGGAGTCCAACGACCCAACGTATAACTCCAGTAGTGGAAACACACATGGTAAATAACACAACAACAGCAGCTCAGGTGATTCTAAGCACAGCGTTGGTAAAAGTTCCAACAAATGGTTGTCAGCCAGAGCTACTCAGAGTTCTAATTGATCCAGGCTCTCAAGCCAAAAAACACACGTTGAATTCAGAGGTGTAGGAGGAATTAAAGCTGGAGTTTCAGAAAAACGAATCACATTTGAGATTGAGCCAAGATTTTCCTCAAATTTTAAAACAAAGGTTAGCGCATTGATAGTAAATGAACTAGTAGGGAACCTGCCAGAATACCATTTTAATGCATGGAAGTGGCCTCATATCAACAATTTATTGTGGGCAGATCCTAACTATAACATGCCTAACAAAATCGATATATTGCTGGGTGCAGATTACTACCCCGCAATAGTACTGAATGATGTAATTAAAGGTGCAGCTGGGGAACCAATAGCACAAAAAACGGAGTTGGGATGAATTATATGTGGACTAGTTAACCACAACGAATCGGCAACAGTGCAATGTTTAATAACAAAAACAGAACTAGACAATAGGTTGAAGACTTTCTGGGAGATAGAAGAAGTACAAAAGGAAAGATCATTAACAGAAGATGAACAACGTTGCCAGGAATTTTGTGAGGAAAACCATAGCCGTGATTCAAGTGGAAGATATACAGTTCGTATCCCGTTCAAAAACAAACCACCAGTATTGGGAACCTCAAAAAGCAGAGCACTAGCCAGATTCCTACAATTAGAGAAAAAATTCGCAGCGTCACCAAAATTTGCCGACGACTACAAAAACTGTATCAAAGAATACATTGAACTAGGCCACATGCAACTCTGCAAAGGTGAAATGGCTCCATCAGAAGAATACTTCATACCACATCATGCAGTAATAAAGAAAAGCAGTACGACCACAAAGTTAAGAGTTGCTTTTGATGCATCAGCAAAAACAAGCAATAACAAGAGCCTCAACGATCAACAGTTGATTGGGCCAACACTACAGGATGAATTAATATCGATCCTATTAAGATGGAGGAAACACAAGATAGCATTCACTGCAGACATTGAGAAAATGTATCGTCAAATAAGAGTACACAAAGATGATCAAGGGTATCAAAAAATTCTATGGAGAGAAAATGAGAACAAACCAATTCAGGAATACCAATTAACAACAGTAACCTTAGGAACCGCTAGTGCTCCTTATTTGGCTATCCGCACTTTACAACAACTGGCAACCGATGAGAAAAAATTATGTCCAACAGCAGCCAACATTGTGTTACACGATTTTTACGTAGATGACCTACTAACCGGGAGTGATTCAATTGAGCAAGCACAGAAACAACAACAACAAGTTATAAACCTACTAGGTAAAGGTGGTTTTCAGATACGAAAATGGTCGAGTAACCATTCTAGTCTTCTAGAACAAATACCAAAAAAATCAAGAGCAATCGGTAAAATGGACATCAAATTGGATGAAACAATTAAGACTCTTGGCATATCATGGAATCCAGAGACAGATACATTTGGATTTAAAATAAATATAACTAAAATAGAGACCACTACCAAGAGGAAATTATTTTTAGAGGTGTCACAATTATTTGATCCATTAGGATGGTTGTCACCAACAATTATAATAGCAAAAATATTACTACAACGACTTTGGTTAGCAGGATTAACGTGGGATGAACCATTACCAGTCGATTTATCATTAAGGTAGAACAGTTACAAGAACGCGTTACCTGCGCTTGAACAAATCAAAATCCCAAGATGGATAGGAACATCCAACAATTCACCCATTGAACTACACGGATTTTGTGATGCATCCGAACATGCATATGCAGCTGTAATATACTGTTACCAGAGAGGTGACCCTGTAAGAGCAGCACAACCCCAACTATTAATATCAAAAACAAAGGTTGCACCAATAAAAACAAAGCCAACAGTTCCTAGATTAGAGTTGTGTGGAGCTGTATTGCTGGCAAGGTTGATGTCAAGAGTAATCAAAAGTCTACAAATTCAAAAAACAACAACGTATACCTGGACAGACTCAAAAATCATACTCGCGTGGATAAAATCAGAACCACATCGATTTAGAACATTTGTGGCAAACAGAGTATCCGAGATCCATAGGTCGCTGGTTCATATCCGGCTCGAAGGACCAATGTTTTATTCTTAATCAGAAGAAACACAATTCGATTATTAGTGGATTGTTATCCGCTCGCCTCTGGTGGGTGCTATGACAATAACAATAACTCGATAGTTGTTCGTATGAAACTATATTTTATTCATTTAAAATTGTGGTTTATATACAAATTGGTATACATTGATTATACCAACAAATAAGTACTTAAAACTAAAATTGCTGATGTTCTGTATATTGCCCAAATAGCAATTTTGTGTTAACTTACATAATTTAATATATTTTAAATATTTACAAATTGCAAATTCAATATAATTATAAATTCTGATTGCCAATTTATTGTCTTTTACTTTATTATGTGTTTGGAAATAACAAAGTTCAAGATAATAAATTGGAGTTCATTTGAATATGTTCACCTAAGACTGAACAACCACCGTGATATTCGATTTTGGTTTGGTTAGCAACAACATTAACTTCCCAATTGAATGTACCGTTAATCAAAATGAGATAATTGATAGAATAAATGGAAAAGATATTTTTTTAATATCGCCATGGTTGCAAGTGGTATTTTAGTTTTAATATATAAATATAAAAAAAAATCGAACCGACTTCTTCGTGTAGTACTGATTTTATGGTGTCTCGCATACCTTCACCACCTGATTTCGCACACGCACATCGACCAACACGCCCGCATTCACCAATACATGCACCCATTCACGCGCATTCACACCTCTATATCAAAAAAGTAAAATAATAATAGAAAAAATAAACAAAGCCACTCACCCCATGGTTATATATCCGACTAGCCTTACAGTTTCAGCGCTTAGCCCTCCATCAGCAGTGAATCATCCCACAGGTAATGTATTGCAAGTTGAATAGTGGTACAATGCAGACAGGAAGTTGCGCCGCAATATCTAAGCGATTGATATAAATTGATACAAATACGATGTAAATGTTGATATAAAATACGATGCATAAATTGATATAAATGCGAAGATGTTGCGTCGCAATAGCTAGGCGATTGATGTAAAAAAATTGTAAAAATATTGTAATAATATGGTATAAACGGTGCGTCACCAATACATTAGACGATAGCTGGTTAAAAACTGTAGCAAAGGTTGTATAAATATTGCAGGAAAGTGGCGCCGCAATAGCCAAGCGATTGATGTAAATTGATATCAATACTATGTAGATGTTGATTTGAAATACGATGTATAAATTGAGATAAATACGAAAATGTTGCACCGCAATAGCTAAGCGATGGATGACAAATTGATACCAATACGATGTAACTGTTGCGCCGCAATAGCTAAGCGATTGCTGATAAGTTGAATAATGTGGTGGTAATATCGAGAAAAACAAAACCGAGGTAATCTATTGGATCACCAGGTGGTAAAAATTGGAGGGACAACACGTCATGTATAGCTGTTATTGTAATCAAATTAATTCATTGGGCGTTTCCCGGAAGAGAGAAAATCACCATTTGAATTTAGCACCCCACCTTACGTATCATGTTGATTCGCAAAGAAAGAAAAATGGAGTTGATTTCCTTTTGCGAAGATGACAGAATTGAGTTCAATCTTCTTTTCAATTCATTAATCCCCAACGCGTCATTTGGTTGAAAAAAGTAAGACTCTACATGAAAATAATTTTCAGCATTCATCTGCGACGGATAAAAGAGGTGTATCCACAACAGATATAAATGTTGTGGAGCAGTTCTATAAAAGTGATGAAATCAGTAGATTATTGCCATAAAAACACAAGAGCGCTTATTGCTATGTACGTTAAATGAAGCTTATGTGGAGTTTAAAAATAAGTTTCCTGATGCGAAAATAGGATTTACTAAATTCACGTCCCTTCGACCACAAGAATGTATAAAATTATCCCAAGGAGTTCATAATGTTTGCGTGTGTACCATACATCAAAATATAAAATTAATGATTCAACACTCTAAGATGTCTTGAACTACTGATGCTGCTTTCCAGAATTATAAAACATTAATTGACTTTGTTTCATGTGGTGAATTAACAGAAGATTGTCATACTTTGAAGTGCAATGAATGTTCAAAAAAACTTCAACAACTGGAAGAAAAATTACTAAATGATTTTGACGTTAAAGGAATCCTTCAAGTCAAATATCAACAATGGAATACCACTGATCGATGCAATTTGGATACTTTAATAGAAACTGTAGAAGAATTTATGAAAAAATTTATTTACCGTTTACAAATTTTGATACCACACAACTTTTTAGCAAAACAGCAATCTACATTCATTGAGGAAAAAAAAAATTAGAAGCAGGAGAGTGCTTCGTTCAAGGGGATTTTTCTGAAAACTACGGCTTCATAATTCAGGATACGGTTCAAGGCTATTATTATAATAATTCACTAGCTACTATTCATCCATTTGTCATTTATTTTAAAAGTGTCGCAAGTGAATATATACAGCACCGAAGTTTTATACTCATTTCGGATATAAACGATCACAACAGTACTACAGTCCATCTTTTCATTACAAAACTTATTGAATTCATCAAAACGCATATAAATTCTAATATTACGAAAATAATTTATAACACTGACGGTGCACCTTCTCAATACAAAAATAAACATAACCTAATTAACTTATGCCACCATAAAAAAGACTTTAAGGTTGATGCAGAATGGCATTTTCATGCTACCAGCCATGGAAAGGGACCTTGTGATGGAATTGGTGGTACACTGAAGCGTGCTGCACACCGTTATAGTAAAGGGAGCAAAGTTTTCGAATGGGCTTTAAAATGGGAATCTACCATGAAGTTTGGATACGCCGATAAAAATGAATATCAATTAACAAAAAAAAATTACAAAATCGATATAAAAATGCGATTACTATAAGTGGAACTCAAAAATTTCATTCTTTTGTACCATTAAATACTAAGACAATAAATGCAAAAATGTTTTCCAACTCAAAAGAAACTTTTAAATGTAAAATAAGTAAGTAATTTTTAATAACTATATTTATTTTCTTTAACCTACATATATAATTTGTATGATATTTTAAATAGTTTATTCAGTAATAAAATATTTGTAATTTAATGTTAAAATACAATCTTGATGACCATAATAACATAATACGAACATAATACTTCTCCAGTCAAAAGTTCCTAAATAGATTTAGTTATTTATACGGCTTTTTTGTTTGCAGTCGAGACTGTCAAATTATTTTTTATAAGAGTGACAAGTGATTACTAAAAGTGACAAATAAACATTTCATTTTTTTATGCCATCTAATACAAAGAAAATAATTGCAGAAGTGTTTTCCTATTCAAAAGAAACTTCTGTTTGTAAAATAAGTAAATCACTTTTAACAATTGTATTTATTTTATTTATTGTACTACATATATAATTTTTATAATATTTTAAAAAGTTCATCTAATAATAAAATATTTGATATTTAACATAAAAAAAATCTCTTAGTTTATAAAGCCATTTTTATAATTTTCCTTCAGAACAGAAAAAACTGAAGCCCGACAGTCATATAATTTTATCTTTAAAACAAAAAATAACGCGTGTCCTAAACTTTCACATGTGGTTAGATATAAAATAAGCTTCAATTTAGTTTAAAAAAAAAAAAAAAAAGTTGGTTGGTTTTCTTATGTTACACCGTTAAAAATTATTTCAAAAAATTAACAGTGTACATTTTTAAAATCTTTGTTTTAATACCTATTCAACGACATATCATTTCTTCATTTATTCATTTATTCGATTCAGCAGTTTTTCTACAATCGCTCGTCAAAATGCACTCACATCACAAAATAACAAAAAAAAATTCTAAGTCGAAAAAAAAAAATTCTAAGAGAAGTTGTATTTTTTAGTCAGGAAAGACTATCTATAAACAAAAAATAATCAAAATTAAAAGGGGTCAAGTCAAAACGTTGTTGAATCTTCGTGAAATTGCTCATATATATATAGAGTTTCTGATTTCTCGAACTTTTATGAATCTCGAGATTCGAGAGTCTCGATTTTATCAACGATTATGTTTCTCGAGAAATCGAGAATAATTATTTGAATATCTCGAGATTTTCGAGATTCTCGAGAATTATTAAAAATTATTTTGAACAAGAAATTGATTCATAACACAAAAAAGTTAACTAAGTATTGTACATATGAATTTGTTTATTCAATAAATAAAAAACTTCAATGCATTAAACAATATATGTTTTATACGTCGGGATATGTCGATAAAAGGCTTTGATTGTAATTGGAAGAATCAATTTCCGGACTTACTTTCGAATAATCTTCGAGAGATGTTTTTTGCTGTTTTAATAATTTCGCTTTTAAAGCAAATAGAACAAAATCGTCTTCCGGGGAATCGGGTTGGCTAAGCGACTTTGGATTTTGTCGGAATTTCAATATTGAAACTATTGAGCTATCTCTTCTTTTACAAATTTGAGATTGTATTTCAAATAACAATTTGGAGCTTACATATGTCTGAATTATTTTTCTGAAGAGATTTGAATAGAAATTTTAGAATTCTCTCTGCAGTTAATTATGAGGCAGCGTAACGCGTTGAGAGTTTTTATTGATTTTGTGACCTGTTGAACCACATCATCGTTTTTTGTATTCCATAAATGATTTAAATTCGATTTAAACACGGCGAATTGGCGCCTTAAAACCAATGTGACTCAAGCGTCTGTTCTCCATGTCAGGGGCGGCTTGGAGCGGGCGTCTGTCTTGAATCAAGCGGCTCGCTATATAAACGTGTAAAAAGGTTGTTTCTGGTGACCTTAATATGCAGAACGGACCCATTCACGACAATTTGGGTTGGGCCTAAGGTTAACACCCTAACCCCGGAAAAAAACTCATATGTTAAATTTGGTTATCAAAAAAAGAATAACAGACCCGGACAAAAAAACACAATTTTACCTGGACGTGAAAAAGGACCAGACTACCGAATCGGAACGTGGAACGTGCGCAGCCTGAGCGCTCCTGATGCTCTTATAAATCTGGAAATAGAGGCTGAGAGGTATAGGATGGATATTATTGCTCTACAAGAAATTAGACAGCCGATAATCGGAAAACAAGATGTAGATAGTCACTCTCTATATTGTAGTGGTCATCCTTCCCGAAGAGAATTTGGTACTGGCTTTCTTGTTGGTGCACGCATACAAGAAGCCGTGATGAAATTCATCCCGGTCAGTGAGAGGATCTGCTACCTACGTGTACGTGGTACATATAACAATATTTCTCTTATTGCCGTGCATGCACCTACTGAAGCTAAGACCGTCGACGAGAAGGATAATTTCTACATAGCACTGGAAGAGGTTATGAAACAAACACCAACACGCGACTTCATTATGGTTCTTGGTGACTTTAATGGACAGGTTGGAAGAGATATCTCTTATGGAAATGTGGTAGGTCCCAAAAGCCTGCATTTGAATTCGAATGATAATGGTGAGAGAATGACTGAGTTTGCATTATCAAATAATTTGAGAATTGCCAGTACGTTCTTTCCACATCGATCGATTCATAAACAGACTTGGGTCTCTCCGAATGGAAACACTCGAAATCAAATTGATCACGTTCTAGTAACAGCAGGTTTCTTTTCGAGCGTTCGGGATGTGCGATCCCTTAGAGGTGCATACATCGGAAGTGATCACTTCCTTGTATGTGCAACGATAAGGTTCCACTTCCCAAATCCAGGCATTCCAAAATTCAATCAACGGAAACGTTTTGACATCTCATCATTAAAGAATGCTGAAACAGAAGAGAGATATCAAATCCATATTGCCGAAACATTGGAGAAATCAGAAACCATTAATGGAGACGTCGATAAGTCATGGTATTTGCTCAAAGATGCTGTTTTAAGCGCTGCTGAGGGAATACTTGGACGACCACAGAACCACTCCCAGAAGCCATGGATGGATCAAGCATGCCTTGACGCTATTCAATACAAAAGAGATTGCTATCTGAAGTGTCTACAAGGACGCAACACCAGGTCCACGAAGGAAAACTATAAACTGGCAAGACAAGCCGTTACAAAGCTATGTAGACGAGCGAAGAGAGAATGGTGGAAGAGACAGTGTGAGGAGATTGAAAGCTTCAATAAGGAACATCAATCGCGTAACTTCTTTCAACAGGTTAAAACCTTAAAGAAGGGCCCTCAAACTAGATCAACTGCTATTCAAAATGAAGATGGGGAGCTACAAGTAGACCTTAAAAATATTTTAGATACTTGGGCCGCTTATTTTGAGAATCTTCTCAACTTAAGTGACCAGCAACAAGTCGGACGACGAGCAAAGCTTATTCGTGCGTCAAAGGTACATGTAGACGAACCCACCAAAGAGGAATTCGATGCGGCGCTGTCAAAACTAAAATGCAATAAAGCACCTGGTATCGACGATATAACATCCGAAATGATTGTACATGGTGGCGAAACTCTATCCTTAAGATTGTTTGAACTTGTTCAAATGATCTGGCGGACTGAAACCATGCCATAGGACTGGAACACAGCTATGCTGATACCAATCCATAAAAAAGGTAATCGCCTACAATGTGCAAACTACAGAGGAATCGCTCTCCTTTGCACAGCATATAAGATCTTTTCCTACATTTTGCTATCCAAAATCAATCCTTTTGCTGAACAACTGTTTGGAGAATATCAGTGTGGCTTCCGGCGGGGCCGAGGTACCACCGATGCACTTTTCTCGATAAGGATGATTTTGGAAAAGTGTCGAGAGTTCAACATACCTGTGCACCAACTTTTCATTGATTTCAGGCAGGCCTACGACTCTCTCGAACGAGAGACTCTATGGTCTGCTCTGGTGTCGATGGGAATTCCTGGTAAACTGGTATCACTATGCAAAATGACAGTACAGAACTCTCAATGCTGTGTACGAGTAGAGAACGAAATATCAAAGTTTTTTAAAGTCGACTCCGGTTTAAGACAAGGTGATGCTATCTCTCCTATACTTTTTAATCTAGCCTTGGAATATGTGTGCCGTCAAAAGAAACTACCGACTAATAACAATATCTTGTCAATAAACTCAGTGCAGATGATTGCTTACGCTGATGATGTTGTCATCCTCGGCCGAAGTGAAGCTGTTACGAGTGAGACTTTCAAGTCGCTTGAGAGTGGTGCTAGGAAAATTGGTCTGCAAATCAACTACAATAAAACCAAACATATGAATGTTTTAAGAGAGGCTGAGAAGAAAGATTTGATGTGCGGCGATGAACGAATTGAGGGAGTTGAATCTTTTAAATATTTGGGATCAATGCTTGACTCAAACAACAGCATACTTACAGATATTAAAGCTCGAATCGCTGCAGGTAATCGAACTTTCTACTCAATTAAACCTCTCCTTGGATCACCGTATGTATCAACTAACACCAAGCTCAAGTTATACAAGACATTGATTAGACCGGTTGTGATGTATGGGTCACAAACGTGAACCCTTACACAAAATGACGAATCGCATTTATCTGTATTTGAGCGTAAGATATTACGCTACATATTTGGTCCACTTAAGACAGACGATGGGGAGTATAGAACCCGGTATAACTTTGAGATCAGAGACCTTCTTGAGGGTCCTGATATAATAGGTTGTATCCGTTCTAATAGGATTGCTTGGTTTGGGCATGTTCTACGAGCCGATTCACAGTCTGGAATGATTAGAAAAATGTACGTTAGTACCCCAGGGAGTGGTAGACCACGACTACAATGGGAGACTGACGTAATAAACGACCTTAAAAAAATCGGCTGCCATGGTAATTATGTCGCTGTTGCGAATGACCGTGGTGAATATTCAAAGCTGATTAACCTGGCAACGCTCCTACATGGAGCATGAACGCCTTTAAAAAAAAAAAAAAAAATGATTTAAATTTAGAACATTTGAAGTTTTTACAACTGCTGGTTTGACTCGCAAAACCGCTCAATCATGGTTTCAATAGAATTCCATCTAATCTTGCAATGCAGGAGTAATAGCAACTTGTTTCTAACTTGTTAGCTTGTTTCTAACTTGCTAGCAACTTGTTATTAAAATTACATTTTCAATAGAAAGAAAATTTCATTGTCAATACACTCAGAGAATTTTGTTAGTAAATTTAATAACCGCCCGTTTTAAAAATGTGTAATAAGTTATTTTATCAATTTAATAACGATTTTTATTAAAGTAATTGCCACATTCGTTCGACTAATACTTTTTGTTATTATTTTCATAAAAATGTTTATTAAAATAAAAATACGGTCAATATTATTAAAAAAATCACAAAGGTTGATTTAACTAATAACCAATTAGTACCAATTAGTATTGGCGAAAGAAAGTGTGTGTCAAGTGTTTTTCAAAAAATAATGAAGTGTGTTAAAACACGAAAATGAGCATTTTTTGCTTAAAAAATCGATCGTTATAAGTAGTAACATTGAATGTGGAGAAAATTTGATGGTTGGCATTGGTATGTGGGCCCAGAACCTCGATTATTGTATTGTAAGTGTGTCAACAAATACTGTCAAGTGTGTCAAAAGAATGATTTTCATTTATTTTTTAACCCAATTTTTTGGAAAAAAATAAAATTTAGTATGTAGGTAATTATTTTTATGACTTGAAATGTATTTGAACATGAAATTGGACATGTTTCTATTCAGTTTCAACTCCTCCCAACTTATAGGAACAATTGGGAAATATCAAGTTGTTGCAGATTAAATGTTTTTTAAAAAAATGTAATTATGAGAAAGATATTTCTTTTGTAATCGTTTTGTGTGATTCCACGACTTCTGAATAACAGGAACAGTTGGAAAATAAGTTAGAATTTTGAAATTTCAATCTTTGATTTCTGATTAATTTTTGGAATATATTTAGAATTTTGAAAAAAGTTTAATTTTTGATTTTATTATAAGTTTTGGAATATTTTTAGAATCTTGGAAAAAGTTTTTATTTTGTTTTGATTTTTGCAATATTTCTAGAATTTTGAAAATAAGTAGTTTCAATTTTTGATTTTGTAATATTCTCTTGATTATGTTTGAACTTTTGAAGAAAATTGAAATTTATGATTTTATTATAATTTTTAGAATCTTAGAAAAAGTTTGAATTTTTGGTTTTTATAATTTTTGTAATATGTTTGGAATTTTGAAAAAAGTTTCAATTTTTGATTTTGTAATAATTTTTGGATTGTTTAGAATTTCGAAAAAGTTTAAATTTTTGATTTTATTTAAATTTTTGGAATATTTTTAAATTTTGAAAAAAAATTTAAATTTTTGATTTTATGATAATTTTTAAAAATTTTAGGATTTCTGAAAAAAGTTTGAATTATTTATTTTGTAATATTTTCTCTTGAATATTTTTGGATTTTGAAGAAAGTTGGAATTTTTAGTTTTATTATAATATTTGAAATTTTTTTAAATCAATTCAATCAGGCGTCTTTTTTCCGGCTATGTATTTATATCACTTCGGTCTGAAAGACCTAAGTATTACATTCATGAGTCAAAAGTGAAATTCTTACCCCCACTTTTTTTTGCATTTCTTGCAAAAATTTTTTAAGCAAATTTGATTTTTCTCCTTTTATGACATTACAAATTTAAATAATAAAACAGTAAGGACTGTGTTTGTGTTAAGGCTTTTTATATAGTTTTCACCAAAAGCTCTGTACGAGGTCAAAATTATTAACAAAATCAAAAATTAAAACATTTTTCCCAATTTTCCAATTCTAAAAGTATTGCAAAAAATGTTGCAAAAATTGAAACTTTTTTCAAAATTCTAAAAATATTCTAAAAATTCTTACAAAATCAAAAATTGAAACTTTTTTCAAAATTCTAAAATTATACATAAAATTCAAAACTTTTATTTTTTATTTCAAAATTCTAAAAATATTCCAAAAGTTAGAATAAAATCAAAAATTTAAACTTTTTCTAAATTCTAATAATATTCCAAAAATTCTTAAAAAATAAAAAAATTCAAACTTTTTCCAAAATTCTAAAAATATTGTAAAAATTATAACAATATCAAAAATTGAAACTTTTTCCAAAATTAAAAAAATTATAATAAAATCAAAAATTTAAAATCTTTCAAAATTCTAAAAATATTCCAAAAATTCTTACAAAATCAAAAATTGAAACTTTTTTCAAAACTCCAAAAATATTTCAAAAACTATAACAAATTCAAAAATTTCCATGTTCAATTATATTTACGTAAACAACCAGCTGAATTTATTTTTCCAAAAAATTATCTAAAAAAATACATGAAATCATTTTTTTGACACACTTGACAAAATTTTTTTGATAAACTTATAATGACATAATGCTCAAAAATAATAATAAAATTTCATGTCAAACAAATAATTAATTTTATTTTTTCCGAAAAATTGGATAAAAAAATAAATAAAAATCTTTCTTTTGACACACTTGACAACATTTTTTTGACAAACTTATGATGCCATAATTCTCAATAATAATAATAAAACTTCATGTTATATTTGTTTGCCATAATGCTCAAAATTAATAATAAAATTTCATGTCAAACAAATAATTAATTTTATTTTTTTCCAAAAAATTGGGTAAAAAAATAAATAAAAATATTTCTTTTGACAAACTTGACAACATTTTTTTGACAAACCTATAATGCAAGAATCTAGATTTTGGTCTCACATACCAATCCCGACCATCAAAATTTCTCCAAGTTCAATATTTCTACTCGCAATCACTTAAAATGAAAGTTTTTAAGCAAAAAATATGCAAATTTCCTTGTTTTGACACACTTGACGATTTTTTGACACACTTCCAGTACAGTTATTGAACATGTCGTCCTTTCGGCTCTTCCCATTGAGTAAACCTATTTATAGAAAATTTTTGAAATCCGTCCAGCTGTTTTCTAGATTTCGTAGGTTGTGACAGCCGGCCGGCAGATATACATACATTTTTTTGTTGCTTTTTTAGAATCAGTAGGTCCTAAAACGTCGAGAAATGCCAAAAAAAGTAGGGGTAAGAATTTCACTTCGAGCTCATGTATGTTATACTTAGGTCTTTCAGACCGAAGCAAAATCTTTTTTTTGACACATTTGACAACATTATTTTGACAAACTTATGATACTAATACTCTATAATAATAATAAAACTTCATGTCATACAAATAATTAATTTTATTTTTTTCCAAAAAATTGGGTAAAAAAGTAAATGAAAATTTTTCTTTTGACATACTTGACAACATTTTTTTGGCAAACTTCTAATGCAATACTCTAGTTTTTGATCTCACATACCAATCTCTACAGTCAAGATTTCTCCAAATTCAATGTTTCTACTCGTAATCACTTAAAACGAATATTTTTTAAGCCAAAAATATGAAAATCTGCTATTTTTGACACACTTAATGATTTTTTGACACACTTCCAATACAGTTATCAAACACAATGTCCTTTCGGACCTGTCCATAGAGTATACTTATTTTTAGGAACCAAAATTTTTGAAATCGCTTTAGCGGTTTTCTAGATTTCGTAGGTAATGACGGCCGACCGGCAGACATACATTTTTAAATTAAATTAAAGACATACATTTTTTTTTTGCTTTTTTAGAATCAGTAGGTCCTAAAACGTCGAGAAAAAAAAGTGGGGGTAAGAATTTCACTTTTGGCTCATGCATGTAATACTTAGGTCTTTCAGACCGGAAACATTGCCGGAATTTTGATTGAATTGATTTAAAAAAATTCCAAATATTATAATAAAATCAAAAATTCCAACTTTCTTCAAAATCCAAAAATATTCAAGAGAATATTACATAATAAACAATTCAAACTTTTTTCAAAAATTCAAAAATTTTTAAAAATATCATAAAATCAAAAATTTAAATTTTTTTTCAAAATTTAAAAATATTCCAAAAATTTAAAAAAAATCAAAAATTTAAACTTTCAAAATTCTAAACAATCCAAAAATTATTACAAAATCAAAAATTGAAACTTTTTTCAAAATTCCAAACATATTGCAAAAATTATAACAAAATCAAAAATTCAAACTTTTTCTAAGATTCTAAAAATTATAATAAAATCACAAATTTCAATTTTCTTCAAAAGTTCAAACATAATCAAGAGAAAATTACAAAATCAAAAATTGAAACTACTTCAAAATTCTAAAGATATTGCAAAAATCAAAACAAAATAAAAACTTTTTCAAAATTCTAAAAATATTCCAAAACATATAATAAAATCAAAACTGAAACTTTTTTCAAAATTCTAAATATATTCCAAAAATTAATCAATCTTTTTAAAAACGACATTTAATCTGCAACAACTTGATATGTCCCAATTGTTCCTATAAGTTGGGAGGAGTTGAAACTGGATAGAAACATGTCCAATTTCATTTTCAAATACATTTTAACTCATAAAAATAATTACATACTTAATTTTATTTTTTTTCAAAAAATTGGGTTAAAAAATAAATGAAAATCATTCTTTTGACACACTTGACAGTATTTTTTGACACACTTACAATACAATAATCAAGGTTCTGGTCCCACATACCAATGCCAACCATCAAATTTTCTCCACATTCAATGTTACTACTCGTAATCACTTAGATTTTAGAATGATCGATTTTTTAAGCAAAAAATGCTCATTTTCGTGTTTTAACACACTTCATTATTTTTTGAAAAACACTTGACACACACTTTCTTTCACCAATACAAATTTCGTCAATACAAAACATACCAAATGTTTTAGGCATTTTCAAAAAAAAAACTATAAAACATGCGCATTTTCAAAAGAATACAGGGTGAATATAATATAATACTATAGGGCATAGTATTTATTATTCAAAAAAACGTAGAAAAATCTGTTTGGAATCCTAAAACTTTATCTTCAAAATATGATAGCACATAATATATTATCTATGTAAACCAAAAGAAATTACTAAAAATGTATGCCGGCAAAACTGCATTTCAAAGCAAGCAAGATTTTTTCATTCGTTCCACACATACAAAATTTTGATTTAAAAAAAAATCCACAAATAAATGTACATTTTCAAACGAATTGCCCAATTAACATATACTGCTGACATTTAACATTTTAATTTGCAGAAGTTTTATCTGTGAGGAGAGTATACCCTGTTTTTCGATTGTATGATTTTTCGATGTAATGATTTGTTCATTACATCGAATATTTTCGATGTAATGATATTTCGATGATATGATTTTTTTTTCGATTTTACGATTTTCGATGGTATGATTTTTCGATTTTGTGAATCAAATTTTCGATGATATGATTTTCGGTGATGTGATTTTTCGATGCTATGACTTTTCGACGTAATGAATTTTCGGTGATATGATTTTCGATGTTGCGATTTTCGGTTGTGTGATTTTTCGACGGTACGATTTTTATTTTTCAATTTATTGCTTTTTTTCGATGTAACGATTTTCGACGGTACGATTTTTCGATGATATGACACGATCCGCACTTTCTGATTGAAATGCAACTCTACTTAATTTAAAAATTCAATTCCACTATCTAAATTCAACTCAACTCAAAAAAATCTTATCCTAACTTTCTTTATATAGAAAAATATTATTTAAAATTAATCCCAAATTATGCATATTAACTAAAATTAACATAACAAAAAATATAAGGAGCCTGTAAACGAGCAACTAAAAATACGTATTGCCGGGCAATATTGCTGAAAATATTGCCCGGCAATATTTTCGGCAATGTGTTAACGGCTATTGGCATATGAGTCAACGTGAGATATCACATACCACTGGCAATAGCAGTAAGATATCACTAGCCAAGGTGATATCTTAGGGGTGCTGGCGGATGAACTGTATTCAGTCAACGGTAGCACTCTCAATCTTAGCTAATGAATATTCCTTGATGCTGGAACGCTGTAGCTTGCTCGATGAAACGAGCCTTCATATAACTACATATCTGAGCTTTAATCATTGAAAAATATACTGCGTCCCATAATCAGGGATTATGCCATTGGCTGGACTATTTAGACCAGGGTAGAAGCCTTTAAAAATAATAAAAAGTACAAAAAAATAATAGTAGGATGAAACCCATTAGAAAAGGAGGAGAATATTATACAAATGAAAGGAAAAATAATTTACGGGCGATCTGAGGTCGGGAAGGGGAACGGGTGAGTTTTTAAGGGTAAAAAACGGTTTATCTCGATTTCCGACAAAACTAAAAGTCTTATGGAAAAAATTTATATGGCAAAGTTGTAGGTAATAAAAAGATCTAAAACTTTTGTATCGACACTTTTTTCACATAACCTCAAAGTTTATGTGAAAAATTCAAAAAACCAAGTTTTTGGTTTTTTATTTTTATCTTTTACAAAAAAGTTTTTTTTTTCCCGAAATTTGGTGAAAACTTACCTTTTTATGTCCCAAATACGCTGTAATTTATTTGATTGGAAATTTTTATTTGTTCACCTTATTTTGAATTAATATCGAAAAAGCACCCTAATTTTCAATCGAAAATTCACCCGTTTCGATTCAAAAAACCATAGTTTTTGGTTTTTCATTTTTATCTTTTACAAAAAAATTATTTTTTTTTCACAAAATTTGGTGAAAACTTACCTTTTTATGTCCCAAATACGCTGTAATTTATTTGATTTGAAATATTTATTTTTTCACCTTATTTTGAATTAATATCGAAAAAGCACCCTAATTTTCAATCGAAAATTCAATTCATTTTTTGCATTTTCTGAGAAGATTTACTATAGTAATATATTTTTTTTTTCACCATCGGAAAGTAGAGACTTCAACGAACAGAAAGCATACCAACTTTTTGAAAAAAGCTGATATTTTGACGGGTGAATTTTCGATTGAAAATTAGGGTGCTTTTTCGATATTAATTCAAAATAAGGTGAAAAAATAAATATTTCAAATCAAATAAATTACAGCGTATTTGGGACATAAAAAGGTAAGTTTTCACCAAATTTCGTGAAAAAAAAAATTTTTTTGTAAAAGATAAAAATAAAAAACCAAAAACTTGGTTTTTTGAATTTTTCACATAAACTTTGAGGTTATGTAAAAAAAGTGTCGATACAAAAGTTTTAGATCTTTTTATTACCTACAACTTTGCCATATAAATTTTTTCCATAGGACTTTTAGTTTTGCCGGAAATCGAGATAAACCGTTTTTTACCCTTAAAAACTCACCCGTTCCCCTTCCCGACCTCAGATCGCCCGTAAATTATTTTTCCTTTCATTTGTATAATATTCTCCTCCTTTTCTAATGGGTTTCATCCTACTATTATTTTTTTTGTTTTCAAAAATTATCGACCCTGGTCTAATTGGCAAACCAATTTTAGTTTTGTTCCTGCAAATTTGTAAAACAAATTTGCTTTTTATCTCTTATTTTATTTTTATTTTCCCTATCCTATCACGAAATATTGGCCTATGTCATATTTTATATGTGATAGGATTTATGGTTTAGTTATCCATTACTTAACAAAAAAAAATAAAAAAAAAAAAAAACAGATTTGCGTTCATTAACATCCTTAGAACGCATGTTGTTGTGTGACCTTGGTCTTAAAAGGTTTTTATGTGTTGTTGTGACACATATTGTAATGCCTACTACACATCACATTTTATTAAAAAAAAAAAAAAAAAAAATGTTTTAACAAAATACTTGTAAAATAGCATGTAAACGAGCAACTTTTTACGTCAATGTGTCGCTGGCAATTATTGCCGGGCAATATTGCCCAAATTCAAAAACATTCTCGGCAATATTTTCGTATTGCCCGGCAATATATTTGTATATTTCGGCAATATGGCCGGTATTGCAACTAATGGCTGCCATGTTGCTATTGATATCGCTCATCGAGCGAAAATTTTAAACATTGCCCGGCAGCTATTTCGATTTTTATTGATGTTTTTTTATTGAAATTGAGAATGTAGTTCGATTTGAAGATTTGTAAATGCGTTTCATATAAAAATTTGGTTTAATTAAATGGTAGGTAAAATAAAAGATTTGAATTTGGGTATTGTTTTTGGTGTTTTAAAATAAGAAGAAAAAGGATTTTATAATTCTATTCAGATATTATGGTTAATTAATAATAGATGAAAGGTGGGTAAAGAATAATTTTGTTGTTGTTGTTATGATTGTAATTCTGTTTTGAGAATGATAGAACTTATTATTGTTTATAAATGGTATAAATAGTTTAGTGTTTTGGTATATTTAATGGAGCATAAATTTGATGATTTTTTAGTAAATTTGTAAGCCTACTGCAATGGAAAGCATTTCGGTTTGATGACTTAATTATTAAAGTAATTAAATAATTATTCTTTTAATGTTTAAAACACCCAAGGGTTTATAAATATTTTTTTTTATATATTTTATTTAGAGAACGAAGTTTGCGAATACTACGCACAGATCTTCAACCATGTGCGATTTATATTTTTTCCAAAACGTTCTTGTAGATGAAGGAGAGTGAATTGACCGCTTACAAAATGATTTCAAACAAAGCCTGAACTTAGTTTGAATGTGACGTGCTGCACGTGTCGTTAATGCATACATCCCAGTGTCGGTGGTTCTAAAATAAGTTCGGTGTTTGACATGCAATGCAGAAAGTGACATGTGTTACATCGTTGACAATTCTCATTTGCTAGAACGCACATTTACTAATAACATGCGAAAAAAGATACATTTATCTTGTTTGGGATGGGATACATTCTGCATATCGCAATTTTTATTAATAGGGCAGATTATTCGTCGACTCGCTTTTTTTTCTTTCCCTCGTATAAATAATTTTTTATTCGAATTCCATGTTAGGTACGTAGGTATTTCCGCATACGGCAGTGTATTCGCCATCGCGTTATTTTGACATATGGCAAAGAAAGTGGTTAAAATTGTATGCAGTAGATTCAAGGCGTTTTGTTGCATATTTACATATGTGGTATAGATGCGTATTTTATTTCCTAAATGTACTGCTAAAAGAACAATATTTGGACTTCGTTCATGTTTAGGACAATAAAGTAGTCACAAGTCACAACACTGCTTCAGTGCTGTTGCTGCTTCATTGTAGCACGCTAAAAACTGAAATGTTGCTGCCTTTATTAACGTATTCACTAACTAACGTGTTTGGCTGATTTCACGGAGATGCCGTATTCCATGTTTATGTGCGCTCTGTATGTTCTTGATAGCACAGGATTAATATGGAACAACCATCCATTTGGAACTATTTCCATGTTCCCCTTCTCGCATATCTATATGTTGTTAACTTTCTGCCATCTGCTGCCGATCTTCTTTTATATAAGGGCTATTATTTTGAAAACGTACATTTTTTTGTTGATTTTTAAATTTTTGATTTTTAAAAAATCTGAAATTTTGATATATTGTTGGCATTGACGAAAGGAAAAAAGCTATTTCTGCTTTTATTTTTTGAGTACTCTGAATCGGAGTTATGCGCGGTTGAATTTTGAGGCTTTTTCACGTAGTTTTTGGTAATGGTGGCAATGTTTTGTGAATAGGTGCCACAAATTTCATCCGACTTAAGTATATTTTTGCAAGTAAAAAGGAAAATAATTGAATAATTGAAATAAGTAAGTTTAAAATTAATAACTTTTCTCTTTTCCGCTAGGCGGCGCGTAAAACCTTGGTTTACTTCAAAGCTCATATCTCAAAAAGTAGGCTTTTTTTTTTTTGTTTTTCACAAATTTTAAAGTAAACATATGCAGCTATGAAATTGAGAAATAAAAAGTCAGTAATTCAATGTGGATTTTTTCTTACGATTTTTTAAAGTTTGGTATATGAAAAATTCACATGTGTTTTTTTAATCAGTTAATAATCCTGTACTAAATGTGGATCAAATAAATTAAACATTTCATATTTTAACACCTGCAATAAATTTGAACCATTTTCTGTGCGGTTAAATGGTTAAAAACTTATTAAAAATTAATTTAAGTTAAGTGGTAAAATAAAGGAATTTAAATTATTAAAAGGGTGTGTAAAATGTTTATTCATTTTAAAAAATGTCTATTCAGCCCCTTTTTACTAATTAAAATCTCATTAGAGACTCATAATTTTAACATTTAAAATTTCTAATGACGCCCACAAACGGTTTTTGACCAAATCATACTTGCATCCAATCAAAATATATTAAATTGTACCTACCTAATTTTACCTGATTCTACCTATGTCAAAACTATTTCAAGGGTATATATATATTGATTGGGTTGCCTTATAATCAATTATATTCCAAAATATTTAGAAGACATAACGTTTAGAAAAGATAATAATAGAAATGCCTCTCAAATTGTGCTGTAACTTGTACGGTCTCAAAAATCATCAGCGGACATCAAAAAATGTGAAACTGGTCACACCAGCTGTTATTCAAAAAGCTGCGACCCTAAATTTTACTTTGCGTGATGACCAGTTTATATGTGAAACATGTCGCACTTATATCTATAAAAATAAGGTAAATTTAATTATTTTATTAAAATGAATAAAAATTCATATGCAACTAATATTTTCTATACAGCAGCTTTCATGTTCGGAAGCTATCGATAGTGAAATTATTTCTATAAATCAGGATGTTGAAAATGTTCCAACGAACGAAAATATTTAAATACCTCCAGCATCTTTAGATCCATCACCAGTTTCGGTTGATACTATATCTCCACCAGTTCCTGAACTACTTAATGACATTTTAGAAGATATTAACAATGTTCTTGGAAGGTTAGCCGAATCTCCTATCAAACAAAAACATATTACAACAGGAAGTTATAAAAAAATTGCAAGTGTCACATCGGCAATAAGTCAAAGAATATTTCAAGTAGATTCAGTTAAAGTGTTATCACCAAAGGAGGAATGTGAATATACATCATGGCTTATGAACATTAAAAAAGAATTCAAAGATGCCAGCTCTAAATCAAAACAAGTGTTTTTGTTGACAACTCTACCACGTAAATTTTGGTCAAATCAACGTATCCAGGATGAATTTAATGCATCAAGACGACTGGTAGAATTCGCCATGGATCTGTTGGAAACAGTAGGTCCTTACAGTTGGCCTCAAAGCAAACAAGTGCACAGTTTGTCACAAAATATAGTACAACAAATTCAAACATACTTCTTATCAGAGGAAATTAGTAGCACAATGACAATGACTATTACAGAAGGATCAACAAAAATTAGGAAATCAAAGCGGTTGGTGTTATGGACCCTCACCGACATCTACGAAATGTTCTTGAAAGAAAACAGAGATGTCAAAATCAGCTTCTCAAAGTTCACTACGTTGCGACCGAAGGAATGTATTTTAGCCGGACCTACTGGAACACACAATGTCTGTATATGCATCATACATGAAAATGTACGTTTAATGTGTAAGCCGATCTTAAATTTAGTAAAAAATGAAAAAGATCTGCTTAAGAAACTGAGTTGTTCTTATGATACAGTGGATTGTGCAACAAATATATGCAATGATTGTAAAAATATCGTGGAAGCTTACACAGAAACAATTTTGGAGTCTCTTGAATTTTACGAAGAAATACATTATGAGATATGGTTAATGCAAGATAGATATTCGTTAGAACGCATGGAAAAAAATAAGGAAGAATTTGTAGAAGATTTAGTACATACATCGGTAAACAAATTAAAAATTCATGATTTCATCGCAAGGCAGCGAATCAAAGTTTCTTAAGGATACGAAACAAAACTTACGTCACGGCGAATACGTATTTATTATGGATTTTTCAGAAAACTATTCAATGATAACGCAGAATGAGATACAAGCTGCACATTTCAATAAAGTTCAAGCCACAATCCACCCAATCGTAGTTTACTACAAATCATGTAATGATAAACTAGAGGTCTTATCTTTTGTCATTATATCTGATCATTTAATGCATAATACAGTTGCAGTTCATAAATACCAGGAAAGGTGTATTGAATTCATTGAAAAACAGCAAGAAATATATCCAAGTATCAAAAAAAATTTATATTTTACTGATGGTTCAGCAGCTCAATATAAAAATAAGAAGAATTTCATAAATCTCTGCAAACATATTGATGATTTTAAAATACCTGCAGAATGGCATTTCTTTGCAACTGCCCACGGAAAGGGTCCATCCGATGGGATTAGAGAAACACTTAAAAGAGAAGTCCGGAGAGCATTGCTTAGAGGAGAAAAAATATCAACAGCAAGGGAATTGTTTGAATGGGCGGAAATTTGGTCGAAAAAAAAACCACGTTATGAAGTTGTCATATATGTCTTCAGAAGATATCGAACTACAGGAACAATTTCTTTCGGGTTTAAAACGGTTTTCGGACATTAAAACCATAAGTGGAACTCAAGGATTCCACTGTTTTTTACCGGATAACACTACACCCGATAAAATAATTGCCAAAATGTTTTCTTTTTCTGATGATCATAAATATTTCAATTTAAAGGCAAAAAAAAATATATAAATTAATTTTTTAATGTATTTATTTAATGTATTTAATGTATTTAATCAATATTAATTAAATTATAATGTTTTTAGAAAAAATATTTTTTTAATGTTTTTTTCTAATGTTAGTGTGATGTTGAAATTATAACAAAATCTTCGATCATTGGGATCTCCAATTCTTATTCTGAATAAAAACCTATTTCTCAATCAGAAATACACAGAAAATGGTTCAAATTTATTGCAGGTGTTAAAATATGAAATGTTTAATTTATTAGATCCACATTTAGTACAGGATTATTAACTTAATAAAAAAACACATGTGAATTTTTCATATACCAAACTTTAAAAAATCGTAAGAAAAAATCCATATTAAATTGCTGACTTTTTATTTCTCAATTTCATAGCTGCATATGTTTACTTTAAAATTTGTGAAAAACAAAAAAAAACCTACTTTTTGAGATATGAGCTTTGAAGTAAACCAAGGTTTTACGCGCCGCCTAGCGCAAAAGAGAAAAGTTATTAATTTTAAACATACTTATTTCAATTATTCAATTATTTTCCTTTTTACTTGCAAAAATATACTTAAGTCGGATGAAATTTGTGGCACCTATTCACAAAACATTGACACCATTACCAAAACTACGTGAAAAAGCCTCAAAATTCAACCGCGCATAACTCCGATTCAGAGTACACAAAAAATAAAAGCAGAAATAACTTTTTTCCTTTCGTCAATACCAACAAAATATCAAAATTTCAGATTTTTAAAAAATAGTTGTTTTTTTTTCGATGTACGTTTTCAAAATAATAGCCCATAAAGGATATTCATCATTTCCTGTAACTGAATTTCCTGTAACTGTCTAAATCCTTGATGATATCACTTTGAGTATTAATGGTCTCTCATGCATTCTGAATTTGCATGTAGTGCTCTGGAAAGCTCATGCTACAAATTTTTCGTCACAACTTCCTACAAATCTTTATCGAATCTGGAATCGGATATTTGCCGTGTGCATTTGAAATGATTTTGTGTACGTGCGTTAGTTGTGAATAACCGTCATATTAAATCGACTCTCGCTAATGAACTGGTACTTCAGAGAAAAGCTTGGTTTGATTTAAACGGATGAATATCAAACGTCCTGTTTCGAATGTTTTTGCATACATTACATATGTAACATGTATTGGTGAAACAATTGACGGCACTTCCAAATGTGGAAATCTTCATTATCTCGAATCATTGATCAATCACTCTTTTATTGAAAAAAATATATCTCGGCTGACATTTATTGCCGACTATAATAATTTTCACTTCACAAATTTACCAGCTTCAAATTTTGAATATGTATTTTCGATTTTCTAATTACATGTATGTACATATGTACTTACTATTTTACTATTGTTTTCATTTTTTTTTATAAAGGATGCAAAAACTAGAAAAAAAATTAAAAGAGGATTAACCGACTAAAAATATTTTTAGCAAAATAATAATCTTGGCGCCTTAATTAAATCCTTTTACATTTTTATTGTTTCAGAGTGACAATTGACGGTATTGGTTGTTGGTATTGGTTGATTTATTGTTGTTTCTATTTAAACAGATGTTTGGAAAAATAGTCAATGATCTTCATTGGTTTTTGTTTTTGAGGTAGATTTCATATAATTAATATGCGTCATCACGGGAATTCCCAAAAATTTTCTTGTCGTTTTATGAGCGAGGTCAACGTAACTGCATTATCTGACCATTATTTTGTTACCTTCGCCGTTTCACTCGTCAATCGGTTTGTACAAACAGTCAAACTGTAGAGATCACTCACCGTTGTAGTAACAAAATGCAAAGGTACTTCTTTGTTCGTACATCGTACAAGGTAGAAGAAGATGCTTTACCCGAATCGATAGTTTCGAGGACGTTCAATCCACACAAAAATAAAAAAGGGGTTCATTAAAACCTTCGAACGCATGCTTTTGTGCGACCCAGTTCTTTAAATGTATCAATGTATGTCAGTATGTGTTGTTCTGACACATATGGTTATTCCTATATAATACAACACCTTATATTAAAATCGGATAGTTCATAGAGCTCACCTGTGGTTTTAGTCGGTAAGAAGGATATGGAACTATTGATTTCTGCATCTCTCTCTCTCTGGCGTTTACATCCCATGGCGGGATTTTGCCGTCTGTGCAATCAGCTTCCAATCATCTCGTTCCATGACCAGTTGACCCCAGTTTCGATATCCTATATCAGTATCACGAAGGTCTTGGATGATGTTATCACGCCAACGTTGTCTAGGTCTTCCTTTTCTACCAACACCAGCTGTTGGGACGCTTTTTTATCATTCTATCTAATGGAGCCCTTTCTACAACCATCTTGTCCGGTTGGATTTAATTTTACCGATTACCGAGGCCCGATTACATCGCAGCCTCCAAGAAACTGTCTGATTTCATGATTCATTCGGATTCTATACTGATTTATAGCAACTTCACATGAACCATAAATTGTTCGTATGACTTTCCTCTCGAATGTTGATAGAATTCTATAATCGGAGGAAGTCAGTGTCCAGCTTTCACTTCCAAAGGTAAGCACAGGTCGGATTATTGCTTTGTAAAGTGTGAGTTTGCACGACTGCGATAGATGTTTTGAAGCAAAAGTTTTAAGTATGCGTAGAAAACTCTGTATGCGGCAGAGATACGGGCTTTGATATCTGCCTTCATGTCATTTGACGATGTTATTACAGACTCGAGGTATTTGAAGTTTTCTACACGTTCTACTTCATAGTCGCCAGTATTCAGATTGCCGGGAGGTATATTCGTCGATGTTGTTAAAAATTTAGTCTTGCCGGTGTTGATGCATAATCCAAGTCGTTTAGCATTTCTTTCAAGCTGAGAGAGACTATCCTTAATATCGCTTGGTCTACGTCCGAGAAGCGCAATATCATCTGCGTAGCCAAGAATTTGACTAGATTTGTTAAATTAGCAGTTTTGTGCCTCAATTCGGCTTTTTCTTATCGCGTACTCAAGCGCCAAATTAAATAGTACGGGCGCGAGTGCATCATCTTTTCGAACACCTGATGTTATATCGAAAGGATCAGAAACTGACCCTTCGATTACTGTTCTACAGTTTGATCCCGATGTTGTGAGTTTGTAGAGAGAAACAAGTTTTGCTGGGATACGGCATATGAGTGCGGACGAGAGGTTGTCGCAGATGATGCTATCATTTGCTTGCTTGAAATCAACGTAAAGCTGGTGAATGCTGATGTTGTACTCCCCTTTTCCAGAATCATCCTTAAGGGAAAGCATTGATCTGTGGTTGAACGGTTGGGGCGAAAACCACACTGATAGTCGACGATGATAGATTCTATGAAGGGGATGAGCCGAGCAAGTACGACATTAGCTAGTATTTTATATGCAGTGTTCAAAGTTGCGATACCACGATAATTCGCACACTTTGGGCGGTCACCTTTTTCATGTAGTGGAACAATGAGAGCTGTTTTCCATCCTGCAGGTAGTTCTTCTTGGTCGCAGATTGCAAGAATCAGATCATATATACGTGAGACCAGAGCTGCTCCTCCATTTTTAAATAGTTCTGCAGGGATTCCATCGATACCTGGTGATTTAATATTTTTAATTTTTTGATGGCAGCTTCCACTTCTTCTATTGTCGGGTAAGGGACAAAAATCTCCTCACTTGACGGAGCAATTGCTCGAATAGGATGAACTTCATTCGTCCTATTCAGTAGGTCTTGAAAGTGGGATCACCACACTGCCAGCACATCATGTTCACTTGTTGTAAGCTCGTTGTTGCCATTTTTTATGGCTGTAGATCTTGGGTGAAAATCTTTTGTCAGATTTTTCGCATTGACAAAGCATTCTTTCGAATTTTCGTTGACCGCATGTTAATTGATGTTTCGATGCAGCTCTTCGTGTGTTCGCGTTTCTTTTTCCGTATGAGTTTTGCTGAAGCTTTCCTGGCGCATAGATGATCAGTTTGGGTGCTGCGGCTGTTCCTTGTTAACCATTTTTCTTGCAGTTTTTGTTTTTCTCAACGCTTTCGCGGCACTCGTCATCAAACCATTCGTTACGTGATTTCGGTGGTCGTTTTCCGAATGTAGTTTGTGCTGCGGATATAATGGTTGATTGAAGCGTTTGCCATTCTTCTTGTATGTTTAATGGCATCTCAGACGGGATGCCATGCTTTTCGTTGCTTTGCGTTACAATTCCCTGATATCTATTCAGTGTTTCCAGATGTTTAAATGCTTCGACATTCCAGCGCACGGTCTTTTTTGCTTGTCTATTAAATGTAGATGACAACTTGCACTTGTACTTAAAGATGACAAGCATATGATCGGTGTCCATGTCAGCACCTCTGTATGATCGAACGCCAGTTACACTTGTAGAGTGTTTCTTAGAAATCATGACATGATCGATTTGATTTTCCGTTCTTCCGTCATTCGATTTCCACGTTGCCTTGTGAATTCTCTTATGAAGGAAGAAAGTGCTAGATACTACTAGATCATACATCATAGCCAGCTCAGTTGCGCAAAAGCCGTTATTGTTACCACAATGATACAAGCTGTTAGGGCTAATATGTGTTTTAAGATCTGCACTTCTACCAATTTGAGCATTGAAGTCACCTACCACGATTTTTATATCGTGCCGTGGGATGTTATTGATGACTTCTTCGAGTTCTAGAAAGAACAGGTCTTTAATGTCATCTGCTTTGTCTTCAGTAGGTGCATGAACATTGATGATCGTTACATAAAATTTTTGCGTGCGGATTCTCATTGTTAATATCCGCATATTAATTGAGCAAAAGTCGATAACATGTTGATTCACGCGACGATGTATGAGAAAGCCAACTCCAAATTCTCCTCCATTTTCATGACCGCAATAGTAGGGAGTGTATCCCTTGGCTGTTTCGTGGATTCCACTACCTGGCCACCTTAGTTCTTTTAATGCCACTATATCTAGTGTGTATCTATCGATTTGGTTTGTAAGTCTTAGTAGATCTCCTGGTCTTCTAAGGCCTACCACGTTCCAGGTTCCCATTTTTAAATCGTAGTCCGGGTACAGCTTCCGAGGTCGTTCTTGAAATGAGTCCGAGATAATCCGATGTCAGTGTGCAGAATTCATGATAAATAATTTTTTACGGAAATGAGGTGTTAGCCCCAACCCAAATTTTCGTGAATGGATTCGTTCTGCATCTTAAGGTCACCAGAAACAACCTTTTTATACGTTTATATAGCGAGCCGCTTGATCCAAGACAGACGCCCACTCCAAACCGCCCCTAACATGGAAAACAGACGCTTGTTACACGTTCATATAGCGAGCCGCTTGATCCAAGACAGACGTCTGCTCCGAGCCACACCTAACATGGAGAACAGATGCTTGAGTTGCATTGGTTTTCTGGCGCCAATGACTCGCCATGGTGCCGAATCATTGAGTATAAGCAGTATTTACTCTGCCCCTTTCAACTACACCAACCTAATTCTGTTAGCGTAACCCAGGTAGCACGGCGTGCACGTAGAATTTCGGATTTTCGCTACCCAAAATTTCTGCAATTTCTGCATCGACTACAGAAAATTGAATGCAGTAACAAAAAATTAATTACCCATTACCTCGAATTGATGATACCCTCGAAACATTTGCAGGTCCAAATTGTTCTCAACAGTAGATCTGCAAAGTGGTTAGTCGCAGGTAGAAGTGCAGGAGAAGGACCGATAATTGACAGCGTGTAGGGGTGGATGGGTTATGGGAATTTAATGTTTTGCTATTCGATTCGGACTGAGTCCCAGCAGCATTTGAAGGTTTAATTTAACGTATCTTGTGTAATTGGACAAGATAATTGTAAGGGTCATGGACTTATATTAAGTCCAAAGGAATGTAAGGACAGGACTTATATTAAGTCCAAAGAAGAAGAAGTACACTGTTTAGAGAGAAAGTAACATACTTGGGGCGTAAAGTGACAACAAATGGTGAACACATCCGGAAAAGATCACAGCAGCACAAGAATGGCCAAGACCCAAGAATTTACACGAACTTTGCAGTTGTCTAAGATTGTTCATTTACTACCAATGTTATGTATCAGCATATGCGAATATTGCAAAGAGTCTCCATAAGCTAACAAGGACGGATAAAGCATTTGAATGAACGAAAAAGTAAGAAGATGCGTTAGTGGAACTTCAAAAAAGATTGAGCTCTGCACCAGTTCTGGCTTACCAAATTTGGAATTCAAATTTGACACTTAGCTAGCAATGATGGTGTTGAAATTGAAACACTAAGGGGTAGAAAATGTAGAATAAACTTCTTCGTTTGAATTTTGCGTTGTAGCATTGGACAGTGCAGTTCACCATATGATCACACCGTACATTAAGATCGGTCTGATCACAGAGATGTAAAGTCATTGGGAAAGGTGCAGTGCAAAACCCCTTGTTCCCCCATGATTTCTTTACATGAGTATATAATGGTACAGTAGCTTTTTTGCTCTTTCTCTGATATGTGGTTTCCATGTGAGTTTCTATATCTATAAGTATTTTGCTTGATCTGCAAGTACAAGACCAATCCCCTTCAGAGCGATGGAGCGAATATGAGGGATTCTCTGTTTCCTTGTAAAGTCAATCACTTCGTTTTTGGCGAGGTAATATCCTAACCCACAATTTTAGTCGATGTCAATGTTCCTCTAAAGTATCACAATTAATTTGGCTGGAACCGGAACTGGATCATTCAATGCCGAAACCCCCATGTTATTTGTTAAACAAACCTAAATAATAAGGCGGCGGGTTTAACTGCAAGGCAAAGATATAAATCTCGAAGAACAGAGATTTTATTCATTTTAAACCTTTAAAGTCTATAAATCATGAATATTCTAAAATTTTCATAAGAAAAACCACGTAATATAAGAAAATCTCGAACCCACCTACTTTTCTCTTGCCCTGCCCTAAAAAAGACTCGAATTTTTAAGTTAACCCACTTGAGAAGCTCTAGATTGTTTTTGAAAGGGTAGTCCTTCATCATCAAAATTCCTTTAGTTTGTCATTCTCAAGACGGTCATTCTAACGTTTCCAACTCAAGGAAACTTTTTGAGTTGCAAATCCTCTAGTGTCATTTAGAAATCATCTGAACATGAAAATTAAAATATGGTTCGTCATCGCCGCTGTGTATGTGTATAAGACACACAGGCTTTGAACAGGTTTCTCTGTTGAGGGTGCGATCGAATTTCGGCACTAAGCACACATTTTTCTACAGGAGTTTTTCCAAGAGAAAAATGAAAAATGATTTCGAATTGCAAAATTCAAGTGATTTCCAATGTGTACATAAAATTCAAGTGATTTCCAATATTCTTAACTGTCACAAAAAACATCTCCAAATTAAAACATACATTAACAATCCAGTGATCAAACTGAAATGATTTTCAGATAATTGTAGAAGGCTTACAAATTTACTAAAAAACCATCAAATTTATTCTCCATTAAATATACCAAAACACTAAACTATTTATACTATTTATAAACAATAATAAGTTCTATCATTCTCAAAACAGAATTACAATCATAACAACAACAAAAAAATTATTCTTTACCCACCTTTCATCTATTATTAATTAACCATAATATCTGAATAGAATTATAAAATCCTTTTTCTTCTTATTTTAAAACACCAAAAACAATACCCAAATTCAAATCTTTTATTTTACCTACCATTTAATTAAACCAAATTTTTATATGAAACGCATTTACAAATCTTCAAATCGAACTACATTCTCAATTTCAATGAAAAAACAACAACAAAAATCGAAATAGTTGCCGGGCAATGTTTAATATTTTCGATCGATCAAAAAAATCAACAGCCATTAGTTGCAATACCGGCAATATTGCCGAGCTATACAAATATATTGCCGGGCAATACGAAAAAATTGCCGGGAATGTTTTTGAATTTGGGCAATATTGCCCGGCCACGCATTGCCGTAAAAAGTTGCACGTTTACAAGCACCTTTGTTAAACAAAACATTTAACTTTTTTTTAAAAACAGTTAATACGGAAAACAATTTAAATACTTTTTAAAAATAATTTTTTGTCATGGTTAATTTTAGTTTATATTTTTTGCTGGGATTTTTGTTTTTCTTAATTTTTTCAAGTTAATGGTTTTGCTTAGAGATGACAAAATTTGAGTTGAAAAGGGCCATTATTTGATATTGGCTCTTTTCACAGCCATGAAACGCTTTACTTCGAGAAGAGGAATACCAAAGAGCATATACACAGACAACGGTTCGAATTTCATAGGATAGGAGCTAAACGAATATTATACAAGACATTGGTTAGACCGGTTGTGATGTATGGGTCACAAACGTGGACTCTCTCTCTCTCTCTGGCGTTTACATCCAGAGGGATTTTGCCGTCTGTGCAATCAGTTTCCAATCGTCTAGTTCCATGACCAGTTGACCCCAGTTTCGACATTCTATATCACGAAGGTCTTGGATGATGTCATCACGCCAGCGTTGTCTAGGTCTTCCTCTTCGACGAACAGCAGCTGGTTGTTGTTGGGACGTTTTTTTAATCATTCTATCTAATAGTGCACTTTTTACATGACCAAACCATCTAATCCGGTTAGATTTAATGAATCCGATTACACGCAGCCTCCAAGAAACTGTCTGATTTCATGATTCATTCGGATTCTATACTGATTTTCAGCAACTTTACATGGACCATAAATTGTTCGTATGACTTTCCTCTCGAATGTTGATAGAATTCTACAATCGGAGGAAGTCAGTGTCCAGCTTTCGCTTACAAAGGTAAGCACAGGTCAGATTAATGCTTTGTAAAGTGTGAGTTTGCACGACTGCGAAAGATGTTTGGATCGCAAAAGTTTTGAGTATGCGTAGAAAACTCTGTATGCGGCTGAGACACGAGCTTTAATATCTGCCTGTATGTCATTTGACGATGTTATTACAGATCCGAGGTATTTGAAGTTTTCTACACGTTCCACTTCATAGTCGCCAGTATTCAGATTGCCGGGAGGTATATTCCTGGATGTTGTTAAAAGTTTAGTCTTGCCGGTGTTGATGCATAATCCAAGTCGTTTAGCATTTCTTTCAAGCTGAGGGAGACTATCCTTGATATCGCTTGTTCTACGTCTGAGAAGCACAATATCATCTGCATAGCCAAGAATTTGACTAGATTTGTTAAATATACAGTTTTGTGTTTCAATGCGGCTTTTTCTTATCGCGTACTCAAGCGCCAAATTAAATAGTACGGGCGCGAGTGCATCACCTTGTCGAACACCTGATGTTATATCAAAAGAGTCAGAAACTGACCCTTCGATTACTATTCAACAGTTTGATCCCGATGTTGTGAGTTTGCACAGAGAAACAAGTTTCGCTGGAATACCAAGGCATATGAGTGCAGACCAGAGGTTGTCGCGGATGATGCTATCATATGCTTGCTTGAAATCAACGTAGAGCTGGTGAATGCTGATGTTGTACTCCCAACATTTTTCCAGCACCATCCTTAAGGTAAACATTGATCTGTGGTTGAACGGTTGGGGCGAAAACCACACACCCAGAGAAATTTCTGATCATAATTTATGCAAAGGGATTGTATAATTACATTTTTGTAATTACCATTCTATATTATAAATAATCCGCATAAATCACGCATAATTTCGGGTGAATTATACATAAAAGGAATGATTTATGATATTTCATCGATTAATATTTTACTCATAGTAAATATGATTCCTGATTTCTTTTAAACGATTAATTACTATCAATGCCTTACGTTTTGTTGACAAATATCGATAAATCATACGGTTGCCGAATAATTCAATTTTATTTGCTCTTATTTACTTTTCTTATGTTTCTTATCACCAGAATATACAACGACCAGACTTTATTTTATTCTGTATTTAATTTTTTTCCTTCTATAAGATAGTTTAGAATAATAGTTCGCGATTTAAAATTATAATTAAAACTGACAAGTGAAATTTGTGTTTAAATTATATATTTTGATGGAACTGATTTAAATTTAGTTTAAATATTTGAATTAAATTTATTACAAATAATAATAATTCTAGTGAATACAATTTTAAGATATTTAAGATTCTGGGATTTATTATTATATATTATTATTAAAATATATATTCTAAAATTTTTAAAAATTACTAAAAGGTGAGTAAATAATTTTCCCAAAAGTGTTATTTTCTCTAATAGTGTTATAAACGTTTATTTCAATTTTATCCTGTTTCTATTTTTTATGCAGACAAACCAAAAAGAAATTTCGGAAAAAACCTGAAAAATATTTAAATTGTGAACTGGAGTTGTTGCGCTTGAAAGGTAGTATTTTATGCTTAACTTCGTATTTTATTAAGGTAACAATATCAGTAATTTAATAAGTGCTTTTGTTTTAGCAATAAACCTAGATTTTCTAGCGATTCAAGATTATATGTACATTGGAGATTATACTATGGAAGAAATTTAGATAATTTATAAAGGTATCCTAATCTACGAAGCCTCTTTGGCAGTTCCAGTCACAGAAAAATTATGGTAATTTAAATGAATTATTTGACTTTTAGTATTTCTTTCTTTAGTTATTCAAACGCTTATTTTCGATTTCAACCATTTTTAGTTAGAGCAAAACCAACTAAATCAAAAATTTGAGTTTTGGTAAGATTTTTCTATATAATTATTCGTCATTTATAATTTTTGTAAATGTTTAAATTTTTTTCTTTAATAAATAAATGTACATATAGTTAATTATGTTTGTAGTTGTTTGAAAGAAAATAGTGAAAAATAAAATTTATTTTAAATATTTTTTGGATTAAAAATAAACTTTTAAATCATTTTCATCAAGAGTTAAAATTAGTTATAAGTTCTTATAATAAAACAATGTAATATAATTTTAAATAAATAAAGCTCAACTTATTAAAAATAAATGTTTTTTGTTAATTTTATTTAAAACAAATTTTTTATGAATAGCAAACACAATCAACATATGTAAGTATGGCTCATGCATATTCATGCATTAATTATACATAAGGACTATTAAATCATACAAAGTAATGTTTGATTTATTTTTAAAAGATTATGTTTATAATGTATAATTTATACATTTATCCGTATAATTGCTTAATTGCCTTGCATAAATTCATCCCATGATAGTTTATGATTTATGCGGTAGAAGCATAAACATTATTTGTCAGATTTATAAAAACTTATTAAACGTAAATGCATGATTTATGAAATTTGCCTCTTAGTTCTTTTTTACGCGGTCTTATGCATAATTTATACGGTCATATGCATAATATAAGCCAGCATTTCTCTGGGTGCACTGATAGTCGCCGATTTGCACACTTTAGGCGGTCACCTTTTTTATGTAGCGGAACAATGAGAGCTGTTTTCCATTCAGCAGGTAGTTCTTCTTGGTCCCAGATTGCAAGAATCAGATCATATATACGTGAGACCAGAGCTGCTCCTCTATTCTTAAATAGTTCTGCAGGGATTCCATCGATACCTGGTGATTTGCCATTTTTTAATTTTTTGATGGCAGCTTCCACTTCTTCTATTGTTGGGTAAGAGACAAAAATCTCCTCACTTGACGGAGCGATTGCTCGAATAGGATGAACTTCATTCGTCCTATTCAGTAGGTCTTGAAAGTGGGATCGCCGTACTTCCAGCACATCACGTTCACTAGTTGTAAGCTCGTTGTTGCCATTTTTTATGGCTGTAGATCTTGGGTGGAAATCTTTGGTCAGATTCCGCGCATTGGCAAAATGCTCTTTCGAATTTCCATTAGCCGCATGTTGGTTGATGTTTTCGATACAGCTCTTCATGTGTTCGCGTTTCTTTTTCCGTAGGAGTCTTGCTGAGGCTTTTCTGGCGCATAGATAATCAGTTTGGGAGCTTCGGGTGTTTCTTGTTAACCATTTTCTCGCAGTTTTTGTTTATGCTCAATGCTTTCGCGGCACTCGTCATCAAACCATTCGTTACGTGATTTCGGTGGTCGTTTTCCGAATGTAGTTTGTGCTGCGGATATGATGGTTGATTGAAGCGTTTGCCATTCTTCTTGTATGACAAACGTGGACCCTTACACAAAATGACGAATCGCATTTATCTGTATTTGAGCGTAAGATCTGACGCTACATTTTTGGTCCACTTAAGACAGACGATGGAGAGTATAGAACCCGGTATAACTTTGAGATCAGAGACCTTCTTGAGGGTCCTGATATAATAGGTTGTATCCGTTCTAATAGGATTGCTTGGTTTGGGCATGTTCTACGAGCCAATTCACAGTCTGGAATGATTAGAAAAATGTACGTTAGTACCCCAGGGAGTGGTAGACCGCGAGGTAGACCACGACTACAATGGGAGACTGACGTAATAAACGATCCTAAAAAAAATCGGCTGCCATGGTAATTATGTACCGTGGTGAATATTCAAAGCTGATTAACCTGGCAACGCTCCTACATGGAGCATGAACGTCTTTAAAAAAAAAAAAAAAAAAAAAAAAAAAAAAAAAAAACAAATATTAAAAAAGGCATGTAAGCTTATCAAAAATATTAATGACAATTATCTAATTATACAGTTCTTAAGCAAAAATTCTATAAACTGGTATTTTATTTCACCTGCATCTCCACTCTTTGACAGGATTTGGAAGGCTGCAGTTAAATCGGTAAAGGGACACTTGTTAAAAGCCACACGCAACGTAAATCTAACATTTGAAGAGATGACAACGTTGCTATGCCAAATTTAGAATATTTCAAATTCGCGACCTTTATACACCACTTCAACCGATGAATACTTTGAAGTATTAACGCCAGCACATTTTTTAATTGGTATACTTCAACTGATTCGATTCCAGAACCATATATCATCACTCCAGAGAATCGTCTAACTAGATGGCAAATAATCTAAACTCGTATACAAGGTTTTTGGAAACGATATCATTTAGAATATCTTAACAATATACAACAATGTCATAAATGGAAAACCAACAACGAAAGTTTAAAAATCAACGACATAGTGTTAATTAGAGAAGACAACACACCAATATGTAAATGGCCACTTGGTCGAATTATTAAAGTGCACGCAGGAAAAGATGACCTCATAAGAGCTGTGACTATAAAAACTGCACCATCCAAATTACAACGACCAATAGTGAGGTTATGTAAATTACCAATTTGTTAACGGTAGACTCGTTAAGGCGGCGGAGTATGTTAATGCTGATATTAAAAGCTTTACAAATGTTTAATTGAATTTATATTAACACAAATGTTTTATTGAATTTATATTAATAATACCTTACAAATGTTTAATTGAATTTATATTGATCTCAATACCATACAAATGTTTAATTGAATTTATAATGCTAATACCATACAAATGTTTTAAATTAAAACTCTACAAATGGTAATTAAGGAATTAGAGGAGTATTGATAGAATAGCCATACTCTTCTAACATTAATATTATATAAGCGATGAAAATTATAAACAAAATCCTATTCAAATAAAGCTTCAACAGAAGAAACAACTAAAGGAAGTAAGAATTTTATTTATGTAATTATTCTACAAATTGGCGATTTTGCACGCTGAAGTGCAAATATTATAATTACAAGGAGTTCTTGGGGTAAATACGTTCTTGGCCTACAAGAGCGTATTCATAGGCTGAAATCTGAAATTTTATAAACATTTGCATAAACATTTTTCAAATTTTTCTCTTAACTTAACTGATAAAAACCCTGGTGTTGAATGGAGGCATAAGTTTGTTACGTATAGCTTTATCATCAATTCGTCAAAGCCATATGATATTACTTAACCTAGTTTCAAATCATCGGAGTCAAACAATTCAATCCATTCCTGCATCACGTATTTCTTAATTGACAAAAATGTTTTGTTGCTTTGGTTTGGTACAGATTTGATTGAATAATTAATTGTTTTCCTTCAATGTGCAAGCCAAAAATATAATTACAAAATACGAGTTACAAGCTTGAACGCATCTGGTTAAATTTCGCTATTTATGTTTAACAAAACATTTTTCAATGTCATCATTATTTAAAAAAAAATAAAAATAAAACGTATCTAAAACAACTTATATACCCGATGCCTTTAAAATTTTAAACCGTATGCTGAAACCAAACTAAAATAAATGGAGATTAACCGTCATTATTGAATGTAGAATAACAAAAAAAATTGTGAACAGTGATGGGAAACAATGAAATCACGTAATGTCTTAAACGGGTAGGCGGAGTAAAATCATTACAGATTTTTTTTTGTTATAATTTAAAGTTTACTTTGCAAACGAACAAGAGATACAAAGGATATAAGACAAGATGTTACAATTTTTTAAACTTTGTTATTACAAATATTTTGTTGTTGTATTATTTTGGTTATGTTATGGATTTTAGTACGTTTAGCTAATTTATTAATAGATTTATTGCTCTGAAATTGAATGTGCTGGAAGATATAGGTGTAAAGATATTATTTATATCAGCAAATGGTACGCATTTTTGTATACAATAAAAATATAAAGTGAAGGATGCGTAACAGGGTTGTTCCTTTACGCGTAATCTAAAATAGATTACATTACATGTAATCTATGTAATGTAATCTATGTCATCTATGTAAATTTGGTGTAATCTATTAATTTTGATTTAAGAAGAAAAAGGTGGAATTATTGTATTATCCCTACTGAAAATTTTTTTCGATTTTTTCGCAACATATAGATCAATAATATTGTCAAAAACAAGATCTTGCGATCTTGAAAAGGGTTAATTTAATTCCTAAAAAAGTTTAGAATGCACATATCAATTAAATAGATTACATAATAGATTACATTATAGATTACACGAAAATATCTCGCGTAATTTACACGTAATCTATGCGTAATCTATACATGTAAAGTAATCTATTTTGTCTACGGCACAACCCTGGCGTAAATTCGTTGTTTCTTCTTAAACACTTTTATTCATACAACTTCGTTAAAAAACGTAACTTCTATGTTAAAATTTTAGCCCATAAGTCAATTGCACAAAGCACTATTTGTTTAACCTGTTTTTCACGGTGTTTGTATCACTTTTTGGTACCACTCCACAATTCCTGGCCCCTCAATTTGAAATTTTTTCTGGGAGTTTATGCTATATTAAGCAATATTAAAATGTTCAAACATTACCCCAAAAATGTCCCTGGGCTTCAAGATACAGCCCTTCGAAAACTGACATTTTCATACAAAATTACGATAATTTTTTTTTTTAAATGACTTCAAATATTAGTCATTATTCACTCTAAAACCACCTTAATTTTGTATGTTTTACATAAAAATGAAACAAAACCCTTACCTGATATACACAAAACACTTTTTTACTTATATTCACGTCACTATCATTAATAATTTTAATTTTAAAAATCACTAACTTTTTATTGCATGTAATTACTTCGGTCTGAAAGACCTAAGTATTACTTACATTCATGAGCCAAAAGTGAAATTCTTAACCCAACTTTTTTTGGCTGTTCTCGACGTCTTAGGACCCACTGATTCTAAAAAAACAACAAAAAAAAATGTATGTCTGTCTACAGGCCGGCCGTCATTACCTACGCTGCAGGAAAAACCGCTGGAGGGATTTCAAAAATTTCTGAAATTTCTAAACATAGGTATACTCAAGGGACAGGTCCAAAGTGACGCTGTGTTCGATAACTGTACCGGAAGTGTGTCAAAAAATCATTATGTGTGTCAAAAATAGCAAATTTTCATATTTTTGGCTTAAAAAACGTTAATTTTAAGTGATTACGAGTAGGAATATTGAATTTGGAGAAATCTTGATGGTAGGAATTGGTATGTGAGATCAAAAACTAGATTATTGCATTATAATTCTGTCAAACAAATGTTGTCAAGTGTGTCAAAAGAAAGATTTTTATTTATTTTTGTACCCAATTTTTGGAAAAAAATAAAATTAATTATTTGTTTGAAATGAAATTTTATTATTATTATTGAGAATTATGGCATTATAAGTTTGTCAAAAAAATGTTGTCAAGTGTGTCAAAAGACAGATTTTTTATTTATTTGTTTACCCAATTTTTTGGAAAAAAATAAAATTAATTGTTTGTTTGAAATGAAATTTTATTATTATTGTTGAGAATTATGGCATTTTAAGTTTGTCAAAAAAATAATGTCAAGTGTGTCAAAACATGATTTCATTTATTTTTTAGCCAATTTTTTGGAAAAAAATGTAGCTGTTTTTATGACGTAAATGTAATGGTATTTTTGAATTTGTTATGGTTTTTGAAATATTTTTGGAATTTTGAAAAAAGTATGTATTTTTAGTTTTAATTTAATTTTAAGTTTTAATTTTTGATTTTGTAAGAATTTTTTGGAATATTTTTAGAATTTTGAAAAATTTAAAATTTTTGATTTTATTATAATTTTTGGAATTTTGAAAAAAAATTTAATTTTTAATTTTGTAATAATATTTGCAATATTTTTAGAATTTTGGAAAAAGTTTGAATTTCTAAGAATTTTTGAAATATTATTGGAATTTAGAAAAAGTTTAAATATTTGGTTTTATTCTAATATTTTTAGGAATATTTTTAGAATTTTGAAAAAAGTTTCAATTTTTGATTTTGTTATAATTTTTGCAATTGTTTTAGAATTTTGAAAAAAAAAAGAGTTTTTGAATTTAAATATGTTTTTAGAATTTTGAAAAAAGTTTCAATTTTTGATTTTGTAAAAATTTTTGGAATATTTTTAGAATTTTGAATAATTTTAAATTTTTGATTTTATTATAATTTTGAAAAAAGTTTGAATTTTTGATTTTGTAATAATTTTTGCAATATTTTTAGAGTTCTGGAAAAGTTAGAATTTTTAAGAATATTTGGAATGTTATTGGAATTTAGAAAAAGTTTAAATATTTGATTTTATTATAATTTTTGAAATAATTTTGGAATTTTGAAAAAGGTTTGATTTTATTTAATATAACAATATTTTTGGAATTTAGAAAGAAATATGAATCTGTGATTTTGTAATATTTTCTCGAAACGCTAAATGGAGAGGTTTTTGAGCAGTTTGCTGAATGTATCATCTTTTTACTAAATTATATTAATTTAGTAAAAATATTAATTTAATTATTTAAAAAATTCCAATTACTTCTTTATTTACTTGAGTTTAATTGATCTCAAAAATCTAAAATAAATTTAAATTCCCTTAATGTAGTCTAATGTTAATACATATAGAACTACAAATTGACCAAGTGTCAGCCATTTATTTCGCATTGATTGGAAACAATCAATAATGACTATACAAACGTGACTTAGGATGTTAATTAGAAAAGAAATGTTCCCCATTCTATGAATTCACACTAAGTATTGTCTAGAAATTTAATGCAAAAAATTCCATATAATGTAAAAACATTTCCATAATATGGAGTCTAATGACAGTGGAAAAATTCAACTTAAGTAAAATAAATAAGTGATGAAGAAGTTTCAACTTTGAAATTGTCATCGCCTCAACGGCGTAACCGATATCGTGTCTGCCCAAGGATTCGAGCCGGGCACTGACGAGGGTAGGTTCGAATCCCATCCGAAGCACGAAAAATGTGAATTGGAGTTTTTTTCTGAAAAACTTCAAACCATACCTTTGAATTGGAAAAAATTCCAATTACTTCTTTACTTACTTGAGTTTAATTGATCTCAAAAATCTAAAATATTAATTTATGATCTGTTATAATTTTCCGGCAACTTATTGATGTTGCTGTTAGTTTTGTAATAAATTTCTAAAGAGAGAAAAAAAAATACTTGTATTTAACAAAGAGTTATGTTTGATATACATCGCTGCCCAGAACTAAAAACCATGTCCTCATAAAATTTTTTTGCCGACAACTATATCAAAATCTTTATCCCAGACCGAAGTCTTGATATCTCAGAGCTGCGAGATTTCGGCCCCTCCATATTCTCAATTTGTAATTAAACAAAAAATTCTTATTAGATTCTTAGCTGACGTCATAAATTCTATTACATTTCTCTAAATTTAGCCTATTCGCCTAAATGCAGTTTCGTAACGAATTTCTAAACTTTAAAATACATAATTAATTTTCTTGCAATTATGAAGGTAAAGTAAAGATGTTTTTCTTCAAACGTCAAATAATTAGGTCATAATTTAAATGAGCTGGCTACGGAGAAATGCAACTTCTCCGCCGGCGACAGTTTTACTTTTCATTTTCCCTACGTGTAGGGAAAAGTCTTACTATGATACCGTTAAAATAATAACACACAAAATATAAATTTAAACGTCATTTTTATTTGTTAAAACAATCGAAACTGCTCATATTTATAAATCTCGCTTTCTTAAATATTTATGGTATGCATAAAATTTGATAAACCCTTAACGAAAAATATAGCGAAGCCTCAAGTGATTTTATTTCTGTGTGTTTAGGAGTGGGGAAGGGTGAAAAATAGGTTTTTCGACCCGCATGAGGGGGATGTCGTTTGAAAGAAATTAAGAAACATTACAGTTTTTTTAGAATTTTGCGATGCACAGTTTTTGAATTATTGTCAAAAAGTGCAACAAAAAGTTGCCCTCCTCCTACGTTTCTTCGTTGATTTACAGAAAAATTTGAAAAAACTCATAGAGATAGAAAATTTGATAAGCCCTTAACGAAAAATATAGCGAAGTCTAAAATGATTTTATTTCTGTGTGTTTAGGGGATGGGAGTGGGGAAGGGTGAAAAAAAGTTTTTTTGACCCGCATGAGTGGGTCATTTGAAAGAGCACCAAAATTATGAAACATCACAATTTTTTTTAGGATTTTGCGGTGCGCCGTTTTTGAATTATTGTCAAGAAGTCTTATTTTTAGTGTTTGCACCTCCCACCCCTTAAATTATGTCGTTGATTAACAAAATTGAGTCGTTCCTTAGCTACCGTAAACAACTATGGATAACATTTAAACTAAAGTAATATTTTTTATATCACTTCGATATTTACGATTAAACATTTATTTTTATGTGTCTATGGTCTGGCAATATAAACCCTTTACAACACAACTTTATGTCAATTATTTTGATATTGTGTTTTTTACATTCATTGAACCCTCGACGAGCGAATTTTATTCGCACTTGTCTGACTTTTTTATTTGTTTTTCTCTCTGAGAAAAAGAAATTCTTCCAATAGACGTGCGTTACTTTTTCATTTCAACATTGTCAATTTTTGATTTTTATTTAAATCTACTAGAATAAAAAATACTACCACAAAAAAAATAGTTTCTGCTGCTGTGTAAAAAAATGTAAAAATGACATTTTGAGGTTTGATAATCAAACATAGTTTTTTTCATCAATAAAAAATAAATTTGTCAGCAATAAGAAAAAAGCTTAATATCAACAAATTTGCAAAATATATTTTCTGAATATGCACAACAACTTTTATAAAATGAATAACTGTAATTACGATAGTAATTTAAATTTTTTGGAATTATTTTCAGTGATTCCTTAAGTCAAAATATTTTATAAAGTATGAGCAATATTTAATTCAGTAAATTATTTGTGATATAACATCACCCCGATGGAAATTCTCCCATCAAGAATAATATAAGAACTGAATCTAAAAAATTATGGTGCAAATTATGAAACTTTTTGCAATCCATACAATTTTAGAGCGATCTAGTTTCGAACGAATGAGAAAATTTTAAACTTTAAAAAAGTTTATCATTCTCATCAGGGCTAGCCGACTAGATAAACTCTACCAAAAAATGTCAACGCTAATGTATATAAACCAAAAATTAGGTTACAACACTAGCGAAGTGTAGAAACAAAAAATTTACATAAACATACATTTAATAAATTCAGGTTTAGTCAATTAATTTCTCTGGTGATCACTGTTTTGTTATACTCTAGACATTCTAGTATTGAATAACAAACTTGTATCTGTGAGAAGAAGATGACTAGTCTTCACTTGTGTCTATTGACACATGATCAACAATTAATTCAGTAAATTATTTGTGATATAACATCACCCCAAAGGAAATTCTCCCATCAAGAATAATATAAGAACTGAATCTAAAAAATTATGGTGCAAATTATGAAACTTTTTGCAATCCATACAATTTTAGAGCGATCTAATTTAGAGCGTTCGAAACTAGATCGCTCTAAAATTGTATGGATTGCAAAAAGTTTCATAATTTGCACCATAATTTTTTAGATTCAGTTCTTATATTATTCTTGATGGGAGAATTTCCATCGGGGTGATGTTATATCACAAATAATTTACTGAATTAATTGTTGATCATGTGTCAATAGACACAAGTGAAGACTAGTCATCTTCTTCTCACAGATACAAGTTTGTTATTCAATACTAGAATGTCTAGAGTATAACAAAACAGTGAACACCAGAGAAATTAATTGACTAAACCTGAATTTATTAAATGTATGTTTATGTAAATTTTTTGTTTTTACACTTCGCTAGTGTTGTAACCTAATTTTTGGTTTATATACATTAGCGTTGACATTTTTTGGTAGAGTTTATCTAGTCGGCTAGCCCTGATGAGAATGATAAACTTTTTTAAAGTTTAAAATTTTCTCATTCGTTCGAAACTAGATCGCTCTAAAATTGTATGGATTGCAAAAAGTTTCATAATTTGCACCATAATTTTTTAGATTCAGTTCTTATATTATTCTTGATGGGAGAATTTCCATCGGGGTGATGTTATATCACAAATAATTTACTGAATTAATTGTTGATCATGTGTCAATAGACACAAGTGAAGACTAGTCATCTTCTTCTCACAGATACAAGTTTGTTATTCAATACTAGAATGTCTAGAGTATAACAAAACAGTGATCACCAGAGAAATTAATTGACTAAACCTGAATTTATTAAATGTATGTTTATGTAAATTTTTTGTTTTTACACTTCGCTAGTGTTGTAACCTAATTTTTGGTTTATATACATTAGCGTTGACATTTTTTGGTAGAGTTTATCTAGTCGGCTAGCCCTGATGAGAATGATAAACTTTTTTAAAGTTTAAAATTTTCTCATTCGTTCGAAACTAGATCGCTCTAAAATTGTATGGATTGCAAAAAGTTTCATAATTTGCACCATAATTTTTTAGATTCAGTTCTTATATTATTCTTGATGGGAGAATTTCCATCGGGGTGATGTTATATCACAAATAATTTACTGAATTAATTGTTGATCATGTGTCAATAGACACAAGTGAAGACTAGTCATCTTCTTCTCACAGATACAAGTTTGTTATTCAATACTAGAATGTCTAGAGTATAACAAAACAGTGATCACCAGAGAAATTAATTGACTAAACCTGAATTTATTAAATGTATGTTTATGTAAATTTTTTGTTTTTACACTTCGCTAGTGTTGTAACCTAATTTTTGGTTTATATACATTAGCGTTGACATTTTTTGGTAGAGTTTATCTAGTCGGCTAGCCCTGATGAGAATGATAAACTTTTTTAAAGTTTAAAATTTTCTCATTCGTTCGAAACTAGATCGCTCTAAAATTGTATGGATTGCAAAAAGTCTCATAATTTGCACCATAATTTTTTAGATTCAGTTCTTATATTATTCTTGATGGGAGAATTTCCATCGGGGTGATGTTATATCACAAATAATTTACTGAATTAATTGTTGATCATGTGTCAATAGACACAAGTGAAGACTAGTCATCTTCTTCTCACAGATACAAGTTTGTTATTCAATACTAGAATGTCTAGAGTATAACAAAACAGTGAACACCAGAGAAATTAATTGACTAAACCTGAATTTATTAAATGTATGTTTATGTAAATTTTTTGTTTTTACACTTCGCTAGTGTTGTAACCTAATTTTTGGTTTATATACATTAGCGTTGACATTTTTTGGTAGAGTTTATCTAGTCGGCTAGCCCTGATGAGAATGATAAACTTTTTTAAAGTTTAAAATTTTCTCATTCGTTCGAAACTAGATCGCTCTAAAATTGTATGGATTGCAAAAAGTTTCATAATTTGCACCATAATTTTTTAGATTCAGTTCTTATATTATTCTTGATTGGAGAATTTCCATCGGGGTGATGTTATATCACAAATAATTTACTGAATTAATTGTTGATCATGTGTCAATAGACACAAGTGAAGACTAGTCATCTTCTTCTCACAGATACAAGTTTGTTATTCAATACTAGAATGTCTAGAGTATAACAAAACAGTGATCACCAGAGAAATTAATTGACTAAACCTGAATTTATTAAATGTATGTTTATGTAAATTTTTTGTTTTTACACTTCGCTAGTGTTGTAACCTAATTTTTGGTTTATGTACATTAGCGTTGACATTTTTTGGTAGAGTTTATCTAGTCGGCTAGCCCTGATGAGAATGATAAACTTTTTTAAAGTTTAAAATTTTCTCATTCGTTCGAAACTAGATCGCTCTAAAATTGTATGGATTGCAAAAAGTTTCATAATTTGCACCATAATTTTTTAGATTCAGTTCTTATATTATTCTTGATGGGAGAATTTCCATCGGGGTGATGTTATATCACAAATAATTTACTGAATTAATTGTTGATCATGTGTCAATAGACACAAGTGAAGACTAGTCATCTTCTTCTCACAGATACAAGTTTGTTATTCAATACTAGAATGTCTAGAGTATAACAAAACAGTGATCACCAGAGAAATTAATTGACTAAACCTGAATTTATTAAATGTATGTTTATGTAAATTTTTTGTTTTTACACTTCGCTAGTGTTGTAACCTAATTTTTGGTTTATATACATTAGCGTTGACATTTTTTGGTAGAGTTTATCTAGTCGGCTAGCCCTGATGAGAATGATAAACTTTTTTAAAGTTTAAAATTTTCTCATTCGTTCGAAACTAGATCGCTCTAAAATTGTATGGATTGCAAAAAGTTTCATAATTTGCACCATAATTTTTTAGATTCAGTTCTTATATTATTCTTGATTGGAGAATTTCCATCGGGGTGATGTTATATCACAAATAATTTACTGAATTAATTGTTGATCATGTGTCAATAGACACAAGTGAAGACTAGTCATCTTCTTCTCACAGATACAAGTTTGTTATTCAATACTAGAATGTCTAGAGTATAACAAAACAGTGATCACCAGAGAAATTAATTGACTAAACCTGAATTTATTAAATGTATGTTTATGTAAATTTTTTGTTTTTACACTTCGCTAGTGTTGTAACCTAATTTTTGGTTTATATACATTAGCGTTGACATTTTTTGGTAGAGTTTATCTAGTCGGCTAGCCCTGATGAGAATGATAAACTTTTTTAAAGTTTAAAATTTTCTCATTCGTTCGAAACTAGATCGCTCTAAAATTGTATGGATTGCAAAAAGTTTCATAATTTGCACCATAATTTTTTAGATTCAGTTCTTATATTATTCTTGATTGGAGAATTTCCATCGGGGTGATGTTATATCACAAATAATTTACTGAATTAATTGTTGATCATGTGTCAATAGACACAAGTGAAGACTAGTCATCTTCTTCTCACAGATACAAGTTTGTTATTCAATACTAGAATGTCTAGAGTATAACAAAACAGTGATCACCAGAGAAATTAATTGACTAAACCTGAATTTATTAAATGTATGTTTATGTAAATTTTTTGTTTTTACACTTCGCTAGTGTTGTAACCTAATTTTTGGTTTATATACATTAGCGTTGACATTTTTTGGTAGAGTTTATCTAGTCGGCTAGCCCTGATGAGAATGATAAACTTTTTTAAAGTTTAAAATTTTCTCATTCGTTCGAAACTAGATCGCTCTAAAATTGTATGGATTGCAAAAAGTTTCATAATTTGCACCATAATTTTTTAGATTCAGTTCTTATATTATTCTTGATGGGACAATTTCCATCGGGGTGATGTTATATCACAAATAATTTACTGAATTAATTGTTGATCATGTGTCAATAGACACAAGTGAAGACTAGTCATCTTCTTCTCACAGATACAAGTTTGTTATTCAATACTAGAATGTCTAGAGTATAACAAAACAGTGATCACCAGAGAAATTAATTGACTAAACCTGAATTTATTAAATGTATGTTTATGTAAATTTTTTGTTTTTACACTTCGCTAGTGTTGTAACCTAATTTTTGGTTTATATACATTAGCGTTGACATTTTTTGGTAGAGTTTATCTAGTCGGCTAGCCCTGATGAGAATGATAAACTTTTTTAAAGTTTAAAATTTTCTCATTCGTTCGAAACTAGATCGCTCTAAAATTGTATGGATTGCAAAAAGTTTCATAATTTGCACCATAATTTTTTAGATTCAGTTCTTATATTATTCTTGATGGGAGAATTTCCATCGGGGTGATGTTATATCACAAATAATTTACTGAATTAATTGTTGATCATGTGTCAATAGACACAAGTGAAGACTAGTCATCTTCTTCTCACAGATACAAGTTTGTTATTCAATACTAGAATGTCTAGAGTATAACAAAACAGTGATCACCAGAGAAATTAATTGACTAAACCTGAATTTATTAAATGTATGTTTATGTAAATTTTTTGTTTTTACACTTCGCTAGTGTTGTAACCTAATTTTTGGTTTATATACATTAGCGTTGACATTTTTTGGTAGAGTTTATCTAGTCGGCTAGCCCTGATGAGAATGATAAACTTTTTTAAAGTTTAAAATTTTCTCATTCGTTCGAAACTAGATCGCTCTAAAATTGTATGGATTGCAAAAAGTTTCATAATTTGCACCATAATTTTTTAGATTCAGTTCTTATATTATTCTTGATTGGAGAATTTCCATCGGGGTGATGTTATATCACAAATAATTTACTGAATTAATTGTTGATCATGTGTCAATAGACACAAGTGAAGACTAGTCATCTTCTTCTCACAGATACAAGTTTGTTATTCAATACTAGAATGTCTAGAGTATAACAAAACAGTGATCACCAGAGAAATTAATTGACTAAACCTGAATTTATTAAATGTATGTTTATGTAAATTTTTTGTTTTTACACTTCGCTAGTGTTGTAACCTAATTTTTGGTTTATATACATTAGCGTTGACATTTTTTGGTAGAGTTTATCTAGTCGGCTAGCCCTGATGAGAATGATAAACTTTTTTAAAGTTTAAAATTTTCTCATTCGTTCGAAACTAGATCGCTCTAAAATTGTATGGATTGCAAAAAGTTTCATAATTTGCACCATAATTTTTTAGATTCAGTTCTTATATTATTCTTGATGGGAGAATTTCCATCGGGGTGATGTTATATCACAAATAATTTACTGAATTAATTGTTGATCATGTGTCAATAGACACAAGTGAAGACTAGTCATCTTCTTCTCACAGATACAAGTTTGTTATTCAATACTAGAATGTCTAGAGTATAACAAAACAGTGATCACCAGAGAAATTAATTGACTAAACCTGAATTTATTAAACGTATGTTTATGTAAATTTTTTGTTTTTACACTTCGCTAGTGTTGTAACCTAATTTTTGGTTTATATACATTAGCGTTGACATTTTTTGGTAGAGTTTATCTAGTCGGCTAGCCCTGATGAGAATGATAAACTTTTTTAAAGTTTAAAATTTTCTCATTCGTTCGAAACTAGATCGCTCTAAAATTGTATGGATTGCAAAAAGTTTCATAATTTGCACCATAATTTTTTAGATTCAGTTCTTATATTATTCTTGATGGGAGAATTTCCATCGGGGTGATGTTATATCACAAATAATTTACTGAATTAATTGTTGATCATGTGTCAATAGACACAAGTGAAGACTAGTCATCTTCTTCTCACAGATACAAGTTTGTTATTCAATACTAGAATGTCTAGAGTATAACAAAACAGTGATCACCAGAGAAATTAATTGACTAAACCTGAATTTATTAAATGTATGTTTATGTAAATTTTTTGTTTTTACACTTCGCTAGTGTTGTAACCTAATTTTTGGTTTATATACATTAGCGTTGACATTTTTTGGTAGAGTTTATCTAGTCGGCTAGCCCTGATGAGAATGATAAACTTTTTTAAAGTTTAAAATTTTCTCATTCGTTCGAAACTAGATCGCTCTAAAATTGTATGGATTGCAAAAAGTTTCATAATTTGCACCATAATTTTTTAGATTCAGTTCTTATATTATTCTTGATGGGAGAATTTCCATCGGGGTGATGTTATATCACAAATAATTTACTGAATTAATTGTTGATCATGTGTCAATAGACACAAGTGAAGACTAGTCATCTTCTTCTCACAGATACAAGTTTGTTATTCAATACTAGAATGTCTAGAGTATAACAAAACAGTGATCACCAGAGAAATTAATTGACTAAACCTGAATTTATTAAATGTATGTTTATGTAAATTTTTTGTTTTTACACTTCGCTAGTGTTGTAACCTAATTTTTGGTTTATATACATTAGCGTTGACATTTTTTGGTAGAGTTTATCTAGTCGGCTAGCCCTGATGAGAATGATAAACTTTTTTAAAGTTTAAAATTTTCTCATTCGTTCGAAACTAGATCGCTCTAAAATTGTATGGATTACAAAAAGTTTCATAATTTGCACCATAATTTTTTAGATTCAGTTCTTATATAAGCAATATCCTGAATAATTATTTAATTATTCACAAAATATATGAAGTTAACATTTAATATTTTTGGCATTTTAAATGTAGAATTGTTGTTAATTTATTATTTAATAAAGAAGTGTGTGGTAGTATCTTTAAACATTGAAATACAAATCAAAATGGAGAAAAGAGAAATTGAATATAAGATATGTGCGTTATATCTTGAATAATTTTAAGAGCAAGTCAAATCTGGGCTGTTGTTAAAGTCCTTGAGTCAAAATATTTAAAAAAAAAATTAGGCTGATTGCTATCGTTGCATTTCACATTTAGTCCTCTTCAGTGAGAGGTGCTCAGCAATCTGCCGCAATATTGTGGCAGTATTTACAAAACGAAAAATCAAATTTTCTTTATTTTATACCGTCATAATAATACTTATAACAATAGCGTAATAACATACTTTAAAAACAGTAAAATTTGAATGTATTACAAATACATATATTATTTTGTACTCACTTACACTTGTATTTACCTTGTATTGTGACAGTTGTATTGTATTACATCTTTTGTTCTATTTCTCAGCAACTTTCCATGATGGGATTGGTTTCAAATTATAAAAAACAAGTTTGTTGAATCTGTGTATACGCGGTTCTAAAAATTTTAAACCAAAAAACTTATTAAAACTGAAGAAAAATCAGTTTTTGATTTTTTTTTCTCCAATCCATTAAATCTTAAACAATTGCATTAAAATCCATACAATCTGAATGACCCATGTCTTCCGTTGAAATTTTGCTCATACTGGGTATATCATTATAATCGAAGACATATTCCACATTTTTGTCATTTTTATACACTGAAAATACCATGTTCTATTTCCAATCGAAATGCAGTTGTCTCAACATTGCAATGGGGCGAATATGGCGAATCGACGTAGAGTTTGCAAACTATCCGGTATTTTAGTATCCGCGGATACCGGTTTCTATTCTTCACTAACTGCGGTTAACCGTTCGGATACGGATAATTTTTAATCAAGCAAAAAAAAAATTGGAAATAAAAAACTGCAAAAATTTTCGATTACAATTTTTTATTAACTTTCATTTTTAGAAAAACTAAACAATTTAAAGAATAATCTGACAAACGGGTTCAAAGTTTACCACAACAATGACATTCTTTCAGCTTCGGTTGATGGTGGTTTTATAGTTGTTAACGCTTCAAATAATTTTTAAAGTTTTTGTGGCCTTTGTCTTGTATTCTTGACAATTGTGAACTCGCCTTTCATGTTTGAGTTAGATTTCTTTATTTTTTCACTTATCAACATTGTTAACTTCTGCATATAATTCATCTTTTAACGTTGGTTGGTGTATATGGATCAAGATCTTCTCGGGAGGATGATGGTGATGCAGATAAAACAAATTCAAAAAGTCTTTCAAATTTCTGAGACGCAAATTGCAAAACAATTTTTAATGGATTAATAGAGTTCTTGGTGAGACATTCAAGTGTATCGGTGATAGGACTGTTTTCATCGTTCTTTCATCCGTCGTTCGATATTACATTTTTAATCTAGTGCAGATTTCGTCTTTACATTCGTCCAACTTTTTGTACAGAAAATTCAACGTCTATTTTGCTGTTAATAAAGTAGAGTCGTATTTCCCCAATATTTCAACAGCTAGTGTTAATGGTTTGATTACATTCTTTATGCTGGATAGTTTTTCAAAATCTATTCCAGATACTAGATGAAGGGAATTTAATTCAATAAGCGCGTTCTGAATTGGAACTCGAACTCTGATAAGCTTTTCTAACTTAACTTCAATAGAGTTCCACCTGTGTTTCACATCAAGTTGAAGTTCAAGTTCATGCCCAATTTCGTCGATAATTTTCTTTTGTAAAATTGAATTTTTCGTAGTCGATTTTTGCATGCTTCAATTGTTTTTGTATATCCTCCTCATCGTCGAATTCCTCTATTACATCTTTAGCAATCCATTTTTCACATCCCTTATCTTAGAAGTTATCATCATCTTCGTAATCGTCGTTACTGTCGTCATCCTCGAATTGAATATTTTTCTTTTTATTAAATGTCTCCACCACCGCCAAATGCAACCCGAGACATAAACACAATTGTGATCCCAAAGGACAATCTCTCCCATATTTTACCATTATACTTGCACCATCATTTATTGTACAAACAATGTCATTTTTGAATGACCCATTAAATGAGTCTAAATGATTTGTTACCGTTGTTAATACAACATCTTAAGTACACGAACCCACAATTCTCACCAAACCCAAGTTGTTACAATTACCGTTATTATCATGTATCTTAATATTAATGTACCGACGATTACGTGCACTTACCCATTCATCAAGTGCTATATTAAACTTACCACCTCTACCCTTATTTTCCGTTATTTTTTTTACTACTTCTTGTTTTCGATTTTGAAACTCGGTATGAATAAGTCGCATAGCTCCATTTTCAGTTTGTGGTAAGTTAAATCCTCTGTCTGAAATAGATTTTCTTATAAACTTTGAATTTGTAATTGCACAAATCGTTAGTCCATCCTCAGCGGCCAATCTTAAAACAATTTCACCTAAATTGTGTCGTTTAACAAAATCCATCATAGCATTTTCTTTGAATTTTTTAGAGTTTTGGTCCGTAGAAATAGAGGGTCATTCCATTGTGACATACGTAACATTTTTACCCTTTTCAACTCATAATTTTGCCTATTATTCATAAAAAACATTGTTATTTTATAAAATTTATGTTATTTAATGATATTATACAGGTAAGAAATACACTATCAATGAAAAAAAGCAGCAAATTAAATATATATTAAGTAATAATAACAAAATTCAGTGCTGTGACCAACGTAACAAAAAAAGTACCACAGTAAAACTTACTCACACTTTCAAAGCAATTTCTCTGAAAGTATGCCTTCAAGAAATTCAAATTTAGGTTTTTATAAAGCACAAGTTATCTGTTTTTAAATAGGCATATGTTTTTTTACAAATGCTACATATAGTAAGAGGTTCCCTTTAAAAAAATTGTGTGACCAACGTAACGTGACCAACGTAACATAAAAAAACACATAATGGTCCAAATACATGTGCAGAAAGTCTGCACGCAGTGCTGCATGCATATCTGCATCTAAAATAGATGTGCAGAATTTTTATATATTTGACGTGCAGCATTTTCGAAAAAATGACAGTTCGTGTTCTTACGTATTATGAAGTAGTTATTAGTGAAAGTTGTCCCAATTTAAAGAAAACTATCTTTTTAATTAAAAGATAGAAGAAAATAATTGAATCGTTGCCTGTAAAAACTTTTATGTCTAAATTAAAATTTAAGTTCAAATTACATATACCACTATTTCCGATAATCCTTTCCAAAAATTTATTTATTTACAATAAATATACGAAAAGATATAAATAAATAAAATAAATAAATAATATTAGTTTTAATTATTTTATAATTTGGATTATTTAGAATATTTGAATATCTTTATAAACAAATAATCATTACAAAAATAATTTCATTTTTAAAAAAATATCATTCATTTTTATTTGAGTTATAAAAAAAATAATTCATTTTCAAACAAAATGTCAAAATCATCCATTTTTATCTGAGTTTTCAAGTAGTTTTTGTTTTTTTTATTGTGGCAGCACTGCCTCTGTGCAGCGAAATTAGAATTAGAGATATCTTGCAGAATTTTTCTGCATGCAGAATTTACATGTAATTGCTCTCATATAACCACACATGTTCTAATTTCGCTGCATGCAGAATTCTGCACATGTATTTGGACCATAAGAAAATAATGCATTTCTAACAACAATTTCATTACTTATTTATTTTTTTCCATCTTTTAAACAATTTATTTGTTTACTTTCTATCTTTGGTATAAATAATGACGGGCAAGTTTCCAATTAGATTAATTTTTGCACACAACATTAACTTCATTGCAACTATTGAGGTTTATGTTTCCATGGAATGGCCCTAGATTCATTATAATTGCCCCGTTTACAATTGATTAAGTGTACAAGTTTTAGATGTTACTTCGGTCTGAAAGACCTAAGTATTACATTCATCAGCTCAAAGTGAAATTCTTACCCCCACTTTTTTTTGAAATTTCTCGACGTTTTAGGACCTCCTGATTCTAAAAAAGCAAAAACAAAAAAATGTATGTCTGTCTGCCGGCCGGCCGGCCGTCCGTCCGGCCGCCGTCATTACCTACGCTGCAGGGAAAACCGCTGGAGGGATTTCGAAAATTTTTTTTTCTAAAAATAGGTATTCTCAAGGGACAGGTCCGAAAGGACGCTGTGTTCGATAACTGAACCAGAAGTGTGTCAAAAAAATCATTATGTGTGTCAAAAATAGCAAATTATCATATTTTTGGCTTAAAAAACGTTCATTTAAAGTGATTACGAGTAGGAACATTAAATTTGGAGAAATCTTGATGGTCGGGATTGGTATGTGAGATCAAAAACTAGATTATTGCATTAAAAGTTTGTCAAAAAAATGTTGTCAAGTGTGTCAAAAGAAAGATTTTTATTTATTTTTTTACCTAATTTTTTGGAAAAAAAAATAAAATTAATTGTTTGTTTGAAATGAAGTTTTATTATTATTATTATTGAGAATTATGGCATTTTAAGTTTGTCAAAAAAATGTTGTCAAGTGTGTCAAAAGAAAGATTTTTATTTATTTTTTGGAAAAAAAAAATAAAATTAATTGTTTGTTTGAAATGAAGTTTTATTATTATTATTGAGAATTATGGCATTATAAGTTTGTCAAAAAAATGTTGTCAAGTGTGTCAAAAGATTTTTATTTAGTTTTTTACCCAATTTTCTGGAAAAAAATAAAATTGTTGCTTTGAAATTAAATTTTATTATTATCATAGAGAATTATGGATTATAAGTTTGTCAAAAAATGTTGTCAAGTGTGTCAAAAGAAATTTTTTTTTTATTTTTTACCCAATTTTTTTAGAAAATAATAAAATCAATATGACATGATATTTTATTATTATTATAGAGAATTATGGCATTATAAGTTTGTCAAAAAATAATGTCAAGTGTGTCAAAAAATGATTTCATTTATTTTTTTAGCCAATTTTTTGGAAAAAAAATGTAGCTGTTTTTATGACGTAAATGTAATTTAAAATGAAATTGGACATGGAAATTTTTGAATTTGTTATAGTTTTTGAAATATTTTTGGAATTTTGAAAAAGTTTGTATTTTTGATTTTGTAATAATTTTTGCAATAGTTTTAGAATATCGGCAAAAGTTTTAATTTTTGATTTTGTAAGAATTTTTGGAATATTTTTAGAATTTTGAAAAATTTTAAATTTTTGATATTATTATAATTTTGGGAATTTTGAAAAAACTTTCAATATGTGATTTTGTAATAATTTTTGCAATATTTTTAGAATTTTGGAAAAAGTTTGAATTTTTAAGAATTTTTGAAGTGTTGGAATTTAGAAAAATTTAAATATTTGATTTTTTTCTAATTTTTGGAATATTTTTGGAATTTTGAAAAATTTTGACTTTATTTAATTTTTACAATATTTTTGGAATTCTGATTATAATTTTCTGGCAACGTATTGATGTTTCGTGTTAGTTGTGTAGTAAATTTTTAAACTGAGATTAAAAATACTTGTACTTTAACAAAGAGTTATGTTTGATATACATCGCTGCCCAAAACTAAAAATAAAAGTTTTTTGCCGAAAACTATATCAAAATCTTTAACCCAGACCGAAGTCTTGATATCTCAGAGCTGTGAGATTTCAGCCCCTCCATATTTTATCATTACATTCGTGCTTCCATCACTGTTTGAAATAAAAATTAGACACTTTAAACATTGAGCTTTTGCTTCTTTTTTATTGTTACACGGAATCTTCTTAAGACATTCCCAAACAAGAGCAAACGGTGGCATGGGCTAAATAACGAAAAATGAATATTAAGGCTTTCACGACGAAAAAGTCGTGATAAACTTATTAATTACCTTCAGTTTATTTTCCGTTACTATAAAGTTAATTTTTCCATAATAAATACCGAAGTAATGATTATAATGCAATTTTAAATAAAATTATATAATGCACTTAATTTGGTTTAACATTTTGTAACTACCCATAAAATAAATAAAATGACAGCTTCAGATTTTTCGACGAAAATTATTGCCTTTTTATTGAGTATTACGGTTTCGGTCAAAGATGTCACTAATCTTTTAAAACGAATTCTATTCCAACAAAAAATGTATTGCTGTGTAAAAAAAATATTAGTTTAAATAGAACATTATGATGCTAGGACGTAAAGCTAAAGATTTTGGACGGATGTGGAGTTTGCAAATCGAGGCGCTAGCCGAGATTTGCACCCACATTAAGTCCAAAATAGCTTACGTCCGTGCATCATATACTATTTTTTATTCGCCGCAAGCAAAATATTGTAAGAAAAGTTGTTTATTCTAAATTAAAATTACAAATTTTCATAAATTTTAAAATCAAAATATGTGGAACAAGTAACCTTTAAAAAAATATTTATTATTTTTTCCAAATTCTATGACAACAAATGATAACAACTATTTTAATTGGATAATGAAATTTTGAATTTGCGGGTTGCTTTGATAAAAAAATTTTTTTTTCATAGAATTTAAACAAATACAAATGCTTTTTACTTTTTTGGACGTAGCTATGACGACAAAATAAATAGCTGAAAAGTGATACTTTAAAGCCGCAAATCACAGTAATAAAGTAACACTTTAATATATAGGCGAATAAAAAATTTATTTGTTAACATTTATATTAGCAAAAATAAGCTTTTTAGAAAAAAAAATCAACTTTAGACAAAAAAATGAAGTGCGTAATCTTTACACGCTGTTGAAGTAAAACTTCTTTGGCCACTGCAGCAGGTATTACTAAAAATATTAAATATAAAATAAAATAGATATGTCATATTGAAATTTAGAGTTTCTTTTTATTATTCTTGATAATATAATTTGCAACAATGTGTAATAAATAGCCATATTTACATGTTTTTCAAAGTCTTACAACGTATTACAAATTAAATTTCACGATGAATACATTTTTCAAAAAATTTAGCAAATTTGTCATAAACCTCTAATTTCATATTTCAATTATGTTAATAATTGAATTGAGTTTGTAAATATTACTTTTTATTACACATGCTGCAAATTATATTATCAAGAAATGCAACTCTAAATTGCAATATGACATATTTATTTTAAACTTCATCTTTTTATTAATACCTGCCACAGTAGCCAAAGAAATTTATTTCAACCGCGTGCAAAGATTACACCACTCATTTTTCTATTTAACAAAACAAATTTAATCAACACAAATATTTTTTCCCGCCCGGGAGAGCCCAGGATGCAAACTCTAAACACCATGACCACCATGACCACCATGACACTACCACGACCATCATGACCACCATGAACACCATGACCACCGTGACCACCATTACCACCATGACCGCCATGAACAATATGACTATCATGACCACCGTGAACACCATGACCATCATGACCACCGTGAACACCATGACCACCATGACCACCATAACCACTATGACCAGTATGACCCCCATGACCACCGTGACCACCATGACCACCGTGACCACCATAACCAACATGACCACCATAACCACCATGACCACCGTGACCACCATGTCCACCATAACCACTTTAACCACCATGACCACCATGACCACCATAACCAACATGACCACCGTGAACACCATGACCACCGTAACCACCATGACCACCATAACCACCATAGCCACCATGACCACTATGACCACCACGACCACAATGAACACAATGCCCACCGTGACTACCATGACCGCCATAACCACCGTGAACACCGTGATCACCATTGCTACTATGACCACCATGACCACTATTACCACCATGACTACCATGACCACCATGAACACCATGGCCACCATGACCACAATGATCACTATAACCAGCCCTAAAGAAGTTTTACTTCAAAAAACTAAAATAATTCAAAATATAAATTTAAAAAATTACGAAACTCAATAAAATATTATGAATATTATATTATTAGATATTTAAATCTAAGATCGTCACGTCCAACTCATATAACATTTAATATAATACTGAATAAGCGTATAAAAAATACAATACATATAATATAACTGTCGCATACTTGCCGAACATAATATTCGTTTGCCTTTTTTACTTCTAATTTCTTTTTTATTTTATTGTGTTTAAATTTCTACTTTCGTTTTTTTGGAATTGTGTACATGTGTATGTTTAAAATTCAAAATCAGATGTAGTATGATAGAGATGAATATATGTGGTTATATATCTGTTCAAATTACTACTTCCGACATTTATATGTCGACATTTATATGTGTGTAATAATTGAATTGTATTGTATATTATATTCGTTTTTTGTCCTTCCGTTCCAAAATTTTTATAATGCGCCTAAGTTTTACTTCAAAAAACAATAAGAAACCTTGGAAGAGTAAAAAATAACTCAATTATAACTTTTAGAGATAAAAACACATACGTGCTAGTTTTGTTTTTTACGAAATTCGTTTTATTTTTACAAAAAGTTTATTTTTGGACATATACCCATGGTATAACGAATATAAGGTATTCTTGACAGCTAATCGAAAATTTTGTGTGACGTCATCCGGCGTAAATATAAAGAAACGAAAAATGTTTTAATTTGAAAATTAAAGAAAACATAATTTTTACGTTATGGTTTTCCTTATTTTTTTCATTAACAATTTGTTTATTAAGTTTTCTAACTCTAAAGAACATTTTACAGGGTAGGAAATTCGACGTTCACGCCATGCTGCAGGGGTAATGCAGACAGAATTAAGTTTGTGTATCGGAGACAAGCAGAGAAAAACTGCTTAGTCTATTACGCTACATCACAGCGAATTGGCGCCTTAAAACTTCTTATAACCTTAACATCATAACAGAACCATTAACGAAAATTTGGGTTGGGACTGAGGTTGATACCATCACTCCGAAAAAAAGCTTTGTTAAATTTGATAACCAAAAAAAGAATACCAGACACTAACAAAACAACAGAAGTTTTACCTGGACGTGAGAAAGAACCAAACTACCGAATCGGAACGTGTGCAGCCTGATCGCTCATGATGCTTTAATAAGCCTAGAAACAGAGGCTGAGAGGCATAGGATGGATATCATTTCTCTGCAAGAAATTAGACAGCCAATAATCGGAAAACAAAACTCGAATAGTCACTCTTTATGCAGTAGTGGTCATTCTTCTAGAAATGAATTTAGTACTGGTTGCCTTGTTGGTGCACGCATACAAGAAGCCGTGTTGGAATTCATCCTGGTCAATGAGAGGATTTGCTACTTAGGGGTACGCGGTACATAAAACAATTTTTCTCTTATTGCATGCTCCTACTGAAGTTAAGACCGTCAATATTTTCTACATAGCAGTGGAGGAGGTTATGAAATCAACACTAACAATGATAATGGTGAGGGAATGCCGAATGACTGAGTTTGCATTATCAAATAATTTGAGAATTGCCAGTACTTTCTTTTCGCATCGATCGATTCATAAGCAGACTTATGTTTTTAAACCGAATGGAAACTCTTGAAGTCAAATTGATCAAGTTCTAGCAATAGCACGTTTCTTTTCGAGCGATTTGGATGTGCGTTCCTTTAGATGTGCAAATATTGGAAGTAATCACTTCCTTGTATGTTCTAAGATAAGGTTCCACTTTCAACGATCTTTTACTCATTAGACTATTAGAGTATTTAAAAGTTTGTCTTTTAAAGTCCAATCATTTTCAGTGAAGTGTAAGGAACAAACTATCTTATAATAAATACGAACATTTTCTTTTTCCACATGATCCCTATCCACTACAAATTGATTTATTTTTCTGGAAATTAAAAAACCTTATGTTTTAAGTATGATTTTTCACATTTGTTGAAAACTTTTGCAGGTTTTAACGTAGTTCGGCATTTAAATTTGTATATGTTTTAAATTTTAATAGTAAAACAAATACTAAAGTTCATTAATTAATGAATGAATTAATTTCAATCATTTCATAAACTAATAAATTAACTTATAAATCATTCTAAATATAGTTTTAATTTAAAAACAATAGCTTTTCTCGTTGATAATAACAACAAACGTATTATATAAAACTCTGAATGACGTCAATCAAAATCAAAATGGCATCGCTGTCACTCTAGTGAGAATACCTTATTTTCATTTTACCATGACATATACCCACGAAATTGTTAAAAATGATGATATTATGCGCCGGCCATTTTGAATAATTATTGAAATTTTTTGAAAAGTTGTTGTTACAACTATTTAGAAACCTAAAAGATAGCTTTCATACCGTAGAATGGTAAAAAATAAACTTTTTCGGTAGCAAAAATGCAAATTTGATGAGTTGGCGCCATATTGAAGCCGCCATTTTAATTTTTTTTTAAATTATATAAATTTTTAAATATCGTACTCCTACAATCATTTTAAAATTAACAATCTATTTCTACAAATTTTTATTACGTGTTAGTAACTAGCTTCCGCGTACGATGTTGAAAAATGTCGGGATTAACCCCTCATTTTGACCCCATCATTTTGAAAAATTCTAAAACGTTACCTGTCATTAGAAAGAAAACTTCAATACAAAAATTTTGAGCCATCTCACGTTTTTTTAAACCACCCCAAATTTTGGTCGCAGCAGTGGTCCGTTTGACGTGGATCGTCCCATATATATGAATAAATAAAAACAACAATTTTTTAATTAAAAAATAAAATAGAAAGCGAAGTCGACCCACTCTGGTTTAAACGGCATTAACTAAAGAATAATTTAAAGTTAAAAATTAAAAAAAAAAATATGAAAAGTGTACTTTTTGAAAAATTGATGTTTTTTCTCAACAAACTAAAAATATGCATGAAAAAAGACATCGAACATTTTTTTTGTTTTTTTCCTTAAAACTAAATTCAATTACAAAATTGTCAAAAAAGCGCGTCGCTTTTAATGAATTTTTGACAAAACCATGGGTATTTGAAAGATAAATAGCTATTTTTTTAAAAAATTCAAAACAATTTTTGAGTTTGGTGAAAAATTTAAAAAAAAAACTCTAAAACATAAGATTACTGGGGTACAAAATGATAAAAAAGTTTCAACCAAATCGGGAGGGGTCGGGTCAAAAGTGGTCGATTTGACGTGGAATACCCCATATATATTTTAAAGATTTTTAGTTCGACTAAAAATTCTATTTTTCATAATTTTTTCGAACAATTCCTTTATAAACAAAAACTTTTAACCACTAAAGTATGGTTAAAATCTTTAAAAATAAACACCTCAAGAGAACGAAAAAACGCCCTTTTGGAAATTTGACATATTTAAGAGTAAGGATAGAACTATTTAAAAAAAAATTCAAATGACCCTAGCGCCATCTTTAAAAAGTTTTTTAACATTTTAATTTTAGAATTAATTACAAAAACGTTTATTTGATTTTTTTCAAACGATTAACTAATCACCTATCAAACAAAAAATGTTTGTTGAAATCGGTATGGCCGTAATTGAGCAATTGGATTTCAAAATTACCTCTGATTTGAAAAAATTTCATTTTTCATGCATGTTCGGGTACTCCCTTTGCATAAATTACAAATTTTAAAAAAATTCTAAAATAGGTGGCATTTTGTCCATACTACTAACTACTAAAATGTCAAGTTTCAGGAAAATCGAAAATGGTTAAGTTCAAATTGCGACTTTATCACCTGTGTAGATCACATTTTCACACAAATTATGTTGTAGATATTAAATGGATATTTACATTATTGTTCTCAAAATTAATTCTAAAAAAAGAAATTCGAAGAAATTTTACACATCCTATTATTTTAATTATTTTTTCATGATGTTGACTGATTCATGATTTTTTGAATCAATTTTGTGTAATTATTTGTAATTATTTTACAAAACATTAATGAATGAAAAAACTGAATGAATCAACCAATATCAATCGGTGTAAAGGTTGCAAGATTAACCCATTTGGCCCACAATTTCAACATGTACATGTATTAAAGTTTTAAAAATCTTAACCTAATCGATTACACAAAAGGGAATTTATAAGTTGTTCAAATGTAAACCCTTAACATGAATAATTCCAACATGAATAACTCCAGGATGAAATAAATTTTATTTTCTAATTCATTTAATAATAATAATTAAAAACTTCATATATTATGTTAATTAAATTTTTTAAATCAAACCAATTGAAATCTTGGGTACTCGGCGTTAGATTATATTCATTTAACGCCAATTGCGAATCGTATAGCTTACTACAATTTGCCGTAAAATCATTTTTCAACTTAATTAAAATTTCGTTCAACATTACATACTGCATATAATTAAATCCATTATAATTTCTGTCATTAATTTTCATAAAAATTAAGAAAAAACGGAACAAATCATTTAATTTAACCAACAGCATCAGTTTCGATTTATTTAAATTAATTAAAATTAATTTCTACTTTACTTTCATCAAATTTTGAAATAAAAAAAAATTTATATTTTGATTTAACCAAATGTTGTTTGATTTATTTATATATCATAACAGTCATAATTTAACTGTTGAACAACCATTTCTTTATAATTAATAATAATTTTGTTTTGTTGAAAAAAAAAAATTAAATCTTTACTAATTAATGGAACTCAGCTCACATATGATTATTAATTTACGGTTTTTTACTGTAATACAAAAATTAAAATAATGAAATTCTAGTCACATTTTGAGTTTCAACATCTTTCGACGTACACAAAAAAGAATACTAGATTTATTCATACATATATCCTCAGAATCCTTTAATTGAATTTTAAATTTCCTGCTGGATTTGTTTTTGTATATCATTCTAAAATAAAAGTCACATGTCTTTTTTATCCGTCAAATTTTTCAATGAACCAACCATTTTAAAGTAACTGATCACCAATCTAACCCAAATAAAAATATAAGAAAGAGAATAGATCCTTTTTCGAAAAGGATCAAAAACATAATTAACGTTATGTTGACGTTTGATTTTGATATACAGCAAACAAAAAATTTACTTTTTAAGGATATTACCATTGTAACATTTGTTTGATTGAATGAATTGAAAGTAGTAATTTATTATAAGTTGCTTGTGTTTTGCTATACATATTTAGCAATATTAGAGGGTGTCTAAAGTGAATCATTTTGTGGTACAAAAACAATTAATAATGATGATGCATGTGGACGTTTTTGTTAGCTTATGTTTAAAATTAATACCAATGGCTTGTGATCGATGTCTATTCGAATTGATGTCTACTGTCTGTTAAAATAGTGATTGGTATTGTTGAACGCGTTGCAGGCTTCTTACAGCTAGATATTCATCGAGAAAGCTTCAGTATTCCACGATTCTTTGTGAGTAGCACGGTAATTACAAGGAAATTGTGTGAGATATACATAATGAAGAAAAAAAACAATACGGGGTATCTCCATGGTGGATATCTACGATGTAGTTACCTAAATCATTCAGCGGTCCTGTTTTAAATAATAAATAGGCGTGTGCTACAAAAATGTCCTATATCTGCCTGAGAAGGACACATTGGTAAGTACTTCGATCCGGTAGATGAATTCCTCAATACTAAACCAATTGGACCTAGCATTGAAGAATGTACTCCAGGGGCTAATATTTTTGGCGTTTCTACCATTATATGATTTGTGTGACTCTGAAGTCGGACGTGGTGAAGTAGGGCGTGCCAAATAGCCAGATCTGTGATGAATGGGTTGGGTGAGTGACATCCGCCTGTTGTTTGAAATTATCGAGTTGATTTCACCAGCTTGTATTATTTCCTTCAATTTTTGATGGACCCTTTCCTCCATGCTGACTTGTAGAATGTGTCCAATGTGAGTCGATTCGAAAATTGTATGCCTTGGTTGATACTTTCAAAGGGGTAACATTTTGGCTACTGCAGTCATAGACTGCAGAAATTGCTCCAGTAGACGGCTTCCTAAAATTCCATAAATCAGGTTGTCTCACCCGCTACTAGCAGTTGGGACACGTCCTATTCTTTTCAAACTTGTTCAACGCTTAGGTTTCGTAATACAGGTGTTGATAAGGACAATATAGTTTTTGGTGTTGTAAGCTCCTCTCGGTATATCAACCACAAACCCGGGGCTCCTTTATATTGGCGTTCCTTATTGTGGACATCGTTGATGATTTATTTAATTTTTTTATTTTATTTAATTCATTTTATTCATTTATTTAATTTGTTTAATTGATTTAATTTATTTACTTTTTTAACTTATTTATTTTATTTAATTTATTGATTTATTTAATTTGTTTAATTTATTTAATTTATGCAATTTATTTAATTTATTTCATTTATTAAATTTATTTACTTTTTTAATTTATTTAATTTATTGATTTATTTAATTTGTTTAATTTATTGAATTTATTTAATTTGTTTAATTTGTTTAATTTATTTAATTTATTTAATTTTTTTAATTTATTTAATTTATTTAATTTATTTAATTTATTTAATTTATTTAATTGATTTAATTTATTTAATATATTTATTTTATTTTATTTATTTAATTCATTTAATTTTTTTAATTTATTTAATTTATTTAATTTATTTAATTTATTTAACTTATTTAATTTATTTAATTTATTTAATTTATGTAATTTATTTTGTTCATTTAATTTATTTAATTTAATTAATTTAATTAAGTTTTCTTTTTATTTCGTCTAAAAAGTGATTTTGATGTAGAATCGATCTCCCTCCGCCACCGAAGAAGATGCCAATTTTTCTTTACTCAAAAGTTGAAGAGAAATGATTGGGATTTAATTTGAACAGTAAAATTTGGAGTGCGGAGAGATGTCAAAGGTGGTCTGATCTTGGGTTAATCATAAACAACCGCCATTAAAATATCACTAATACGAACATATTTCACATTAATTTTTATTCCATGTTTTTTTCAACTAATAATTTTTAAATTGATTTAAGAAAGGGAAAAGAAATTTATGTTTACAAAAAGGAAGGCCACTGCATGTAAAAGGCGTTTTGAAGTGAAAATCTTAGGTAAACAGTTGTTTTAATGAAACTACGTTTGTGCGACTAATAATGTACTTCCTTTTCAGAATCTAGTGATGATGCTGCATCTCGACGGTAATAGTATTTCTTCTCTAGAAATGCAGCAAAAACTGCAGAGCTTGTACTGTTTAAGTTTCAGCTAGATTATCCGTCCGATTATCAACCAAGGACGACACGAAAATCATTAACTTTTAATCACAACTATAATAAACAAAGAAAACATAAATTGAAACCGACTTCGCTTGCAGTATAGTTGTGCTTTATCATTTTAAGATGTAAATGTACAAGTTCACAGGTTTAGCTAATATTGTTAATTTCTGATATACATACTTATATTTTGGCAAATTGTCTAAATTGTCCGCAACCTGGTTACATTGAAGAATCTATCCTAAGAAATACTAAAATATTTTTATAGAAAAAGTGATGTCAATAGACTGTACATTATAATTTAAAAGTCCAGAAAATCAAAATCTATTATGTTAATTTTTTCTTACATCAATTTAGCTAGCTACCATCATTTCTTAATGGATTTTCGATTGATCTCAATTTTTTAGTATTGTTGCTACGTTTTTTTTGGTTCTCATTAAGGTATTAAATCTAAATGTGAATTAATAAGACGATGATATTAATATTATGATGATGATGGAAAAATTCTTAATATCGGCGAAGATTAAATAAATTTCAAGTAAAAAAGACACTTACAAAAAAAGTTTAAGGATGTGATGGAAATTGGAAATAAAGTCACTGTCAGTCTGAACATAAGTAAAAGTTAAATTGTTTGTTTGATAATTACACGACGAACCAATTACATTAAAAGAATCTTAAAACTGATCTTTAATATATATTAATATATAAAATATAATTGATTTTAAGAACCAATTAATCCTCTTGTCAGTCGTCCTCTTGATTAATACGCTTCTTCAACATTGATAATTTTGTATAGGAAACCTTTTCGTATTCATATTACATTTCATCACATAAAAATCCATTATGCATGTAGGTTTTTTGTTGTATCTTTTACTAAATCTTTGACTAAAAATTCACAGATCACTAGAATGACTTTGCAAATAAAAATTGGTTTAAAATGAAGCGCCCCCACGTTTCCTTTTTTCGTTTCATATATTATTACTTTTCTCATCACTAAATTAAGTTTTGTTATTATATATACGAGTGGGCTGAGAAGTAGATATTATAAGTGCAACAAAATATTCATTCGGTTAAAACTGAATTTTCGTGCTCACCGAAAATAATTTAGTTTTTCGTGTTTCGGGCTTAACTAATTGCAAAACAACAACAATAGCAACACGCTCAGGGAAATATTATCGATTTATTTTGCGTTTTGATGGCAGAATTATTAAGGACTGAAAGGATCAGAATTTTTTCTTTTAAGATATTTTTATTTACCAGAAATTGATTTGTTGAAAATGAAATAAAAAAAAATGAAATAAGAATGATAATGCGGTTAAGGAAAATTATCATGTAGGAGGTTCAAAATTTTTATCAAAAATAAATACTAAAAGGCACTTATCCTTTGCGAAAAATATATCAAGAAACATGATGAGATTTATTCTTTTGAAATATTTTTTTATTTTATTTTGTCTGAAAACCACTTAATAATATTATCAATTTATCTTATCATCTTAATCTAAAACGTTTTTGTGGTTGAATGTTTCTTATTCGTTATTATGGGTTTTGAAAATGTGAATAGCAAATGTATGTATTTGTTTTGTTAAATTCTGATCTGGTCCAATATATTCACTTATGAGATTTGAAGAAATTTTTATTTATTGACACATTTCAGAATGAAGAGTGACTTCTTTGTCCGATTAGCATATATGTAAATAGAATGATTTGCCCAAATTAACAATCTCGAGGGTTTCAATTCACAGAGGTTTCAAAAAAGCGTCCATTAACATCACAGACCGCATGTTGTTGTGGGACCTAAATATACTTAAATGTATTTATATGTTGCTGTGACATTTTTTTACAAGAAGTCTTAAAACTGAGCTGTTCGAGTATAGTTAGTTCGAGTAGTATTGAAACGTAGTACTGGCGTAAGGTTCGAGCTATGTCTTGTGATAGAGAAAGTGCTAACTGCTAGTGTCTCTTGACCAATCTTGATTGATCAACAGAAATGTCAAGGCAGATAATAAATTCTATTGTTTCTGCTTCCGAGTTGCAGAATCTGGATCTGTCAGAAGCAACAACACCAAAGTTGTGAAGATGGTGGTTTGCCAGGACACATTTATTCATTTCGATTGGTTATTCCAAGAGGACATTTAGATGTGCGATAAGCCGATTTAAGGAGATATTCTGGTCTAGAAGCCTAAATGCTAAGCATTTTATAGAGTAAGATTAAAAAACATAGAAAACATTTTTACAATTATGTTTTTATAGAATGTTTATTGACATTTTAAAAATTATACAAAAACAGAATTACCAAAAGAAAAATCAAAAATTCAACAAAGTTATAGGTTGTTGAAATGGGGACTCTAAATAAGGTGCGTCCTGCTCAAAGTGGTTTCAGCCCTTGTAGAGTTCTGAAACAAAAAAAATTAAATTAATTAAGGGTTCGGCCCCTTGCAAAAAAAATTCACAAAATGGCGACGATTTAAAAAAATTATTTTTTTAAAAGTAGGAATAAGTTTTGCAAAATCTAAGGGCCAAACTATAGAGGGATATACAAAGAAGATTTCGAATAAATTTCAAGTGAATCGTTTGAGTAGAACTTGAGATTTTATATCGAGCAACTCGAAAAAAGTAGTGTCGAGGAAAATTCGTTTAGTAATATAAATAATAATAAAATAATAATAAAACTGAACTGAACCCTAAACATGAAATAATTCTAACAAAATACGTTATAATAACCCTCGGATTATAGATTTCCAAGTATACATGGTGTATGAAAAAATGCCCAAGGGGACTCGTGCTCAGGTGTTCGGGCAACGTCTGCCTTCTATTGTTGTATTCGTTCCGTCTGACCGATTTAGTTGCAGTATCTCAAAAGCCGCTGTAACTGCGAAAAGAATTCTATTTTAGTAGGAGAATGATCTCCATGTTTTCAAGGATATTTACATAGATATTTACATATATAAATTTCAGGGATATTTACATAGATCTCACATTCATCCCAATAAAAGTTTAAATGCAACAACAAAATTGTATTACTTAAATTCGTGCCTCAAAGAAGGAAATGCGTTTCGATTAATTGAATCCTTATACCTATGACTAATGAAAATTATAAAACTGCTTGGGATAAAATCTTCGATGATTATAATAATGAAATTTTGATACAGAAACGCCACATGAAAAACCTGTACGAAATAAAAAAACCTGTAGAGGGTTCTCACAGTTCTCTTCGAGATTTTATTCAATTCGCAGAAAAATATTACAATGCCTTAAAAGCCATTAGTGTGAACGTGGGTTGTTGGGATTTAATGTTGATTCATCAAAGTGATAAATTAGATAAATCATCTCGAATTGAAATAATCAAAAAATCATCGTCAACAAAAATATTAACTTTTGTAGAATTCTTAGATATTCTCAATATGAGATTTTGTATTTTAGAATCAACGTCCAAACCTAAAACTTCCTCGAGTAATGCAATTCGTAAAATGCAATATAACATTCCAACTTCGACATTATTATCAAATATCAGACCATGTCCTTTTTGTAATGATTCCCATGACCTGAATAAACATCCAAAATTTACTGCGTCCAATTTTGGTCTAACAAAAAGATGTATAAATTGTGTGGTAAGTATTTTGCACATTCTCACACTGCAATTAATTGTACGTCAAGCTCGTGTAAACGTTGTTCACTACGGCATAATACACTTCTTCACTGCGATAGTCCGAAACAATATTTTTCGTCTAGACACAACAATTTCCGAAATGAATCCGTAATGTTATTTATCAAATCTGAACTTCAAAAATTGCTAGCCCAGGGAGGATTTGATTTAAGAAAATGGGCATCTTGCGCTTCGGAAATTTCTTCTCCTGATCACAACGCTCAATCCAGTTCAATATCTATTCTTGGTCTAAAATGGAACACACGACACTTTTAATATTATGTTCAACAAATATTCCATCACTGATGTTTGTACAAAACGAACAGTGCTGCCTGAGATCGCTCAATTGTTGGACCCGTTAGGATTATCTAATTCATTTAAAAGTCAAATCTTGAGCAAATAAGTATTCCTCGCTACGTCATTCCTAAATCTCCTAAATTAATTGAGTTGCATAGCTTTGAAGATGCGTCAGAAAGGGGCTTCGGATGCGCAATTCATATACGAATTGTTGATGAAACGAATAATGTTCACGTTACTTTAATGTGTGCAAATTCAAGAATAGTTTCACTTAAACGTCAAACAATACCTCGGTTCGAACTCTGTGTTGCTCTTTTGTTGGCACAATTAACAAAAAAGGTTCAAAACGCTATGCAAATGAATTTCGATAGTATTTATCTGTGGTCGGACTTAGAAATTACTCTTTTGAGAATAAAATCACCGCCTTCGAAGTTTCCTACTTTTGTAGCCAATCGCATTACCCAGATTCAAGAATTGTCGTTACCAGATAATTGATATTATGTACCTTCTTCGTCTAATCCCGCAGATTTAATATCAAGGGAACTTATGCCAAATGAAATAATAGATTGCAACCTTTGGTGGATTGGTCCAGATTTTCTGTCAACTGCAGCAAATAAATTTTGGCTACGTTCGCCAAATACAAAAATTGAATTTGATACACTTGAACTTCGGAAAACACAAACTACTCTGACTGTGACTTATTCCGAATGGAATTTATTTGAACGATATTCAGATATTAATAAATTATTGCGAGTAACCGCATTTTGTTTAAGATTTGTAATTAACTACTAGTCAAACTCAATGCGTAAAAATAGTCCAATAGACAACACTGAATTAAATTATACGCTTAATAGTTCCATACAATTCCATACGACCATAAACATCAAATTTAGTTACCAGCATCACATTGTCTTACAAAATTATTGGTTCAAAAAGAACGTATACATATTCTCCACGCAGGACCTCAAAGTTTATTATACAATCTCCAGCTTAAATTTTGGATTTTACAAGGACGTTGAAAATGTTATGTTATGTTGAAAAACAGTCCACTCTTAGCTACTCCAATAATGGTCAATTACCGACTGATAGGGTAACTGCAATACATGCATTCCTAAATGTTGGAATTGATTTTTGCGGTCTTTTCTATTTAACTCACAATCTCCGAACTAAAACTGTTAGTAAAATATATATTTCTGTTTTCATATGTTTTTTTACTAAAGGAAATTGTCAATGATTTGTCAACTCAGACGTTCTTATCTGCATTCCGCCGTTTCATTGCTCGTCGTAGTTATTGTTCTAACGTCTATTCTGACAAATACAACAAACTTTGTTGGTAGTAAGGTAAAACTAAAATAATTGCAAAAATTATTTTTATCCGAACTTCATTATAAAGAAGTGTTGAAATTCTGTGCTGACGCAAGCATACAGTGCAATACTATTCCTACACGTTCACCGCATTTCGGTTGAATTTGAAAATTTGGCACCGCTGTAAAAAGCGCCAAACATCACCCTAAAAGAGTCATCGGTCAAGCAAGATATAACTTCGCACAATTTCATACCCTGGTAGTCCAAATAGAGGCATGTTTTTACTCTCGCTCGCTTGCTCCTATATCTGAAGATCCTTCCGACCTATCTGTATTGAGACCGGCACATTTTCTAATTGGGTCAGCTCTGACATCTTTACCCGATCCTGAATTACAACATCTGAATTTGAATAAATTATGTCTCAATATCAACTAATGCAATATTAACTTCAAATAATCAAATATCACAATGAATTACAGTAGCATCATAAATGAACCAACCCTGTAACACAAATTAAACTAGAAACACTTGTTCTTTTGAAGGAAGACAAGGTCCCTCCATTAAAATGTTTAATGGGCAGAATCGTCGAAACGGGTTAGCTGTGACATCTTTACCCGATCCTGAATTACAACATCTGAATTTGAATAAATTGTCCCAATTTAAACGAATGCAATATTAACTTCAAATATTTACTTCAAATATTTCAATGAATTACAGCAGCGTCATAAATGGACCACCCCTGTAACACAAATAAAACTAGAAACAATTGTTCTTTTAAAGGAAGACAATGTTCCTCCTTTAAAATGGTTAATGGGCATAATCGTCGAAACTCACGTTGGTTATTACGGTTAAAACGCAAAACTCTACCTTTAAAAGAGCTATAACCAAGTTTTGTTCTTTACCAATTCAGGTTCATCTTTCGTACAGTTCATCTTTCGTAATAAACATTCATTTTTTTTCTCGTTTTGTTAAATTTAAATATAAAATATTTTGTTTGAATATCACACCCCATCGTTTGAAGTAACCTAACGGGAAATGTTATACAAAAAAAAAAGTCAGGCAAGTGCGAATAAAATTCGATCGCTGAGGGTTCCGTGTATATAATATTTGAGAAAACAACAGTTTTTGTTTGCATTGATTTACGTTGGGTTGCATTTTACCCAAAAGCTGTTTATGGTGGCTAAAAAAAGCTTCAATAACGCCAGCATATAAACTATTTATATTGGAAAATATATTATCAATTGTTGTAGCTTCAACTGTTGTTGGTTAATGAATTTTTCTTTATAAATTTTTTTGTAGAAAATAGTTTGAGAGCCAGTTTTGAGGATTTTTATTGAAACCAACGGAAAAAACGGAGAAAAAGTTTCGTCAAATTATTGCCAACGAGTGCATTTTTAACACAGTCGAGTGATTTATCTATTGAACATTGGGGAGATCGGTATAGTATACTAACAGGATTTGTACTTCAGCTAGTTGAACATTCACAATGACTACCAGCAGAGCTAAACTTAAAGTGATGGTGGCTACTATTTTTCTGCGCTGGTGGTACTGTATCAGACTTAACGAAAAGAACAGATCCCCAACCTCCATTAACATGACTGTAACAATTTTCTAGTTCAACAGTAGTTCAATAGTTCAAAAATTTCAAAAATGTTTGTAATTAGTGATCAACTTCACAGAGAACATTTGCAATGCAACCATATTAAATGATAATCTATCGAATAGCAAACAGGTATCAGGTATGTATCGCATAATTTTTCAACCTAATGCCTTTCGCCTGAAGTTTAGTTCATCTGACTTGTTAAATTGTGTTGATCTAATCTGATCTTGTTTGTTCATTTCTATACTTCGTTTCACTTAATATTTACTATAATATACATTTCCTACAACGTAGTACAATTTATCCTCTTCTACGATTATCTTACGTGAATAGTCCTTCACAAAATACATTTTTAGAATTTTAATCAAATGAATCAAAATTGGTGTTTTCAAAAACTACAAAAAAATTGTTTGAAAATTTACCTTTCATATATGACACCCCACTCGACATAGTCAAAAATTATTTTTGTCAAAATTTCCACTCTCAACCCCTTCAAAATAACATTTGAAATGATTTCAATTTTTACAACATTGCCCATAACCATGAATATTTTAAAATATTGTTCTTTTGTAATGTTCGAAGTTCCCCCCTTAACAGGAAATTTTTTTCACATTTCTTAATATAACTCAAAAACTGCGCTTTTGAAACTTACATAAAAAATTGTTTTGGACTAGAAAAAAATCAACCTTTCATATGACACCCCATTCAACAAGGTCAAAAATAAATTATTTTCAAAATTTCCGCCCTCAACCCTCTCAAAATAACATTTGAAATGATGAGCCGACCGCTATAGTTTTCATTCAATTTTTAAAACATTGCCCATAACCATGAATTTGTTCAAGTTTTTTCTTTTGTAATGTTCGAAGTTAAGGAGGGGGGACAGGAAATTTTTTTCTCATTTTTTAACATAACTCCAAATCTTGTTTTGGACTAGAAAATAATCAATCTTTCATATCGACTTGGTCAAAAATATTTTTTTTTCCAAATTTCCCCAATTTCCCCAAATGACACCCCATTCAACAAGGTCAAAAATAAATTATTTTCAAAATTTCCACCCTCAACCCCCTCAAAATAACATTTGAAATGATGAGCCGACCGCTATGGTTTTCATTCAATCTTTACAACATTGCCCATAACCATGATTTTTTTCACATTTTTTCTTTTGTAATGTTCGAAGTTTAAGGGAGGGGGACAGGAAATTTTTGTCACATTTTTTAATATAACTCCAAATCTGCGCTTTTGAAAATTGCAAAAAAAATGGATTGGACTAGGAAAAAAGTCACCTTTCATATGACACCCCATTCAACAAGGTCACAAATAAGTTTTTTTCAAAATTTCCACTCTCAACCGCCTCAGAATCACATTTGATCACGTTTTCATTCAATTTTTACAACATTGCCAATAACCATGAATTTTTTCAAACTTTTTTTTTTGTAATGCTCGAAGTTACGAGGGGGACGGGAAAAACAACACTCGTTTTTGGCAATATCAAAAAAACTAAGCAGTCGAAAAATCATTGAAATTTTTTTTGAAATATTTTAAACTTTTTCGATTTTTCTAGACCAAACTCGATTCCTTAAAAAAAACTTTTGTTTTACTATCTCCTTATCTATGTTCATAAAATATAGATAAAACAAATATTTGAATTTTTTTTGTTATCAGTAGGCGTGGGAAAACACGTGCAAAAACTGTAGAAAATTTCAAGTTGATAGCACTTATAGTTTGTGAGTAAATTGATTATGTAGAAATTCGGACGGACACCGAAGTCTCACCAATAGGGTACCGTTTTTACTTTTTTAAAGTACGGAACCCTAAAAAAAGAACTATCATTCCTCATATTTGATTGTTTTTGAATAAAATATCTTACGATTTGACATCAATATAATTATGAATTTAAATATATACTAGCGGGACCCGGCGTGCTTTGCTACGCCTATAAATAAAGTTTGTGTGTATACATTTTGTTGACGTAGTAGCAATAATTTCAAAGAGTTGTAATGAGAAATGATCTATTTTTTCAAAAATATGAATGTAAAAGGATCAGCACTCTAGTTGATCAGTAAAATATAAAAAAAATAGTATTATATATACAACAAAGGATATATAAAAAAATACGCGATCAAATAAGTTTTCAGATGTGTCTCTATATAGAACATTAGAACATACGGAACAAATATGGATTCACAAATTTTCACAGTGCTCATGCGGTTTAATATACGCTTTCTTTACCTGTGGTAGGTTACTAAGAACGTTGCAAACAATTTTGATCGTTATATCATTTTATGGTCAGCAAGGGCAGTAAGAATAGTGATAATATATTCGATGAAGGTACGGAAGAACTGATGCAAAAAAGGAATAGAAGAAGTGATGCCAAAAAAATCAAAATTATTTGGATGTTTTTGTATTAGAATAGGATGTGAATTCATAGGGTGAGAAATATTTCTATTTAGTCAACATTTTAAAGTCATTATTGATTGTTGCAAATCAATGCGAAACTAATATCTAACACACGGTCAATATATTGGCATATATGTTCCATATATAGACAACATTAATGGAATATTAATTTTTGGGCGATTTTGTGAGCAATTATTGCTCAAAGTAATTATTGAAAGTATTATTCCCGATAATAAGTAATTATTGTCGGGATTGAACTCACACTCATCAGAGACATCATAGTTCAAACTTCAAAGCCATCATACAGACTCAGCCACAGTGGATGAAACAACAATAAAACATATTTTAATTTTCATGTTCAGATAATTTCTAAATTGAAACTCCATTATCTCATATTTATTTAAATTGAATTTTTCATCTGTGATTATACTATTGTAAATTGTATTTGTTCCCGACACGAAACACACAAAAACTGTTTTGAAGAAGTTTTTCTGAGCGAAAATAAAAAATGCTTTAAAATTGCAAAATTCATGTGAATTAAAATAATTACTTTAAGCTTAATCACTCTAAAAATCTCTCAAAACTTTATTTACTTTACACCAAATAGTGTAAAACTTTTGTTTATTTAACATTATACCCGTCGCATATTGTCGGTATCTCATAAGGAAATTCAAGAAAACTCGTTCTGATAACAGCCGTGTTCGATTTGACTGAAGCATTTGAAACAACGAAAAATTTAATACAATTGTTGTTGTTTTTTCAATTGTTTTAGTCACACTAAACGTATCAAACATTCAATTTACATTGTATCATTTTTATTGCAACAATTATTTATTTTAATAAGGAAAAAATTTCAAAATGTCGTTTTAATTCTATTTCTTTGCTCGTGCTTGTGGGCACACATTATATTTTGCGTTTTTCCGTCTAGATGCGCACATGAATAAATCAGAAGGTATTCCGACGTTAGCTGACCACCACATACAGTTGTCCAGATGTGAGAAGTATGGATTCTCCAAATCTACCACATCCTTGCAGCAATTTTCCTTGTTCTTTGTTGACAGTCATTGCAAAAGCGAGTCGCACTGGAAACTAAACGTTTGAATTCAAATGCCATATCTGTTGGGATCATTGAAATGCGTAGCAACAGTACATCACCCTCTTTGAATTTTTCATTCAAAATTGATTGTAGCTTCAATGACTTTGTTCATCATCTTTTTCACCAAAAATTTTTAAAAACATTTGTGCTATTTCAAAATATTTGAAATATTTTTTTAATAAAATTTGTTGTGTAGTTGGAATTACAATATGTCTCACAACAACACATAAAATCCTTTAAGACCTAGGTTCCACACCATCATGTTTTTTAAGATGATGGACGCAAATTGCTAGTGCAAGAAGCATATACCAAGATCATGTAAACATGGTTTTGCTGAAGGATTAAACCCGGCACATTTAATAGTTATATGGAAGCTCATTTCTCCAAGTAAACGAAAAAGTTCATTTTTTTAAAAAAATATAAAAAAACAAAAAATTTGCGTCCATCAACACCTTAGAAAGCATGTTGTTGTGGACTTTATTCTTCAAAGGTTGTCATGAGTTGTTGTTACTCACATTGTAATTCGTACTACCCAACACATTTTATTTTAAAAGAAATGGCGTGTCATCATCAAAGAATATTCTATAACTAAGACTAAGGGTGCTATCGTTGATTGAAAAAAGTTCATCCGCCAACATCCCTAAGATATCTCTTTGGCTAGTGATATCTCACTACTATTGCCAGTGGTTTACGATAACTCAAGCTAACTCATATGCAAATAGCAGGAATCTAAGTACGCTGGGTTGTCACTCCCATAGATCAAAAATTTAAAATTTTACAATTCTTCCTGCGGGAGTATATATTTAATTCGTTATTGAATTCTTTAATTATAACTATAAAAACATTGATCAAAGCAAACTACGCTCATAAACCGATATTTAAACAAAAAATCAAATAAAATATTTATCATCAATCACCAATCAAAAAATAATACACGACAATTTGAAAAGCAAATCGTAGTGTATTTGCACAAACTTCGACGTTAAAAACAACGTTCTAAATACAAATACAACACCATCTATTGGATAACCCAAATTTATGAGGCGTATATCACACTATCAAATATATTGGTCAATAAAAAAAATATGACATGAATTGGAGAGTGCAAACGTTGTAAAAAAATAGACTTCGCTACCTAGTTTTTCATCCAGTTTTGATGACAATTTTTTTAAGCTCTAATCGTTATATTTTAATTAGCAATACAAATAAGAGTATTTTTCAATTTGATATTGATTTTTGTAAATTAACATAGAAGATCAATGAAAAATTTAAAATAATAAATAAATAAATTTAAATTATTGTTTTCTTTAATTTTTACTCTTATATTTATTCCAACTTTATAAAAACCAATACAACAAATTTTTTACAGGTTCCGAATTCCGATACTTTTTAACACTTCTATAATTAATTTATAACCTCCACAATAGTTATTTAAGTACTAAGGGCAGTAAGAGTGTTTTACCGATTGAAGATATATGTTTTAAGATCGAGACGAAGTCGAGATCTCTAATATATCCGAAATCGGTAATACTCTTAATGCTCAAAATGCTTATTACATTTTTTGCACGATTAATAAAAATTCAATCAAAACTATTTAAATAATAAAATTCATTCACAAAATTCAAGTTTGAATGTTTTAAAGAAAATTTCTTAAAATGTCATTTCAAAATAGTAAGCTTTGCGTTTCATCATAATACTATAGGTTTTTTTGTTGCAAAACTAAATTCCATCGAATATATTTTCAAAATTAATTGCTTTTTTTAAATCTTTTAACTGCAATATTTTTAAATGAATGTTATTTAAATTTGAAGCTAGTGAATAAACGTACACAATTATTTAACTAATAATCGTTTTTATTCACACCCTGAGGTCTCCTTTACTGGTAAGTAATTACTTACCGGCTGCATGATCGGTAAGTAATTACTTACCGACCAGTGATTTGTAAACGAAACTTCCTATGTTTATATAGGAATCAGCGAACTTTCTTTTCTAAAACATATTTGATAGTCTAATAATGGCCTTACACGAAGTTCAAGTTTACTATCAATTGAATAAATTGATTTACGCTGCCATCTGAAAGTTGGCATATAAACCATTCATATTTAACATTTAATTCGCAATTAAAAAATATCTAGGGATTTACAATTTTATTAAGATTGGTTACGTTGTTGCGGAGTTTATCGCGGACAAACATCGTGACACGTGATTTTTATATATATAAGATGCTCAATATTGTCAGTAATAGTACATAAAGAAACTTAAATTATTTAATTGTAGTAAAATGAGAAATTTCATAGATAATTTTTAAAATTATTCAAGTTGTGTTTTGAATGAAATCCCATATAAATTTTAATGAATTTATTCTCTTTTCCCCCTTTTGCAGCGCCAAAAGAAATTTAAATTATTTAACTGTAGCAAAATGAGAAATTTCATAGATAATTTTTAAAATTATTCAAGTTGTGTTTTGTATGAAATCCCATATAAATTTTATTGAATTTCGTTTCTTTTCCCCCTTTTGCAGTGCCATTGCAGCAAATACCGGAACAAAATAATCGCTCAATAACATATGATAGTCTATATGGGCCCTACATGGATGATTGAAAAGTCGATAAAGCAGGTTTGACAGTAAATTAATTAATTTACGCCGCCATCTAAAAGTTTGCTTATGAACTATCCATATTTAACATTTAATTCGTAATTAAAAAATATTTAGGCGTTTAATCAAAATAAAAACTATCCTATCTCTCAAGTTGGACCATTATACACACACTGAACACAATTTTATTAAGATTGGTTAGGTTGTTGCGGAGTTTATCGCGGACAAACATCGTGACACGTGATTTTTATATACATATAAGATAAGATAAGATAAGATAAGATAAGATAAGATAAGAATAAGATAAGATAAGATAAGATAAGATAAGATAAGATAAGATTTGTACTATGTAAAATAACTTAAGATAATTAAAATGTAACCATTTATTTTGATTTAAAAAAAACATATTAAAATAGACATAATAATTTAATAATAATTCAATCTGCAACGAGTTTAAGGTTATTAAATTTTGAAATGGATATTTCAAGGCCGCGGGCATGTTAAGAATGCTTTTATTTGATTAGAAAAATAAGACTGATAGAACGTTAGAACGTAGCCTTAAGTTCATTGCATAAGTTCTAAATAGAACGAACCCTTAAATTATACCATAAAATTGTAGTTGATCGTACATTGTTTTACAGTGTAACAGAAAGAAGATTACACATAAACCATTTATGTATTAGTTTTTTAGTTTTTAGTTAAACCTTGTACCATGCACGTTTGCTTTAGTGAAATCAAAATAAAATAGAAATTAAAAACTGATCTTAATACTTACATCTTCGTTTTAATATAAAAAACAATCATAAAACCATACAGTCCACATCAACTTCGAATAAGCCATCATCAACATAAATATTAGAAAATTTACACACGCCAGCATCCACCATCTTGATGTGTACGTTAACAGCATCCCATTTCATACAATCATCGAAATTCAACTAAAAAATATTGCGACGCTGATGCATAGGCTGACTTCACCACAGCTCTGGAAACATAGTGTTCTGGATATATAATGAGCTAATATCTATAAAATACTTTAATTAAAAGCTAACCAATATTATGGACTTCAAAGTTCTAATAATAAAAATATTAAAGCAGGCAGTAGTAACCCAACAAACATAAATTCTGTTGTACGAGAAAAAGTAAAAAAAAAATTTATCGGAAGTGACAAACCGGAAGTTAGGATGCAGAACTGTTGTAAACCGTACTAAATGTGTGTGTACCAAATTTCATCCGATTCGAATATCAGGTACAGAAGTTATTGAGCTTCCAAAATGACAGGTGCTTGGAGGACCCCCTACCACTTTGTTCACTATCGCTAAAAAAACTAATAAGTTCCTTGCCATACATATTTGCATCTTTTTCCACATTGTAATCAAAATTACCTAACGAACGAATGTTGTATGCTTCCAACAAACATTGAAACAATAAACAGGTGTTCGGGAGGACCCCACCACTTATCCCAATATTGTCCAAAAACTAGTCAATTCTTTGTCATTAAAGTCTTCATCTTTTTTCAAAGTGCCATTAAAATTGATTAATGAATGAAATCTGTATGATCCCAACAAACTTTAAAAACAAAGTGAAAAGTCAGCAGTTGTATGGTAGACACCAACCACTTTGATCAATGTGTCCCAAAAGATGATAATTATCTTCTCACACTAATTGAAACCTTTCCATAAGTTTTATCATAATCACTTCATTATTGTAGGCTGTAGTGTGCATAAAGATATTGAAAAAACTGCCAACAATTAAAAAAAAAATTTTTTTACCAGAAGTAAAAAACCGGAACACGGGATGCAGACTTTTTGTAAATCATACTAAATGCTTATATACCAAGTTTCATCCAATTTGATTATCAGGTACAGATGTTATAGAGCTTTAAACAAAACAGGTGTATGGGACACCCCCCACCACTTTGTTCACTATCGCTCAAAAACTAATCAGTTTCTTGCCATACATGTTTGCATCTTTTCCAAAGTGTGATCAAAATTCGTTCACGAACAAACCCAACAAACATTAAAAAAAGTGTGACACATTAAACAGGTGTTCGGGAGGACCCCCACCACTTATTCCAATATTATCCAAAAACTAATCAGCTCTTTGTTACTTGAGTTTCCATCTTTTTCCAAAGTGTCATTAAAATAAATTAATGAATGAAGTCTGTATGCTCCCAACAATCTTAAAAAACAAAGTGTGAAAAGGCAGCATTTGTATGGTAGACCCCCCACCACTTTTATCAATGTGTCCCAAAACATGATAATTATCTTCTCACACTAATTGGAACCATATTTCATAAGTTTCATCATAATCACTTTATTATTGTAGGCTGTAGTGTGCATAAAGACACTGAAAAAACTTCAAAAATTTACAAAAAAAAATTTTACTGGAAGTGAAAAACCGGAAGTTGGGATGCAGAACTATTGTGAACCTACTACATATACATGTACCAAGTTTCATTCAATTCGCTTATCAGGTACAGATGTTATAGAGCTTTCAAAAAAACAGGTGTATGGGACCCCCCACTACTTTGTTCACTATCGCTCAAAAACTAATCAGTTCCTTGTCATACATGTTTGCATCTTTTTCCAAAGTGTCATCAAAATTCATTCACGAACGAATGTTTTATGCTCCCAACAAACATAAAAAAATTGTGGAAAAAACCACCTGTTGTATGGTGGACCGCCCAACCCTTTATCCAATGCGCTCCAAAAGCTGATAAAATTTTTCTCATGTTATTTAAAAGCTTTTAACAACGTTTCATGAAAATCGATCGGTAATTGTAGGCTACAGTGGGGATAAACACCTGAAAAAAAAAACTTTAACCGGAAGTGACAAACCGGAAGTTGGTATGCAAAAATATTGGAAACAGTACTTAAACCTTATATACTAAGTTTCAATAAGATCGTAGCCCGGGATCAAAAGTTATTCAAGATTTAAACTTAGAGGTGTTCGTGAGACCCCCGCCATTTTGTCCAAAAATGAAATGAATCCAGATCTTCCATTTTCAAGTGAACCTGTATCATTTGCCAAAGTTTCATCAAGATCCCATGCAAAAAGTACACAATTTAAAATTGTGCTGAAGTAAAAATATGAGAATTAAACTTAATTTGATTTTTGAGAAAAAATAAAAGCTAATTGAAATTTTGAAAAAGACTATTTAATACAATTAAAATAATTTGATTAATACAAACATAAAGTATCGAATATAATGATAATATTTTATAGGAAAATTTTCATAATTTAATAGGTTAAGTTCATTATGCAATAGGTTAAGTAAACAATCCAATAATTCATGCCATTATTATGGGAAAACATACAAATAAAGTTGTTAGTAATATTTGGATAAAAAGGTTTTTTTATACACGGATTAAAATAAAGCTATGATTGCAGGTCATAAGTTTTGTATAAGATAATTATAAATGTCTATTCCTGGTAAGCACTTTTTATAATATTATTGAAATATCCATAACTTTACGGCATACATTTTTGAATAGTCGTGAAATATAAAACGCTGGCATAAAATATTGACAAAAATGAAACTGTGATTACTAGTCACAAACAAATGAATAACAAAATGATAATTTTCATGCCTAATAATCCTAATTTATATATCAAAATGTGCATGGAATAGATTTAGAAAGCATAAAATTTTATGAATAGTAAGGAATAAAATATATCATCACTAAATAATAATTTTTGTTTTCTAGTTATTTTATATGATTTGTAGGCATGGAGAATTCTTTATTAGTACGGAATTTTACTATAACAGTAAATATAATTAAAAACTAATACAAAAAAAACATTTTTTATAATTAAATAGACGTTTTGGTGGAAGGTGAGTTGTATATATACAAACTTTGTGATATGATAGATATGTATATGATATATAAATATGAATATAAGTAATATGATCATAAGGTTTAGTATATGATTATACTAATATAACTTATGACAAATCATGACCATGAGGTTTGCGGTATCTCGACGCTTCATCAAAATTCAAATGGTAGGAATATAAATGCCTAGTTCTATAATTTATTATTACTAAGCGCCATAAATTTATGAATTAGAGACATATTATTATACGAAAAATAGTTATATTTTGTTTTCTAATAAGTATACAAAATTTATACAAAGTTATTTCTCTGTTCCTAATTGCTCATGCTACGTACCCGATACTCATAAAATTCTATGAATAACATTCTTTATAAGTATATAATACTGGCTCATTCACGGCATGGAACATACCCTATTGAGCATAAACAAAAACTAGATTTCTATCTGTGTAAGGTTGATAAAAAGGCTCTAGCAATCTATGACAAACATTCTTTTTCCTCTTAAAATCTAAATCTTTTTGTTTAAAAATATTTATAAAAAAATGCTTCTTCAGTTTCGATTTTTAATTTCAATTTAGATATTGTTTTAATCATTTAATATTTCGCCTCGTTGGCATCATCAGAAAATATGTTATTGAACGACGAATTTTGCTTTTTTTTAAAAATATTTTTAAACAAGAAATAATTATTTGCATTTTCAATTGTACCAATTAACAAAACATTGTATAACTATAAATATATTTTATTGTTTGTTGTGTAATTCTTATTTTATTGCTTAAATTTATCAATTTGTATAGATTTCTATGTATAACACTTAAAATATTAAAAGTTCAACAAATTTTATTTTGTCCGTTCAGTTTTGTAAATTAAGAGCAAAAAAACATTACGAAACGCATATTCTAAGTAATAGTTATTATAATAAGTTTAACGGTCATACAAGTGATAAGATTTCTTTTTATATCGAAAAATCGCCAAATAATTTACGCCCTAATGTACAATGCTGTGTTTGAAAAAAATCTAAAAATATCATTTTTTTTGTCAGTGTAATATTTTTATACTAGTGTGTTGAGTGGGCGCGGTGAAATAATCTATAAATTTTAATCTATAAAAATAAAAACGACATAATCTATAAATTTTTTTTTTAGGATATTTCGTTTAAAAACGAATTAACGAATAAAAATAAAAACGACATAGTCTATAAAATTCTTTTTTTTATAGATTATTTCGTTTCCAAACGAAATAACCTATAAACTCAAAAACGACATAATCTATAAAAAAAATTGTTCGTTTTCAAACGAATTAGTCTATAAATTTTAAACTTTCAGTTTTTATAGACTAATTCGTTTGAAAACGAATTAGTCTATAAAATTTTCGTATGTGTGGTATGTGTGTACAAAGAGAATATTTCGGCATGATTGTCATCTGCGATCAGTTCCTGTCACTATTTGGTAAAGTGAAGTCGTTAATTTTTTCACGCGATATGGATATTGATCGGTCCGATTACCAATTCCCATTTTTGGGTTTGCGTACAATTTTTGATTTGTTTAATACTTCTGACGACGAAGCGAAAAAAGAAAGTGACGTCCATTTGAATAAAACAATGGACGAACTTGAAAATGACGTTAATTGCATTTTAAACGGAACAAAACACAGATTAATTCGCAGTGAGTTTTTGAGTGAGCCATTGTTAAAAAAGAAAAAATTAATGGCCCAGAGAAACCAGAACCGTCATCTTGTCCAAATTTGAAGTCTCTTTTAAACGATAGCGACGATGAATTTATTGAAAAATGCGAAGATTCGCCTAGTGCATTCAACTCAGATGAGCCATCGACAAGCAGTGCATTCATCAAATGGCAAAACGATGGAAATGACAACACGCTGAACGATAGTGTCACGCTAATGCAGATGATGGACACACCAAAAAATTCAAGAGCGGAAGTTTCGCACAACAAAAATATAGCCAGAATCAGATTAGCGGATCGTCGGAACAGTGGAATGAAAAACAATATTTCGAATCTTTTCTGGCCAGTTGAAACATGGCCTGCATTCGCATTGGAAATTTTATTCTCATCAAATTTCAATTACAATGAACGTGTTATGTAGACTGGAGTATGATAACGTAGAGCAGTACAGTCTCAGATTCATGCAGTTTCCATTTCCTTACATCTCACAATTTTACCTATCACGCATAGTTCACAACAATTTCTCGTTCATCCGTAATCTATAGTCATATTTTCGTATAGTTTCCGTTACACATATTCCCTTTTAGCACAACACCATTAACAATAGTATTTTATTTTACAATCCCCTATTATTGGTTCATACTACGTTTTCACCAGCATTACTTCACCATACTAAATAAATTTGAATTCTCCGGACCTTAACCGTAATTGCTCTAAATATTTTCAAACCTCCAATAGCTGTGCATATTTGTCCAATCGTCTTTCTATCTAGGAATTGGTATCCTACAATCAGTTTTGCAATTGTCTTCAGAGCGTATTATATTTCTTATATAGGTGTTTTTATCAATTTCTCTTTCCGCTATAAAGCTAGATTTCACTGTAATACGGTTGTAATCTATTATTTCGTAGTACGTAAACATCATAAAATCGGTTAAACTTACGTTTAATCCATTCTAATACATTAATATTTCTTCCAAATGCGTTGGAAATAACTTATTTCGTGAAATTAACTTGCAATTTTACGTATTACAAAATAGCAACCAGTATTGGTTTTGAAACGGAAAATGTACTAACATTACTCTGTAGATTTCCCCTTCAAAAACTTTGTAGCTCAATTTTCGATACTAAATAACTATATAAGAAACAAAAATATCTCGTTTTCTCTCTCTTGTTTTTCTGATCAGATGATTGGATTTTTCACTGTTGACGTTTGCTGGTTGTGTGGCGATTTTTTTTGGTTTTTCAGTCGTACGTGAGTTGGAATAAATTTCTTTTGTTTGATAAAATAAAATAGAGGAAAGAATTCAGTGCAATTAAATTCTTTTTACTAAATAAAATCCAAGAAAACTAAAAAAATTTGAGTGCCATTAGAATCATTTATAAAAAAAAGAAATTTTATATGTTTGTGTGAGAAGGAGATGTTAAAAGTAATGAACCGCATTTTAAATAGCTAAAGGTCCCGTACTAGTGCCCTTGAATTACTAGCTGTCAATTTGTGATTTTTTTATTTGTTAACTTATAAATGTTCGTGGTTAGATAGTTAAATTTTTTTAGTTCAATTTTACCACTTTTTGTGCTGTTCCGTGTGGTGCACGTTATCTATAAGGTTTACGATCTGACCTTGATATTCTAGTTCTCTTATAATCGTAATGGGAAACTGTTACTTCAACAAAAAAAAATAATAAACAAAAATTGAAGAAGAGCAATAAATTACAAGAATTGGATGCCAAGGCATTAGGAAAAACACAAGATTCTGAAATAAAAATGACAATCATGTAAGTGTTCTTTGGTAAATTGGTAAATAATGATTATATTAATAATGATAATAATGATTTTATTTGGAAGTGTTTAACGTTCTAATTTTTTTGTGTCACAGTCATAAAAGAATGAAAGAATAACTGTTCCTAGTTTAATTAGTGGTAGAAATATACATTTAGTGAATTAATCAATGATATTAGTGACTGGTATTTAACTGTAATGTTCAAGTTTTTTTTGTAAAATAAATATTATTCTTCCTAATTAAGTGGAAAAGAGTAGAGTGACTGTAGTGGAAAATATTTTTTTTGTGTGTACAAGCCATTTTCTTATGAGGAAAATATCTCGGGGGCTGTTTCTTCTCGTTCCAACGATCGCCTTAGTTATTGCGGCGCAACATTGGTACATTATCTCCACGATTTTATCAGCTATCAACATTTATGCAATATTTATTCGTTTTCTTGTTTAATCAACAATCGCCTATCTATTGCGACCCAACCTTTACAACTTAATTATACGGTTTTATCAGTAATTGCCTGGGATATTGCGGAACAGCTTTTACTCTAATTATACACTCTCATCAGTAATTGCCCGAGTTATTACGACCCAATATTTGCAACTGAAATATACCAGTTTATCAGCAATCGCCTTAACTGCGGCGCAACATCGGTACAATAGTTTTACAATTGTTACAACGATCATTTAGTATATTGCGGTGCAACATTTATGCAATATTTATGCTTTTTATCAACAATCGCCTTAGTTATTGCGGCGCAACTTATTAATAAATATCATCCAATTATCCAACTTACCATACTTTACCGGCTGGAATATTCATCACTGATGGAGGGCTAAACATCAGGACTTCGAGGCCTGGCTTCTATAACCATGGGGTGATTGAACTTAAAATTATTCTTTTTCTTCTTTTTATAACGTAGAGGTGTGAATGCGCGTGAATGGGTGTACAAGTGAATGAATGAGGGCCTGCTTGTCGTGGCGTGTGTGTGAGAGCTGGCGGTGCGTGCAAGCGAGACACGATCAGTCTAAATTGGAGTTGGATATAATTGAAATATTTTTGTTCCGAGGTAATATTTAGTTTTCCAAATACATTGTTGTTTTTATTTTAAATTATACTACCTAAATTTACTAATTGATATTTTACGTAATTAAAAATCAATCCCAAATAATATGAAAACCAAACAAAAAAAACAAACTCTTTTCATGTTTAATCTTTATCAACCATATTACACATTAAACCAACTATAAACTACATGTATTTAATTAAATTGGTTTCGAAATGTTTAGTTAACTTACAAATAAATTATAACTTCTTTTTTGGAGCTGTAAATAACCTTCTTTTTTGGTAATTTATGGTGATTGCGTATGGTTTTAATTAAATTTTTGAAAATGTTATTAATAAAAAAAAAGAAAAAAATAATAAAGACTTTCCTTATAGCGTGTGACGTTCTCCCGTGCTCTAAGATTTGATTCTCGGTTTACCAGCAATGGCAGTAGTTTACGAGCAGTATCAGATTGATCAGATGGCAGCAATACAACTTATTTTGTTTGATTACTACCATCTACGGTACTTGCTGTGTGTCTTTGAGCTTAATTGTCTTGCTTCGCTGTCTGTGTGTGTGGGTGGACGTGGGCGTGTATGCCGCGTGAGTGTGTGGGCGTATGGGAATGATTGTGGGGGTTGGACGTGCTGATCGCGGTTCTTTCGCAAAAGGGGTCGCCAGAGTCTCACTTTTTCATTCGTATTTTATCCATTTCTGTATATTCACGTAATTTGCGTACATTTCTGTATTTGTGTTGAAGCAGCAGGTATTAATCTATCAAATCCACGATGACTGAGCTTTAGTCGATTTGGCGTTAATAATCTCAAGGTACGCAGCCTGCTTTGCCGCTTCATTGGTTCGCCAATGGAGAAGCTCTTCATTACAAACGCCTAACACTTGCCACTTTTTTCCATGGCAACGATTTGGTCGATTCAGCTTTACCAGTTTCAATAATTTATTTCTACAACAAGAATGCTGTTGGTCTTAACTGGAAGCAGAAATTATATAAATTTGACAAATTATTCGCGTATTTGAATAAAGCTAAGGATACTTTTGACCCCATACTAAGTAAAAAATACTATTTCTACAGTATGATTAAAAAGCATATGATTTACTACAATGGGGACAAACGTGAAAATGGCAAACCACAGCAATTTCAATATAACAATAACGATAGATGGGTAGAATAATTATTGTTTGTTCGATTAAGGAAAATCACACTTTAACAAAATTATTATTTATAGATATATTTATCTGCATTTCCAAAATTTATAGACTAATTCGTTTGAAAACGAATTAATTTATAAATTTTGAACTTTTGGGTTTTATAGACTAATTCGTTTGAAAACGAATTAGTCTATAAATTCTAAAACGAATTATTACATAAAAACTAAATTTTATAGACTAATTCGTTTCAAAACGAATTAGTCTATAAACTCCTTTTCAGTTTATAGACTATGTCGTTTTTTTTCAAATTCATTTTGGTTTTATAGATTAATTCGTTTCCAAACGAATTAGTCTATAAACCCATACAAAACGATTTTTATAGAATATGTCGTTTTTTTATATGTTATGTCTTTATAGATTATTTCGTTCTGCCGTTGAGTGGCCTAGTGGTAGTACGCTAGACTTCGAACTCGGAGGGCCCGGGTGCGACTCCCATCTAGGTCAAAGTGTTTTTAACCAAAACATTAAAAACCATCAACACACCTGTTTTCCAACTAACCGATAGTCAACAAATATAGTTGACAAGTTGGAAAAGTTTACGGGCTGATCACTATAAAAACTAATCGAGTAAATTAATCGCCAACCGACTGATATTCGCCACATTTCTGGAATTGATAATGTAGTTGCTGATACGTGAATTGATGAAATTAATACAGGTGAGGGATTTGTTGACAGCCTACGTTCCTATATGGAACATATACTACGACACACAACAAAAGTATTTTTTTATACAGGTTCACTAAAAACCTTTAAGCAAAAAAAAATTACTCAAATCGAAAAACCGCTCGAACACAATTTATCTTTTATCTTTGATTGTCACTAATTTTCTTAAGAAACTTGGAGCCTCCCTGTGTCAAAACTGGTGAAAAAATAAATACGTATTGATATTTTTTTATCATACTAACGATTACCAAAGCTTAAAAAAATCGGCAAAGGTCGGGTTCAAATTTCTTATTATATCGGCGTCTTGATTCGATTTTCCATCAGTAATGGGTTATTAGTATAAAAGGTTGAGATTTGGGGTAGGACATGCAGATTTCATTTCCTTCAGAAATTTAACTCTATACTCAATAAATGCCTACTGCACTGCATTCCAACAAAACTGATATCAGAAAAATCAATTATTTAAAATTGAAGGTGGTATGAGAATCAAAATGAAAAAAAGACAAACAAATTTAGCTTAAGAATTATGTTTGAAAAATAAAGGAGAAAAAGAAAATTGGATACATAATAAGGATAGTAATAACGAAACATATAAAGAAGAACTGTCATTGTTGCAACTCACGCGATAAATGGCCATAAGAGTTTTTGTCTTATTTTTATTTTACCTTTCATTTATTATTATGTTATGATTGTAATTTAAAAGTTTGAATTATTATTTTTTACAGATCAATACTGGATATAAATTATGCATATATATGTATATACAAAAGTAATTGGGTTGTAATTTTTATTCGTTTCGTTGTTTCTGAAAATTTTGCATATAAACAAAAATGACCATTTCATAAAAAATAAAAAGTGTTGTGTAATATTAATTTGTCTCATAGCGACATTAAAATAACTTTATTTAAACCTTCGTGGATTAATGGCACTTAAGAGTATTAATTCTCACTCATATATATATATTTCGAATAATTTCTTCTGAATTTAGGAAGATTAAACAGATATTAGATATTAGTAGTCTGAACAGTGGAAGGCTTTGGAAGACATAGTCATACGAGTTGCACAAGGATTTTTTCTCTCGGTAAACAAGTGTTTCTGAATGTTTACGAAAAAAAAATACATAATTTGGTGCATCAAATATAATTTTTTAAACAGCACTCTCAAAATGGGAAGTACAAATTAATGACTAAAATATGAAATTTAAACCGACACATTATAATTGTGATTATATTTTCAGATTTTAAAGGAGGTAAAAAAGAGAGCTTAGGGCAATTCATGTATTTATACCTACCTACATACGACTAGTGCACATATTACGAAATAACAAGGAACAACAAAACAAATTAAAAATTGGTTTACAGTTTTGTTGATTTATGCGTTGTTTGCGTAAATTAAATGTGAGATGATTTAAAAAATGGTGTTTACTGTGTATATGAATTTTTTCGTTTTAAACGAATTTTTTTTCTGCAGCATGCGATTATAAATAAATTTATCGGAAATGATTTGGAATAAACTCTTTAAAACAAAAACAAAAAGCCAATATTAAATGTTAACAGTTAGATACGTGAATAATTTTTTTTTTTCGAGGAGATATAATGCAACAATTAACTACACTTTTCTGATCCGAAGTTGAATGTCTCACATTGAACAAGAAATAATATAAAAAGAAACTCATTTGAATGACATAACAAAAATGATAAATTGAATTTAATATTTCTGTTGGTCTATCACCGTGGCAGGTCCAACAATAACAATCTTTTTTCTGTACTAACTATAATAACAAGAAATCTTTCTTTAAACAGAAGAATATATTTTTCTTATGTTATTATGTATATTTTTTTTTTGTTATTTAAAATTCTAAATCCTCGCATTATCGTGGAATTATATATTTTATTTTGTTTATTCTTTTTTTTTCTTGATAATTTAAAGATATTTAGCTACTTGAACATCCTTGTGATAAAATTAAATTTCAATTATATAAATACAAAAAAATATGTTTAATTGGCTCTAATGTGATGAATCTACCTTTGGAATTAATTCAAAATGTATTATAAGTTATTGAAACTGATTATATAGAGATTTGGAAGCAATAATGAATGAACTTTTAAAATAATAATTGGTAGTCTAAGCTCTTCAGCAGCGTTTGCTTTTAAAGAATTAACACAGGTTGTGGAACGACAAAAATATGGTGACATAGAATAGTTAGAATATTTTTCTATTACAACTCAAATTCTATTTTGGTACACTTTTTCGACATTTTGTTTTGTATGTCATATTAATTAAATATTAAAAGTTTTTTAGAAATTGATTATACAAAAGAAAACAAGGAAAGAAAAAATCGGACATTTGAGCTATAAAACTGAAATGTTGATACACATGTTAACAAGCATATAGTTTTCGATATAGTTTGAATTTTACACATGAATATCAGGTGCGGTGACTTCCTTTATATGTAGAAAGGAACTGCTAAGGGCTGTCGGCAACCTTACAAATGACAGAGCGGTCTTACGTGTTCTAACAGAAGCCAAAAGAAATTGTCTATGAGCACATTGTGAAGATTTAGGCATTCAACCGTCGGTTGGTTCGTCCTTTCTCTGCAACGGAGATGATCGAGATTGCCAGGAAAGGTCTGAGTGTGGATCTTAAAAATGTTACCCATATAGCTAACATCGCATCCAGGACATCGGGTGCTCTGCAAATCAGCGAAGTACATCAAGGTGAGGATTTTGCAGTTGAACCAGAACTCTCTGCATATATGAATTTTTACGATACCAGACCGATCCGTATGTTTCAAAGATATTTTATGCCGTCACCATTCAGCCAAATGTCGAGTTGTTGAACATTGTGCTCCTGATTGCACCCAAAAACAAATTAAATTATATTGCTGAAAGTATAGCAAAACAAATATAACTTACCGAAATTGTCCTGCTTATCAACCAAATAAATAAATTTGAATTAAATGCAAAATTTCACAATATGGTGTCACTAAAAATTAGTTGCCCAAGTCAAACGCTGTTTGTTCTTGGACTTTACCGTTCACCTAATTCACCTGAGAACTCTAATTTATTTCATGACTTATCTGAGAAGATAGATAGGTTGGTTGAGTATCCTAATGCAAAGTTCATAGTTCTTGGAGATTTTAATGTCCACAATAAAGAATGGCTTACACACAGCTCTAAAACTGACGAGGTTGGTAGACAGGCTGAGTTGTTTGCTCTTTATCACAATTTTACTCAAATAATAGACCAGCCAACCAGAGTTCTTGACATTCCTGGTCAAAGTAGTAATTTACTTGATTTGTGTTTGACAAACGATCCATATCTGGTTCAATTTAAAATATCAGAACCATTGGGTGGTTCAGATCATAATTTGATCTCCACACAACTAAATATACAAATTCCAAAACAATTTAAAGCGAATCCTCGCAATGTTTGGGATTACAAAGCTGCGGATTGGCAAGGACTTAAAAGTTTTTTTTAGATGTTTTCCTTGGAAACGAGATTGCCTTACCGGCCAAGACCCAGACATAGCTGCATCAAATTTTTCTGAAACTGTGATTGATGGTATGCACAGATTTATTCCTAATAAATTGATCATTCCGAAAACTGATCTATGGTTTTCTAGTAAATGCAAAAAAGCTATAAAAGTTAAAAAAAGGCTTTTCGAAAGTTTAATCAAAACAAAACCGACGAAAACCTTAGACAGTACCGTAAAGAGAGAAATTTATGTCGTAAGTTAATAGATGAAGAGAAACATCTATTTAATAGGAAAAAGCATCTAAATTCGCAGAACATCCGACTGGTTCACGCAATTTCTATAAAGCCGCAAAGGCTGTCCAAAGCAACTTTTGTAAATCTTCCCTACCGCCTCTTGTTAATAGATATGTCCCTATCATTGATCCAAAAGAGAAAACTAATTTGCTTGGGCATTATTTCTCTTTAAATTCTACTTTAAAAGAACCTAGTTTCCAACCTAAACCTATTTCTAATGTTTCTTATAAAATGAGGCGGATAATTTTTCGGAAACACATTGTTCGAAAAATGCTTTTAAAAATCAATACTAACAAGGCAACTGGCCCTGATTTTATTCCTCCAATTATACTTAAAACATCTGCTAGGGAGCTAGTACCAATCCTCACTAAAATCTTCTATTTGAAATATAAGAAAGGAATTTTCCTAAAATTTGGAAAATGGCTAGTGTACAGCCAGTTTCAAAAAAGGGCAGTAAGACTGATCCTACGAATTACAGGCCCATTTCAATTTTATCGGTAGTTGCTAAAATTTTTGAGAAATATGTCAATTTTAATTTAATGAGCTTCTTAGAGTCTTCCAAATTAATTAATGAGAGACAACATGGATTTCGAAAAGGAAGAGCGACGGGAGATTTGCTGTCTTTTGTCACTCATATCTGGAACAAGTCGCTTGAAAACTTTGGAGAAACATTCGGTGTTGCTCTTGATATTTCCAAGGCATTTGACAAAGTTTGGCATAACAACCTTATATGCAAATTGAGATCCTATGGTTTAGACGAGCAGCTTATATCTTGGACACAGAGCTTTATATCTGATCGAAAATTTCGGGTCAATGTTGACGGTGTATCATCGAATACTTTTTCAACTAATGCAGGAGTTCCTCAGGGCTCCGCTTTGTCACCAACTCTTTTTCTTATCTATATTAATGATTTGTTGGACTCAACAGTTCATCCTATACATAGTTTTGCTGATGATAGCACGCTTCATGCGTCTCATGAAGCACCCAAAATATTACACCCTTAGCGCTTAGTGAGTGTAGGTCAAAATTGATAGATTCCCTTAACACTGATCTTAAAACAATTATGGATTGGGGTATTGCTAACAGTGTTGAATTCAATACAAGCAAAACACAGGTTTGTCATTTTTCTAGGATAACGACATCCAATCCTTTTCCATTAAAGTTTGACCCGAAAAATCTTTTAGAGAATGAGTCTGTCAGACTTCTAGGAGTTGAGATTGAAAATAATATGAAGTGGAATTCTCATATTTTTAATCTGGCTAAGAATGCTGTTCAAAAGTTAGGATTTTTAGGGCCATGTCGTAAGTTTTTCAATAGCGAACAACTTCTTTTAGTTTATAAATCTTTTATACGTCCCTGCATGGAATACTGTTCTCACATATGGGGTGGAGCTTACTTTAGTAGTCTCAACTGCCTTGATTCTGTACAGGGTAGAGCTATTAAACTCATTGGTAACCCAAGTCTTACTAACGGTCTTGATTCCTTGCAGCACAGAAGAAATGTTGCTGATTTGACTATATTTTATAAATATATTATGGATGAACGAGCTTCTGAAGAGATCAAATCGATTTTACCTAAATCAGCAAACCTTTCGCGTCACACCAGAGCAAACGTAGCAGCGCATCCCTTTACAGTTCAAATAATTAGGTGTAGAACTGTAGCCTTCCAACGTGACTTTTTCAACAGAGTCTCTCACCTTTGGAATACCTTACCTTCCTGGGTTTTCCCTGATGAATTTAATCCTCAAGGCTTTAAAGTTAACGTTCATAAATTTCTCAGAGAATCTTAACTTGCATTCCATTCTTATCCCTAGTTGGCATGGTATCTTCGGATATTCAGAGACGTTAATTTATAATTTATTATAACTAACACTAAACATGCTTAACTTTGAATAAAAAAAAAAAACATACCAGGGGTGCGGTTACCGGGAACTGTACCCGGGTTAGAATACTGCAGCTTCGAGGATACAAACGAGAAACGAGACTACTCAAGTCTAGTTGAACCTTTCGCAACAGAAGGAGGATTGAACGCAGTTTTTAGCAGATTACAATATCATGGAACTTATTTTTGGCACGTTCAATAATGTCGTTGTTATTGGAGGTTGCATAAAGTGCTTGCAAAAGCATGAATTAAATCGATTATTTCAGGTATTATTGATCCTTGTTCGTATTTATCCATTAAAATTTTTAGTAAAAACATTTTAGGACTCTTGGATAGTGGAACCTCTATTAGTATTTTGGGAAGCAATTCTTTGGATTTGTTAAAATCTGTCATCATTTCTTATTGCGGATGGCACAATCAATAAAATTTTGGAATATGATGTACATATCACTCTGAATGGCTCCACTAAACAAATGCGATTCCGTATTGTTCCTGGTTTGCGTGAAGAGCTAGGCACCATTTTCTGGGAGACTTTTGGTATCGTTCCTTTATTTGTCAGTGAGTTGAAACGAGTGGTGTCTGTCAATGTCAAAATACATAATCTCACCTCTGATCAGCTTCTGAAACCTGCAATAGGTAAGTATTATTTGCCGTACTTTGGGGTTTCCGGTCTCGGGAAGCCGTGGTTGGTTGAACATTTCATCGATGTTGGTGAAAATGTCCCTGTTAAACAGAGGCATTACCTTACATTGCTGGCTGTTCAACTAAAGATCTATGCCGGACTTGACCGAATGCTTGAAATGGGCGTAACCGACGAGTCCTGCAGTTCCTGGTCCTAACCAGTAGTGTTGATTCAGAAGAGTTCTGGTAAGAATAGGCTATGTCTCCTAATAGGCTAAGAAGGACGCCTACCTGAAATGGCCTATTCGGTCGTCTCAACGCACCCCAGACAATGTGAGTATGGCGGAATGGTATCAACTAATTATCTCCAATTATGCGAATGTTGTAACTACTATAACTGATCTTTTAATGAAAGGTCCGAAGAAGGTAATTTGGACTTTGGAAGTCCAATTAGCTTTTGAAAATCTTGGTAGCTTTAGCTCCATTTCTAATTAATCCTGACTATGATAAAGAGAGTTCCATCCGGTGTGACGCTAGCTTGACAAGGGTCGTTATATAGTGTTTTGCATTATGTTGATAACGAAGGAAAAAGTGTCCGATAGTCTTCATGTCAAAGAAACTAAACAAAAATAAACAAAACTATTCGGTTTCAGAGCTTGAAAATCTTGTTGCTATTCTGGATGTGAAGAAATTCAGGACCTATGTTCGACCACTCGATTCTGAAGTGGCTTATGTCACAAAAAGACTTGAGTGGTTGACTGGCTTGACGAAGCCTAAAACGCAGTCCCTGATCTCGTCTTTATGACGACACGCACGAAGAGCTTGCGAAAGCAATAACAAATCGCGTAAATTAGATAAAGCTTGACGAGGAAGGTTAACAATACAAGGACTATACGGAGATGATGGCTAAAGTCCAAATGTCACCCAAAAGGTTTTTTGTTGGTGAGACATTTGGATGGTAAACTGTTAATACATTTTGGATAAAAAATTGATGCAATACCGAATGATTTGTCTAAGTAGAAGCTCTGGTTACCAAAACCTTTGACTTTAGAAATGATCAAGAGACATCATGATGATAGTGCGGCTGTTAATGCAGGTGTAAAGAAGAAGGTTCTCCAAAGTTTATACTATTGGCCTGGCATAGCGTCACAAGCTCACAACTATGTTTTGTCTTGTTATACCAGCAAACAAACAAAGGCTTCAAATTTTGCGTCCCCCGATGCAATCTTAGTTCGTAACTGAACGTCCATCCAATCTCAGATAGGAAAACATATCGCGTTTGAAATCCCTTCATATCCTTGATGTGACTGTAAAAGTAGGACTACTAGATCGTTTAGATTATTTGACCATACTCAGATCTCGTGTTCAAGCAAATCTTACATCTGCATGGACGTTTTAGCCTCAACGGCTTTGTGCGGCTAAAAAGTTCTCCGCAAAGCTAGTACCAAAATTTATGCCGACAATAATGGAGTTCAGAATTGGCAACGTACTATATGAAAGTAAAAACCTGGATGGTAAAAGCGTCGGAGTTCATCATGCTGAGGATATTAAAGCGTAATCCTTCTGTACTACTTCCAAAATTTTTCGTTGTTTCTTTTCCGTTCATTGGGGTTCACTCTGCATCTGGGTTAGATCTTAGAATACTGGGAATCTGACAATACTGATGAAAATCATGGACTGTGAAACCCATGGTTCTGTGACAGTCTTGTTTTTGATTTGGCGTGCGCTGAGATTTTTTTTTCGATCTGTTTATCGGTTCCTGTTTGATTTATGACCCCAGATAATTGTATTGATTAAGCTGAGTCAATGTTCTCTAGATCTCTGTCTTGTTGTCGTTCAGTTTCAATTAATAAATGTTTTACCTTAGTATATTTAACTCAGTTGGTTGTAACGACACATTTTTGTTAAATAAAATAGTTTCTAATCTAACCTGACTGTTTAACGAAAGAAAAAAAAGAATAATTTCTGAACAAAGAAAAGACAGAGAAAAAAATATATCGTTGTCAATATCCGCTAACATGTTAAAAACAAAACTTCAATTTGCAATTTGCGATTTTCTTTTAAATATTTTAAGTGCATAGTTTTATATAAGATAAAGTTATTATTTTTAGGGTTCCGTTTTTTATACGGAACACTATTGGTGAGAGTACAACGTGTTTTTCACATTATTTGAATTATCTCGTGAGCCATTAATCCAAAGAACTTAAAATTTGATCTGCTTATAAAACTAACCTATATCCACACAAGATGGCCGGTTAAAAAATAAATAAAGTTGTGTTCGTTTGTTTTACAGAGGTACGATGTAAAGCCTTTGAGAACATACATTTTTTTATCGAGACGAGTAGGATATCATATGAAAGGGCTTCATTTCAGCATTCCTTAAATATGTATTTTGGAATTTTACACCTCACCATTTTTTGTATAATGCTGAAAAATGACGTTTTCTCTCTGTTTTATTTCCCCGATTACCCGACCCTATTTCATCGAAAATCTTGAAATATATTTGGAATGATAGAAAAATGAGTAGATTTTTAATGAAAAATATAGAAAAGTGGCAGATACTCATGACTATATTTATTAAAGGGGTGGGAATGATAAGGGGTAAAAACATCATTTAGAACCAGGTCAAATGGGGTTTCATTTGAAAAAACACTTGATTTTAGAAACGTTGCAATTTTTTTAGAATTTTGCAATGGATAGTTTTTGAATTATTGTCAAAAATGTGAAACCACGAGTCAACTCTGAACGAAAATTATAGCAACTATATTTTATATAAATAATTATATTTTTGTGCTTTTAAGGGAAGGTTGAAAAAAACCATTTTGACCCAAGCGAGTGGAGTGTCATTTGAGAGAGCACCAAATTTAAGAACCATTGCAATTTTTTGTAGAATTTTGCGGTGCACAGTTTTTGAGTTATACTAAAAAAATGTGCAAATTTCAGACCGTTCCTCCCCCCCCACTCCCTATGTTTCGACACTGAAAGACAGTAAAAATTGAAAAAATTCACAGAGACAGGAAGTTTGCTATATTTTGTACGAAAGTTATAGCGAACTCTCAAATAATTATATTTCTGTGTGTTTAAGGGATGGGTGTTTTTTTGACCCAAATTTTTTTGACCCAAGCGAGTGGGATATCATTTGAAAGAACACCCAATATAAGAAACATTTTTTTTTTTATAAAATGTATTGTGTAGTAGGAATTACAATACGTGTCACAATAACACATAAAAATCTTTTAAGACCAAGGTCCCACAACACCATACGTTCAAAGGTGTTGATGGACGTAAATCTTTCTTTTTTGTTTTTTTATAGTTTTAGTTAAAGAATGGATAACTAAACAAAAAATCCTATTACTGACAAAATATGACATAGGCCAATATTTTATGATAGAATAGAGAAAATAAAAGGAAATTTAAAAGTAAATAGCAAATTTTTACAAAAATTTGCTGAAACAAAACAAATATTTAGTTGCCAATAATCCAGCCGGTTGCATATTCCTTGATCCTGTGACGTACTGTCTTTCTTGAGGATTAAAGCCCACACATAGTTATATGAAGGCTCGTTTCCTCAAGAAAGCAATAGCGTCTCATCATCAAGGATTTTTTCGCAGCTAAGATTGAGGATGCTACCGTTGACTGAATACAGTTCATCCGCCACCACCCCTAAGATGTCACATTGGGTAGTGATATCTCACTGCTATTTCTAGTGGTATGTGACATCTCACGTTTACTCGTATGTCAATAGCAGGGACTGGAGTACGCGGGATTGTCACACCCGTAGCTAAAAAATAAAAAATATTTCAAAACAATAAAAGCTGATCCTTCCATGCAATTTTTTTTAGAATTTTGCGGTTTAAAGTTTTTGAGTTATTGTAAAAAATGTGCAAATTTCAGACCGTCCCCCACCCTACGTTTCGACACTGATAGACAGAAAAAATTGAAAAAATTCACAGACACAGAAAGTTTGCTATATTTTGAACGAAAATTATAGCGAACTCTCAAATAATTATATATCTGTGTGTTTAAGGGATGGGTGTAAGGGGGGTAAAACAACTTTTTCTTTTCTGACCCAAGCGATCATTTAAAAGAGCACTTAATTTAAGAAACATTGCAATATTTTTAGAATTTTGCGATGCACAGTTTTTTAGTTATTGTTAAAAAACTTTTATTTTAAGTACATACATGTATGTACCACCACCACCCTAAATTTTGACTCTGATTTATACAAAAAATATTCTCAATTTAAATCATTAAAAAGCTGGGTAAATTTTTCTTTAGTTAACATAAACAGCTATGGATAAGATTTAACCTCAAGTAACAATTTTTGTGTCATTTTTGATCAATGTATGAGATGCACAAAAATCAGGTTTGACAATTGGAGGATGCTTCTCAACAATATTATTATTATTATTATTATTATTATTATCATTTCATACATTATTACGAATTACTCGTAAGTATTACTAGTAAATTAGTATAGAGCCTTACGAGTAAATTAAATCCTCACATCGGTCGAGTTTTTTATTTATCTTTAAGTTTGTGTTTTGTTAGTTCGGTTTTAGCGTTTGTTTTTTACTGATTTTAATAGTTAAAATTGTTTCTTTTCTTAGGCTTGAATCGTATGAAATCTTTTAATTTATATTTTTTGGTTTATAGCCTATTTTATTTTTATTTTTATTAACTATTACATTAATTTAAATATTGAAGACGATGACGTTTCGACTGCATTACGTCAGTCCTTTTCAAATCAGATTATTCAAACTGTTAACATTTGTTATAAAAAAAAAAAAAAACAAAAAGAGATATTAAAAATAAATTTTTTTAAAAATAATATAAATTTATGATTAAAAACTTACATTTTTACGGAAACGGAAAAATTATGTTTTAAAAAAATTTTTTAACATACTATAATTTTTTCACATATAATATATGTCGTCAGTTATTATTAAAAATTTTTTTTTATTAAACTATTAAAATTACAACTACAACAAAACTAAACTAGGCAATTGAATTAATTTATTTAACAAATCCGATTTTTTTAAAAAAAAAAAACTCAAAACACAACAACACAATTCCAATATACATAAATTGAGAAACAAAAACCGACTAACGATAAAAACAAAAAAGAAGAAAATCGAGCATTTATGTTGCAATTTGCAAACAACCTTATCTATACAGTATTGTTTTATGGAAAGTTTAAAATGTTGTCGTAAGTGTTAGTAAGGTAAACTGTATCCTTTTGTTTATTAAGAGTACGACCGTTCTGATTTTTAATATGTATCATTTCCATAATACAACGTTTTTTATATGTGTTCTCTTTTTCTAGAATTTTAACATTGTCAAGATTAATTGTGTGAGAAGCACTATTGAGATGGTGGGACAGAGCACTATTCTTTAGGTCAAGGTTGACGTCAATGTCTTTACTTATGTTTTTTGAGCCATAAATGTGTTGTTTTATTCTGTCCTTTAGAAATTGTTTCGTTTGGCCTATATAAACCTTGTCGCATTCACAAGTCACTTCGTATACTACATTGGATGTTTTTTCTTTTGTTACTTTGTCTTTAAGCTTTGAGAACATTAGAGAGTGTAAATCTTCTTTAGCTCTACCTACCAATTTAATGTTGTGTGGAAGTAACATTCTTTGTATTTTCTCAAAAAGATTTTTGATATAAGGAGTGGATACAAACATGGTGTTTTCTGAAACGACAGTGTTGGGAATCGAAAGGGGTTTCTGTTTGTATTTATATTTTGTATTTTTGAGGTTTGTTTTTATTACACTGAGAGGATAGTTATTTTTTAACAAGGTGTTAGTTAGTAATTTAAAATTTTTTGAATGGAAACAGGGGTCAGATAATTTCAAGATTTTTTCTGACAGAATTGAAACTGTATTTCGTTTATAGCTCATTGGTAACCATGAATTAAAATTCATGTATCTGGCTGACCAAGTTTCTTTATGAAACCAATCAGTTGATATTGTTCCATCTTCATTATGAATGAGGAGTAGATCCAAAAATGAGATTTTGTTTTCTTGTTCGGTTTCTATAGTGAACTTAATTCTTTGGGAGAAAGTGTTGAATTTTGAAAAAAAGTAGTCAATTTTGTTTTTCGGAATACAAGTAATGATGTCGTCCACGTATCTATAAAAAAACAAAATTTGAGTATCTTTTAGTGTATCAATGATTGTAGATTCTATGAATTCCATCACTAAATTAGCAATAATGGGGCTCACTGGGGATCCCATTGGTGAACCAAAAACTTGTTTGTAAAAAACTCCGTTAAATTGAAATTCGCAATTGTTTAAAACAAAATCAAGTGCTTCAAGGAACTGTCTTTTTAAAATTTTTGTTTTTGAATTTTTTTTAATTAAGGACCAATTTTTATGTACTAGTTCTAAAACTAACGCACTGTCGATGTTTGTAAAGAGTGAGACAACGTCCAATGATAGTAATACAAAATCTTTAGGAATTATTATATTTTTGATTTTTGCCTAGTATTCAGAAATATTAGAACGCTAACAATTGATAATACGAAATACGAAAACGAGTTTATAGATGTATTTCCACCCTCAGAACTAGATAATTTCCATAGTAGATTAAACACACGTTATGAGATAGTTTTTAATAAGGTTAAAACAAAACATATTATTCGCCTAAATAAACTGTTATTTAGAGAAGATTTACCATTAAAAACGATAGAAAATATTCCAGATAACCTAACTAACATGGAAATGAACAAAAATTTACCACAAAATAGTCCAATTTTAGAAGACTCACTGGCAATCACAAATGGAATTGACAATGAAAATGAAAAGTGGTTAATCAACACTACCGATATAAACATTCCAGAAAAAGTCTCAAAAATACTAAGTCTCGGTGGAAAATTTAGTTTACCAATACCTCAAAAAGAAACACCGTACAAACATATCATTAGCGACATCGAGAGTGTAATTTTCAATTATGAAGATGAAGAAAAGATAGAAATCCGAAACAGCTTAGCAAATATTTTAACGAACCACAAACTCAATTGTAAAGTTAAATTAACAAAGGATGAACTAAAAATTAAAAGAGATGCTAAATTTACTCAAGCGTTTTTAAAAGAAAATAACAATTTACTGATTACTAAGGCAGATAAAGGGAACATCACAGTGGTACTTCATAAAGAAGAGTATTTTAGAAAGATGAACCTAATGCTTACAGATAAAAACACCTACCTACCAGTAAAAAACAATAAAGATAATTCCCAAAACTTCGAGAAGAAAGCTAATGAATTTTTTAAAATATGGGAAGAAGAAAATCGTGTGGAAAAAAACATATGTAAGAACATGAAACGACATAACAGCGTGAGTGCAAAAATGTATGGTTTACCAAAAACACACAAACCCAACCTTCCTCTTCGTCCAATTGTAAGTTCTGTAAATAGTGCGACTTATAACTTATCTTCTCATTTGTGTGAAGTTTTAAAACATAGCGTAGGTAAAACTTCCACTTTTGTTAAAAACGCAGAAGATTTTAAAGCAAAAATCAAAAATATAATAATTCCTAAAGATTTTGTATTACTATCATTGGACGTTGTCTCACTCTTTACAAACATCGACAGTGCGTTAGTTTTAGAACTAGTACATAAAAATTGGTCCTTAATTAAAAAAAATTCAAAAACAAAAATTTTAAAAAGACAGTTCCTTGAAGCACTTGATTTTGTTTTAAACAATTGCGAATTTCAATTTAACGGAGTTTTTTACAAACAAGTTTTTGGTTCACCAATGGGATCCCCAGTGAGCCCCATTATTGCTAATTTAGTGATGGAATTCATAGAATCTACAATCATTGATACACTAAAAGATACTCAAATTTTGTTTTTTTATAGATACGTGGACGACATCATTACTTGTATTCCGAAAAACAAAATTGACTACTTTTTTTCAAAATTCAACACTTTCTCCCAAAGAATTAAGTTCACTATAGAAACCGAACAAGAAAACAAAATCTCATTTTTGGATCTACTCCTCATTCATAATGAAGATGGAACAATATCAACTGATTGGTTTCATAAAGAAACTTGGTCAGCCAGATACATGAATTTTAATTCATGGTTACCAATGAGCTATAAACGAAATACAGTTTCAATTCTGTCAGAAAAAATCTTGAAATTATCTGACCCCTGTTTCCATTCAAAAAATTTTAAATTACTAACTAACACCTTGTTAAAAAATAACTATCCTCTCAGTGTAATAAAAACAAACCTCAAAAATACAAAATATAAATACAAACAGAAACCCCTTTCGATTCCCAACACTGTCGTTTCAGAAAACACCATGTTTGTATCCACTCCTTATATCAAAAATCTTTTTGAGAAAATACAAAGAATGTTACTTCCACACAACATTAAATTGGTAGGTAGAGCTAAAGAAGATTTACACTCTCTAATGTTCTCAAAGCTTAAAGACAAAGTAACAAAAGAAAAAACATCCAATGTAGTATACGAAGTGACTTGTGAATGCGACAAGGTTTATATAGGCCAAACGAAACAATTTCTAAAGGACAGAATAAAACAACACATTTATGGCTCAAAAAACATAAGTAAAGACATTGACGTCAACCTTGACCTAAAGAATAGTGCTCTGTCCCACCATCTCAATAGTGCTTCTCACACAATTAATCTTGACAATGTTAAAATTCTAGAAAAAGAGAACACATATAAAAAACGTTGTATTATGGAAATGATACATATTAAAAATCAGAACGGTCGTACTCTTAATAAACAAAAGGATACAGTTTACCTTACTAACACTTACGACAACATTTTAAACTTTCCATAAAACAATACTGTATAGATAAGGTTGTTTGCAAATTGCAACATAAATGCTCGATTTTCTTCTTTTTTGTTTTTATCGTTAGTCGGTTTTTGTTTCTCAATTTATGTATATTGGAATTGTGTTGTTGTGTTTTGAGTTTTTTTTTTTTAAAAAAATCGGATTTGTTAAATAAATTAATTCAATTGCCTAGTTTAGATTTGTTGTAGTTGTAATTTTAATAGTTTAATAAAAAAAAATTTTTAATAATAACTGACGACATATATTATATGTGAAAAAATTATAGTATGTTAAAAAATTTTTTTAAAACATAATTTTTCCGTTTCCGTAAAAATGTAAGTTTTTAATCATAAATTTATATTATTTTTAAAAAAATTTATTTTTAATATCTCTTTTTGTTTTTTTTTTTTTTTATAACAAATGTTAACAGTTTGAATAATCTGATTTGAAAAGGACTGACGTAATGCAGTCGAAACGTCATCGTCTTCAATATTTAAATTAATGTAATAGTTAATAAAAATAAAAATAAAATAGGCTATAAACCAAAAAATATAAATTAAAAGATTTCATTTTAATAGTTATTCATCAACTATGCCAAAAATAACATATTTTGAAACGAGTGGACAGTTTACCAGCCGAGGTATTGCTAGTATTGCTAGCTTAGAAAATAGAAAATAGATGGCTTTTAAAAAATTACTGACGTCAATAGGGAGGATACCATTTTAATTGGAATAGAAATATTTTTTTACAAGATTTATTAACAATATTGTAGAAAATCCATTAAATTACAAAAAACTAAGCACAGATCCAACAACAAAGAAACAGCGCACTAGTAAAAAGCCTTTACAAACACAAACATATGTATTTATGAACATATTAAAAGAAAACTCAAGACATACAAAGCAAAACCACCTTGTTGCTACGCAACTATGAAGCTGCGTAGACCTAATAAAGATGTACGTTTAGTTATATCAAGTATTGATAGCTATACTATCTTTCTAAACATCTGAATGAAATTTTAAAAACAATAGACCCAGATAACCCATACAACGTAAAGAATTCTTTTGAACTAAAAAGACAGCTATCAACAATAGAAATATCGGAAGACGAACTAATTGCGTCGGTTGATGTAGTATCAATGTACGCAAGAATTCCACCTAATTTAGTATATGAAGCTATAGAAAAACGCTGGCCAATCATACAACAGAAAACAGACTAGCAGACTTTGTATTAACAGACATAATTAAAGAAACAATATCACAAATTTCATATGATCCAAAACTATTAGTTAAATATGTAGATGATATACTCCATATTGTTCCCAAAAAAGAATTAGAAGCAATTTATACAGTTTTTAACAACCTCAAAAAAAATAATAAATTCACCATAGAGGTCGAAAATAATGGAAAACTTGCTTATTTAGATATCGAACTAATACGGAACAATTCTCCACGACTTAAAACAACTTTCTTTCAAAAACCAACAAATACAGGCAGAATCATAAATTACAGGTCAGCAAATCCCCATTTTCAAAAAATTAACACCGGAAAATCACTTATAAATAGAATCCTAATACTATCTTCAACGAAATATTGGCCTAGCAACACAATTTTAGCACAAAACTTACTGAAAAAACAACTATCCTTAACAACTAATCATAAATATACTAAAATGTAGAAAAAACAGATATTACAAAAAACACAAAGCCAATCACAACCATCACAATCACCACACCAACCGAAACACCAACCGAAAGAAATACAACTAAATATACTTATTGAATGCACTTACCATCAAGTTTTATATGAGAAAATAGCAAAAATTATAACTACGGTTGATAAACATATAAAACTAGACTACAAAACACAAAACAATATAAGAAACGTTTTACCACCACTAAAAGATGTAAAAAAGAAGGAAGACAATGATGGGGTTTACCGCATAAATTGCAGCAATTGTGAAACCACCTACATAGGTTATTCGGGACAACTACTTAAGAACAGGATGCTGAACGAATCAACACAAACAAGACATCTCCAAAAAACACATAATAACAGATCATAGCACAATGGTGGCAGTACATGCAAATAAAACAGGACATAATTTCAACACAGAAGAACCGATAATTTTAGATAAGGAAATAAACTACAACAAAAGACTAATAAAGGAAATGTTGCACATAAAAACAAATAGAAATGCTTGCAATAAAAGATCAGACGTAGAGAATTTATCTCTACTCTACACACCGTTAAAAAACAAAAAATGAAATAGCATATTTTAAAAAATTATTTTCATTCACATAAATAATTAATTTACCGCCAACAGTAGACAATAATATTAACATAATTTTTTAACAAGTTTTTAGCAAATTTTTAATCATAATTTACTAATTTTTATGAAGTTTTAATTTAGTTGTGTAGTTTCGTAAATTTTAAATGTTCTGTTTAGTCTTTAATTTATTAACTTTATTTAATGTGTCTAGTGCAGAATGTTTAGTATAGCCAATAATCACCAAAACAAAAAATAGCAAATAATCAACAATTTTTTTTTTAAAATAGTGACTTAACATGGTTTAGAAAAAGTTCCTCATATAAAGTTTTTTCGTTTTCACTTTGTAGATACCTAAATTTATTTAACCTGAAGATGCCAACAAAAAATTACCGAAATATAGTTAATTGAGGAAACAAAAAATGTTTTTTACTTAACTCACCCAAAAAGAAAATTGATCTTAAATCTGATACCGAAGTCTGGGGAAAAGCAGTAAATTGTAAGTCTAACATTTTTTGGCAACTAAACATTAAAAACAATTGTAAAATTGTCAGTATAAAAAATAATTTTTTGATTTTGCTCTTTTACCTGAATGTAAAAAAATAATATATGCTTGAACGAATAAATTTTCCGGAGAGACGCGTCATATAACTGCGTAAACGAGGACCTAAAGATGTCGTCGATTCCAGAGTTAATTTCACCAAAACACAGCGATTGATTGTTTACAGATCGAAGACTAAGTTCGTCAACATTATTTCAATTTGTATGTGTGGCAAACAAATAGGTGAATGTGAAAGAATTCGTTTATTGGTTACACAATTTCGAATGACTTACTCTAGAACGATCATTTAAAGGCAAAGAACTCCTTTCAAATCTTGATTCCCTACAACACCATCGCACATCACATCTAGGGCATGGTCGATTAATCGATTGGAACTAAATATCGATTAACGATTAATATGAAAATTTTAACATCGATTAATCGATTAATCGATTAAATAAAATCTTTACTAATTCTAATATTTTTATTAATTTTTTTAAACAAATACGCGCGTTATATCATATTTTCAAGTTCAACTTTTACAATGACATAAGAATAAGCAAAAATTTAATAGCTATCTATGTATTAAGGGCGTAAAGTAGGTCTTTTTTGCATAAGAGTGAAATTGTTGCTCTAGGCGTTAGCCTAGGATTTGTATCTCCCTCTATGTCATTGAAGTTTTCAGACCTTACAAAATTATGTGTTTGAAAATATACTGTACTAATTGAAAATGATAAGAAAGAAGCTGTTTCCTTCAGAATGGAAAGTAATGGAGTTCAATATACACCAAACCATAGGTTACTGGTTGGATTAATGATAAAAATATTAATTAAGGCATAGTAAAGATTTTTGTATTGGGATAAAATTTTGTTATTAATGTACTTTGTGTTATACCCATAACAACTAAAAAAGTAATTCGTAAGGAAAAGAGAATACATCTTCAGATAATAAACCTTTTCACAATTTAATACAAAATTCGTTAAATTAATTTGTAAATTTTAAACATTTACGTAAATTTAGATTAATCGATTAATAATTTTTTTGTTCGATTAATCGAACAATTTGCGAAATGATCAATTAATCGAACAATCGATTAATCTAACCATGCCCTAATCACATCGTTGGTGTTCTCAATATTTTTATAAATATCGTCCCCTTCAGTTTTTGGAGCATATTAGCAACCCATGCTTTAAACATATTTCTCCCCCTCCCTGTACGTCCCTCTGCAGGTTTTTTTAGGTTTCTAGCTGATATCTTTAACTTCAGCTAACACTGTTTTCATCGAGATTTTATCAGATTATCAGAATCAAAGTAGATAGGGGATATTCATTGTTCATTGATATCCAATTTGAACTCAAACATCATATTGGGCAATCGTATTAGAGTCGTTGAATTTGGTTGTATTTTAAATTTATTTCATATTTATATTTTGATATCATTTGATAAATCAAGATGGAGTCAATTTGTTTTGAATGTAGTGAGTCAGATAGCTAAAAAATATGTGATTATGAGTGATTGAGCACCTGGTCTTGCATAAAGTTGCCACTAGTTATCACTCAAGTTAAACGATTTTTAGGCAAACAAGTATGTAAAAAATAATTGAACTGCTCAATGATGTTCTTTGATACACTTACAGATCAGATATCGTGCCCTGCCTTATTTCTGTTCTTCGCGTCAATCAATTATATTTTATAATGTTTAAAAATTTTCAATTTAAACATTTTTTTCCGGCAAAATTTTTTGAATTTTATTTATTTACAAGCAGCCCGATTAATTTCAGCTGTTACGCTATCCTCAGGAGCTTATATAAAACTTTAATAGAAAATTTGATACAAAGCAATTTTTCTTATTACCTAACAACATAAAATTGATTATATGTAATTTAAATGTAATTAAAAGATTTTCAGTTTTAATATTTAAAAAGGAATAAATTTCTATTTTATTAATGAAAAAGAGAAAGAGAGACATTTCTTAAAATTTATTGCGGTACATTTAATTATTTAAAGGAAAAATTTGTGAATTTTATGAATTAAAAACAATTATAGAGGACAAAGGTAATATTTAATTGTTTTGAATATTATTCTGAACAGGCGGTTTTTTGAAGAATAGGTCAGGACTGGTTAACGGGGAGAATTTTATGTCAGTTTGTTCGTTAAGAACTTGCTTGTTGAAATAACGGTATTTTCCAATTTCGAATGACTCCAAGGCTTATAACTTAAGACCTTTCTTTTCTATGTGTAAAACATTTCAATTTTGATTATTACAGAAGTTGCTAATATGATTTTCAGAGATTAGGTGGTTGGCCAAAGTAAAAGTTGTGTATCCTACTTCTAGTGAACAAAAATTCTCGGCGCAACGACTGAGGAAACAACGGCCAGTTTGTTACACATATATGGCATCGCAATCGGAGCAAGATAATTGGTAAACACCGGAGTTAGAAGTTAATTAGTTAAATATTTCCTTTGTCCTCTATAGCTGTTTTTAATTCATAAAATTCACAAATTCTTCTTTTAAATAATTAAATGTACCGCAATAAAATTTAAGAAACGCCTCTCTTTCTCTTTTTCATTAATGAAACAGAAATATTCCTTTTTAAATATTAAAACTGAAAATCTTTTAAATACATTTAAATTACATATAATCTCTTTTATGTTGTTAGGTAATAAGAAAAATTATTTTTTGTAACACATGCATAAAAATTATTCAATTTTGTACTAGAGTAGAATAAAAGAAAAAACTACTTTTCCGCACATATGACCACAAAATATTTTGTAAGCCTGCACGTACGTTGTCTGCATGTGAGATTTTTAGTTAATTCTATTCTTTATATAATATCTTTGTAGCACTAAAATATCAAAATAATCATTTAAATAACTTATCATATAGTAAAAACAACTTAAACACATTTCATCATTTGAATTGCAAGAAAAAACAATTTATTTGGGTTTTCAATGTTTACAATTTTGACAGCTTAGTCTGATTACTATGTTGTTTTTTATAAACCCCGTAGTTGGATTCTTATGTTTATTTTTTACCGGTTATTCTTATAATTTACAACTATTACAACGAAGATGGCGCACTTTAATTATTTAAAAATCTTAAATTTGTTTATAATTTTATTAAATAAAGGATTAAATTAACAATTAAATAAATATTTATAAATTTTCTGCATTTGCTACAAAAAATAGTGTGTCTTACTAGTGCGAATGCGTTTTCCAAACACGAGTTATTGCCGGCAAACTAACTCTTGTTTGAAAAACGCATTCAAACTAGTAATACAAACTACTATTGTATCAAATCTTCTGTCTATAGTTTTATATAATCTCCTGAGGATAGCGTAATAGCTGAAATTAATCGGGCTACTTGTAAATAAACAATATTCAAAAAATTTTACGGAAAAAGACAAGTGTTTAAATTGAAATTTTTTTAAAATTATTAATTATGTTCCGCCAAGTACCAACGGTTTCTGCCATAAACTTTACTTTTATATTTTATAAACAAATTTTTTTAATTGGCTCAGAAGTTTTGGCGTATTTGTCCAGACGTCCAACCATAGACACATTTTTTTTTGTTTCTTATTTAGATTCATTACGACCCAAGGCTTCAAGAAATTTAGAAAAGAAGAAGACCAAGAATTTAAAAATTTTCTTATGATTATATTACTAGGCTGGTTGGTTTTTGATCATTGATAGCTTTATCAGAATATGTTTTAACAATTGTAGCCTTGTGACGATTTTTAAAATTACAATGTTGCTGACATGTTAACAAATTAAAACTTTACCTATAAATCTAATTAAAGACCTGTTCTATCAAATATTTTAAGGTTAGCCCTTCAGTAATGGGCATAAAAAGTGAAAAATCAAACAACCTAGCCTGAATATTTTCAATAGTAATTCTATCTAAGTTGAAACAAATCGTATTTTTATTTATCATCAGGTCTCAATATAAATATATATTAATCATTCATTTTCTTTTCAAAATCCATTATCCGTATATAATTCATCTAAACCATATTCTGACAATTACACAATCATCTTTCAAGCTTTCATGACAAAACAATAACCGCTTCATAAAATTCCATTCACTCGAATAAAATAATAATAATAAAAAAAGGTCTTTGTGCTTGTCTATAAAACATTAATATGTCTACGATCAAACCTCTTTTGACAAATAACAAAACGACAATCGTAGAATTTTTTTATTTTAACAAGAGATCTTCATTTTTCAAATTTTGTCGTTTCATTTTGTAAAATGAGTTTTCTTAGAAAATCATAAATCTAAATAAAAATTTCAAACTGTCCCTTTTTATTTAAATCCATCAAAATTTTTTTTTTGATTATTTCAATTACTCATGGATCATGTTACATCATATTTTTTATTTATTAAATTTATGAACAATAAAAGCGCTATGATAATTTTTGTCATATTTGTCAAATGAATGCGCTCAGATATATATATAATATATATATATATATATATATATATATATATATATATATATATATATATATATATATATATATATATATATATATATATATATATATATATATATATATTTATATATACATATATATAAAATATATATATATATATATATATATATATATATATATATATATATATATATATATATATATATATATATATATATATATATATATATATATTATATATATATATATATATATATATATATATATATATATATATATATATATATATATATATATATATATATATATATATATATATATATATATATATATATATATATATATATCTGTAGGTGGGAGGTAAACTACACCAAGTCACATTTTTAAAATTTTACAGGAAAGCCAAAAAACTGTTTGAAAATCACAAACCCTGCTATATCTCTATTAACTGCTTCCCTTACCCCGAAAATTTTTTTTATTTTGTAAGTTTTTTTTAATTTCCATGATATCCTTAATTAAATTACGTCATATTATGTAACGGTTATTTGTTAAAAAGGACTTAGTGTGCTTTACCTCACAATGATTGATCTTAGTATTCCCAAGTCCCTTGAAATATACAGCACCAAGTCCAAGACAATTGTACTAAAAGGTGTTTCCCAAAATAATGTTAAACTGTTAAAGGCTTTATTAAAAATTTTACTTCAAAAATATATTATTAACAATGTAAGTTTAACGTTAAAAAAGTCCAAGCGGCACGTATATCCGCTAGAAATAGGTAGATTTCGAGATCAGACAATTTTGTGTGCCAGTAGAATCTGATGTATCAGATTAGTTTAAACAAAACAAACTAATTTCAAACAGATAAACAAGCAAAATTATATCTATCCAATTTTGCAACAAACAAATATAAAATCTACCACAGAACATGTGTGTGACAATTTATGACACAAACCTACTCTATATGTCGTGCAATTACTGCAAAATATCAAAATAGTTTATTTCTAAGAAAAAAAAATTAATTTCTTCTATTCAAATCTTTTATTTTTTTGACTGTTATAAGGTTGACATTGACTGTTATAAGGTTTTTGGAAATTGTAGTTGGGGATTGTTGCAAATTTTTTTGTTGAAGCCAACAAGTCAAAAACCTCTAATTGCAGAGGTTTATATTTATAAGAAACGGATTAAAATGTCTCCACAGATTCTAAATTTATGAAAATTGTAAAAATATTAGTATCCAAACGGCCGTTATAACGGATTAAAAAAACTACTTTTTTTTCTAGTATAAAGCCTATAGTTCCTTAACCATGTGTCAGATTTTTCTGATTTACGAACTTGTCCAAGATATTAATAAAACACACATTTTTAAGAAAGGTTTTTTGATCTGACTCGACAAATACAACCGTGAGAGCGCCGGTTGATTCAAACGCATTTTGTGTTTTACAAGCTTTGTTGTTGGAGCCGCTCACTCAGAAACCTCCAACTGCAGAGGTCTTTTTTTTTGAAAGAAACTGATTAAAGAGGTTTCAAAAATTCTAAATTTATGAAGTTTTTAAAAATATTAGAATCCAAACGGCCGTTATAACGGATCTAAAAAACAGAGTTTTTTTCTAGTATAAAGCTTTTAGTTTCTTAACCGTGTGTTGGATTGGGCTGATTTACAAACTTGTCCAAGATATTAATAAAGCGCACATTTTTAGAAAAGGTTTTTTGATCTGGCCTTATAAATGCGACCGTGAGAGTGCCGGTTGTTTTAAAAAAAAATTTTTTTTGCAAACTTTTTTGTTGGAGCCGCCCACTCAGGAACCTCTAACTGCAGAGGTCTATTTTTAAAACAAATTGATAAAAAAGATTCCAAAAATTCTAAATTTGTTAAATTTTTTGAAATACTAGTATCCAAACGGCCGTTATAACGGTTTTAAAAAATCAATTTTTTTCAGAAAAAAGCCTCTAGTTTCTTAACCACTTGTCGGATTTTGCTGATTCACGAACTTGTCCAAGATATTATTAGAACACACAAGTACAGAAAATTTTTTTGATTTAGCTCAACAAATGCGACCGTGAGAGTGCCGGTCGTTTTCGTTATATCTCATATCGTTTATATATATATATATATATATATATATATATATATATATATATATATATATATATATATATATATATATATATATATATATATATATATATATATATATATATATATATATATATATATATATATATATATATATATATATATATATATATATATATATATATATATATATATATATATATATATTTTGTTTTTCCGTCTCCGCTTATCATATATAGTCGTTTGGCACAAAAATTTTTCCGAAATTCCGAGATGAAGTCCATTGCAATAGGTAGATTTTTATATGAAATCTACCTAAAAACGTTTAAAATTGTTTACATTTTTTAAGAAACTAAAAGAAAGACGTTAAAACCTAAACACATTGACTAAGTGGACTTGGTGTTATTTACCTCTAAACACATTGTTGTCGTCTACAACACTATTTAGTCATAACATTTGGACTTGGTGTCAAAATCTGTTCAATTGACGCTCTTTACCTCTAAGGGCTTTGGACTTGGTGTCATTTACAATTGTTCTATCTCGAAAACTACACTGTAGGTTTTTCATCACCTAATACTAATTTATGCAAAATATTATTAATTTTTGCCTTATCGCTGTCGCCCAAAATTTTAATTACCTCCGTCTTAAAGGTAGTATAAGGAGTATCACCTATCTCTTTAAAGAGCAACGGTGCCAATTTGTTGTGCAATCGTGAATCAATTGCAGTTAATGCATGTGAATATTTGGTCATTTCCAACCAAACATTCGAACTAAAAAATTTTAGTTCCAACATCCTGAGCTAAACAATTGCGGTTTGGTCAAACAAATTTTGCGGAGCTTTAAATTTAACAAAATTCATATTGCTCACTGTAGCTACGTCTAGTTCAGTTGTTGGAGGTTGTGAGCAAGGTGGTGGAATCTGCCGCTGTGCCATGAACTGTTGATGGGCAAACTGCTGCAAGTTTCCTTGGATAATATCAGCTAACTGCTGACGAGCCATTAACATGGGTGCTTCATTAACACCCAAGTGAGGCAGGACGCGAGGGAGAATTGTTTGGGGAAGCCATATTTTTAAAATTAAAACAAAAATAAAATAAACCAACCGCAATAATCACAAAACAAAACAAACGATTTTAATAAAACAAAAATTTCAGAACAAATAAGAGATAATCCAGATACTGCTAGAGGCGATGAGAATTGCTGGGATGAATTTTGGTATTCAATAAATTTATACAATGAAGCTCCCAAATTTTAAATCATACATTTTAAATTATACACTGTTTGCCTTTGGCACTTGGCGTAAGTTTTCAAATAAGATAATGTCAATCTCTTGTTACTTTACGCAAATAACTTATTTAATAATAGTCCAGTAACTTTGTCGCCTGAGTGTATGGGGTAGTATGCGTCAAATCCGGTAGTTCTGATTTTTTGCAGGCTTGTTTATGATGTTGGCCTAATGAATAATCCAAGTTTGTGACCTCGAGCGCCGAACGCAACTTCGTCAAAAATCGCAAAAACCCGGAAAAAATCGTTATTTTTTCAAATTTTGGCGATTATAACCCTAAAGGACTAGTTTTTTCTTTAACCTTTCTTAGGCCGTTTTTAAAGTAGACTAAATTTGCTACAATATGATACTAGAACTGTCTCTGTAGACTCACTAGTTTCCGAGATTGAGCCTTTCAAAGTTTATCACTTTTTTCGAACTTCGCAATTGCTTGCAATATACCTTTGTAGAGTTTTCTACACCCCTGTCCTAATAATTGTATTAATAGATATATGTGTGTGGTGGTCGATGAGAAAAGAAGATTATGTAACTGTACCTGATCATTTTTGTAGTTGCAGTAGCAGATATCTCAGAAGGTGACGATCTCTCCGATGTCGAAATGGAGGATGACTTGTTGGCACACGACGTCGACGATTCATCACCATCTCCTGATGGGGATATGCCATCCCAATACGTCGATCCAGATACGAACGAACCTCAAGCGGACCTGCCAAGAGGGCTAAATTAATTTAATTTTTTGATGTAGTCCAGTAACTTTGTCGCCTGAGAGTATGGGGTCTAATCCGGTAGTTCTCATAGTATGCGCCAAATCCGGTAGTTCTGATTTTTGCAGACTTGTTAAGGATTTTGGGCTAATGAATAATCCAAGTTTGTGACCTCAAGCGCTGAACGCAACTTTGTCAAAAATCGAAAAATGTATAAAACCGCGAAAAAATCGTTATTTTTTTTTTTTCAAATTTTGGCGATTATAACCCTAATGGACTAAATTTTTCTTTAAAATTTTTTAAATGTTTTAAAGTAGACTAAATTAATAAGTACTCTAAATGCTACAATATGATACCAAAATTGTCTCTGTAGACCCAATAGTTTCCGAGATTAAGCCTTTCAAAGTTTATCATTTTTTTCGAACTTCGCAATTTTTTGCAATTTATACCTTTGTAGAGTTTTGTACATCCCTGTCCTAATAATTGTATTAATAAATACATGTGTGTGTGGTGGTCAATGAGAAATAGTAGATTGTATTACTAGTGCGAATGTGTTTTCCAAACAAGAGTTAGTTTGCAGCATGACCGTAGGGAGTGCTGCAATAACTCGCGTTTGGAAAACGCATTCGCACTAGTTACACACCATTTTTTGTAACAAATGCATAAAATTTATAAATATTGATTTAATTGTTAATTTAATCATTTATTTCCTTTTGCTGAACAACTGTTTGGAGAATATCAGTGTGGTTTCCGGCGGGTACTACCGATGCACTTTTCTCGATAAAGATGATTTTGGAAAAGTATCAAGATTTTAACATACCTGTGCACACTGTTCACACTTCTCATTTTCTTTTTTAACATCTCATCATAAAAGTACAGGGCTTCGATAGTATATTCAGGGTCACAGTTCATTTAGAACGACAGAATTGCAAAAAATTGCGAAGTTCGAAAAAAGATAAACTTTGAAAGGCTTAATCTCGGAAACTAGTGGGCCTGCAGAGACAGTTCTAGTATCATATTGTAGCAAATTTAGTCTACTTTAAAAACGGCCTAAGAAAGGTTAAAGAAAAAACTAGTCCTTTAGGGTTATAATCGCCAAAATTTGAAAAAATAACGATTTTTTCCGGTTTTTGCGATTTTTGACGAAGTTGCGTTCGGCGCTCGAGGTCACAAACTTGGATTATTCATTAGGCCAACATCATAAACAAGTCTGCAAAAAATCAGAACTACCGGATGTGACGCATACGGTAATGTATAAAGTTACTGGACTATAAGTTTAATAGAAAAATTAAAGAAAACAAAATTTTTTTATAATTTTACTGTTACTCTATATATATTTCAGCTTGTTAGGCCATCTTCTGGAGTAATCTGGATTACTCCAGAAGATGGCCTAACAAGCTGATATATATAGAGTAACAGTAAAGTTATAAAAAAATTTTGTTTTCTTTAATTTTTCTATTAAACTATGTTAATATATAATAATTATAACTTATGTTATATGAATAGTGTCTTTCGATTTAACATTGCGTCACACGTATTGACAGATACTTTTAATTTATATAGGGACGGACAGGTTTTACGAGACCCAACTTGTTCTAGCACGTATACTACAAAGGGCCATAGGCAATGTCACAGTGACGGACCCTTTACTTATTTTGTTCGCGTTTTCCAATTTTTAAGTTGATAAGAAATATTTTTTTTGAAATTTCTCAACTTTGAGCTAAAGTCGCCACGTGATAAAATTGTTCAATTGAGCCCAAATTTCAGATTATAGTTAAACATATATAAAGGAACAAAATTTTGACCGGCGCCCTTCAAAAATGCAAAATAAGAAAATAAGTGCCACCATAATATATATATATATATATATATATATATATATATATATATATATATATATATATATATATATATATATATATATATATATATATATATATATATATATATATATATATATATATGTATATATATATATATATATATATATATATATATATATATATATATATATATATATATATATATATATATATATATATATTTATATATATTTATATATATAATATTATATATATATATATATATATATATATATATATATATGTATATATATATATATATATATATATATATATATATATATATATATATATATATATATATATATTTATATATATATAAACATATATATTATATATATATATTATATATATATATATATATATATATATATATATATATATATATAATATATATATATATATATATATACATATATACATATATACATATATATATATATATATATATATATATATATATATATATATATATATATATATATATATATATACATATACATATATATATATATATATATATATATATATATATATATATATATATATATATATATATATATATATATATATATATATATATATATATATATATATATATATAATATATATATATATATTTATATATATATATATATATATATATATATATATATATATATATATATATATATATACATAGATAGATAGATTACCGACGGCAAAGGGGTTTCTAATGGAGTACTATCAATTTTCAAAATTTGAACGAAAAAAAATTTTTGGTAGTCCCACTTCACGTGGAATGCTCCATATATTTATATATATATATATATATATATATATATATATATATATATATATATATATATATATATATATATATATATATATATATATATATATATACATATATATATATATATATATATATATATATATATATATATATATATATATATATATATATATATATATATATATCAGTGGCGGATTAAGAGTTCAGGGGGCTCTGGTGCGGGAAAATTTTTGGGGGCCCTTTATCTTCATTTTCCAAAATTGATTACCAAATAAAACGGTCATCAGCTTCGAAAAAACCCTAGTAAATTAAAGTATTTTCAAAAATTCATTTTTGATGGCTAAAAAACAGAACTAATTTTTTGATGATTCAAAACTGCATGTCTGAATTCAGAACAGGAAAAACGATAACAATTACACCCTTAAAAAATCTCTGAAATAGAGTATATACAATGTGTATCATGAATTGATTCTCTAGTTCAACGATACTCTTGCAGCAGTGTTTAACTATGGGTTCCATTGTTTTCTCAGATTCTCAAATAAATAGTTCCAAATAAAATTTTCGATTTCTCTATTTTGCAACCTAAAAGCAATAATCTATTCGAATATTTTAAATAAAGATATATAATTTATAAAGAAAATAAATAAAAAACTAAAGTTTTAATTCCGAACTTCGAGAGTGATGAAACTCTGGGCTCGAATCACAATGGCAACTTTCTTGGAGCTCTTGAACTTTTGGCTAAATTTGATCCTTTCTTAAAAGAGCATAGTGATAAATTTGGCAACAAAGGAAAAGGTATGCGACATCTAAAGCAGACTTAATGAAATGATAAAAGTGATTGTTATTGGAATATTTTTATGAAGAACGTCGTACCTCTCAAGCACAATATGTGACTTAGTGTTGACTCCACTCTGGATGTAAGTCATTCGGATTAATTGGCTTTTTGCATTCGATATGTAAAAAATGGTAAAATCAATGAACGATTAGTTGCTTTTATTCCAATTGAGGGTCAAACATAAGAGTATCTTTTTGGCATCGTTTAAAAATTCCTCGAAGAAAACAAAATTGACATACAAAATTGCAGAGACAGTCATATGACAACGCAAACAATATGGCCGGAATTAGTGGTGGTTTTCAAACGTTGATTCGATTGTTGTAAGGATTGTTGTAAAGATTGTTTGTAAAGATTGTTGATTATTTTTTTTATTTCTATGAAATTAGGCTCGATGTCAATACTGTTACCGTTACCGTTCCCAGCTGAACGATAACTTTTCAAAATGAAAGTAATCAATAACATATTTGCATCGAGAGTAGCGCTTCCAAAATTTCCGTTTTGCTAATACTTTCACTTTCTCACGTTACCGGTGTAGTACCGATACTCTAGAAAATAGAATAACTAAAACACTTTTTTTAGAAAAGTTATTAAAATAAATATAAACAAAATATTTAAATTAGACTTTAGTCAGATATATTTTATTTCAATTAGTAAAAAGAATACTTTTAATTATTATTTTCAGTAAAAAAACACACAAACAATTTTATAAAGATTAGTGTTGCAATAAACTTTTAATAGAATTTCAATAAATATTCTTCTATCTATCTTCTTCTATATAAATAAAAATGTAAATGTTCGTTTGTTCAAAACAGGTAATCTCCTTAAGTACTGGATCGATTCCTTTGAAATTTGGACGATTAGTTGCATTTCAATAAAGGCGGGGTTTTACATGATTATTTTTAGCTGTATATGTTTCATAACATAGGCTGTCAACAAGTACAAGTTTTTCACCTGTTGTATTCTCAATTAACTCAATGTTATGGTCGAGTTTCACTTCATGCTTAATTTGATCGATTAGTTTTGTATAGTGATCAGCCCATAGATTATTTTGTGTCCTCTTTTCGGTAAGACCGTCCTCCTTTGGAGCAAGAAGGTCCTCCGTCCTCATTTACTATAAAGATGTCCTCTTTATTCGTTTTATTTATTTTATCAATGAATTTTATTTTTAAATTAAAACATGTTTCTCTGTCGGAAGAGTAAAACGTCGTATTGCTTTCGTGTTTAATGAATTTTATTTTCTCACAAATTTGCAATGCTCATTGCTCGCTCGCATTGTAAACTTTTGATCGAAAATAAACTAGTTCATTAAACATCTCAACAATAAAGTACTATTATACAGTTAGTTTCTTAGGTGCCTTTGCGTGTCAAAACATAGATGCAATGAAAAATGCTGGAAAGTGTGGTCGAAAATTCACTGAGTTTCATTTTTATAGAAAACTCACAAATGCAACAAAAATTAAACGAGATTGGCTAATCTATTCACCGTCAGCCGAAGCAGTTTTTTGTTTTGTATGCCGTTTATTTGGTGATTTGAATTGAATGGAAAATCGCAAGCATTTTCATTAAAAAGATTCAATAATTGGAATAATTCATCACATTTCGAAGCATGAAGAGTCTAAGTATCACATGACCAATAATTTTACATATAAAATGCGTATCAAAAATGAACTTACTTTCGAGAAATCTTTTAATAATACAACTAAAATTGCATCACGAGGACTTGCTTTTCGTGGTCACGATGAAATTTTAGGATCAAAACACAATGGAAACTTTCTTGGATCTCTGGAATTATTGGCTAAATTTGATCCCTTTTTACAAGAACATATTTCTCGTTTTGGAAATAAAGGAAAAGGTACCACTCTTTTCATGTAACATTGACAAATGATTTTTCTTTATTATTCGGAATATTTTTAGGAAAAGCATCGTACCTTTCAAGCACAATTTGTGAAGAATTCATCTCTATCATGGCAAAACATGTTAAAAATCACATTGTTTCGGAAATTATAGAGTCTCGATATTATTCGTTTAGTGTCGATTCCACTCAGGATGTGAGCCATACAGACCAGTTGTCTTTTTGTGTTCGATATGTTTAAAGTAATACCATTTGTGAACGATTTATTTCATACATCGTCATACATCGAATTATCTTTTTGACATCATTATGAAATTCCACATTGAAAACGAAATAAACATTGATAATTGTAGAGGCCAGTCATATGACAACGCTTACAATATGGCAGATATTTATGGTGGCCTACAAAGATTGATTCGTCAAACAAATGAAAGAGCAATTTTTGTCCCTTGCTCTGCTCATTCATTAAATTTAGTCGGTAAAAATAGTGTTTCTGGCAATACTGCTGCAACTAAGTTTTTTGATATGGTTGAAAAACTTTATGGATTTTTCGTATATTCCCCTTTTCGATGGAATCGATTACAAGAACAATTAACCGAAAATAGCGAATACATGTTAAAGAGAGCAACTGGACCGAGATGGTCAGCTAGATACGAATCAGTTCACGCTTTACATTCTTGTTATATAAAAGTTTTGCTTGTTTTAAAATCTTTCCTACATGAGGCTTGTTTTAAAATCTTTCCTCAGTGACGATAACAAAGCGGTGGTAACAGGTTTGATCAAAAACTATGTCAATTCGAAAATATTTTGATGCTTGTCCTCTGGAAAAGTGTACTAACCAAGTTTAATTTTGAGAATCGAGCATTACAAAAATCTAATTTAATTTAACTGTCTCGGTGACAAAAAACTGTTTGATTTAATAGTTACAGATTTGGAAAATAAAGATTACAACAAAATGTTTGATTATGCCTGTCAGCTTTTAAATTCTGTTTCATCTAATATTCAAACCGCAAATAATATTCAAAATTGCTCAACGTCTCAAACACTTTGTCTAGAGGAACAAAAAGACCACCTTGAAAAATCGTTGTTCAAGCCAATTATAAAGGCTTTTCTTTTCAATCTGAGAGAGCGTGCTAAAGATTATGAAGATCTAGATAGTACTCGTTTTTGATACATCTAAATTTAATGAGTAATTAAGAGATTGCTAATTCTTGCAGAACAATAACCGCAAAATACCCAAACGATCTCAATGCAAATTAATTGATTGACGAATGTCAATTTGCCAAAAATTATTTCACATTTGATAATTTAAGTTATGAATCGATGTACAAAACAATGTTCAATAATAATCTTTCCACCACTTTTCCGAATATCGATATTTTATTACGAATGTTTTTATGCATGTTTGTCGATAATGTTATAGGCATGTTATAGCAACTGAAGTTAATCAAAAGTTATTTGCGTAATACTATGAGTAATGATCGTTTGAACGATTTATCCATTCTTTCTATTGACAATGAAATTTTGGACGAAATTAAATTCGATGAAATTATAGACACTTAAATACAGAAAAAATGTAATTTTAATGCCTGAAAATAAATATATTTCAAACTTGTCTGGTTTTCGTTTCTTTTTTGCTTATGCTTGGGGCCCCTGAATCGCGGGGCCCTGGTGCGGTTGCCTTAAAACTTGTATGATAATCCACCACTGATATATTATATATATATATATATATATATATATATATATATATATATATATATATATATATATATATATATATATGTATATATATATATATATATATATATATATATATATATATATATATATATATATATATATATATATATATATATATATATATATATATATATATATATATATATATATATATATATAAATATATATATATATATATATATATATATATATATATATATATATATATATATATATATATATATATATATATATATATATTTTTTAATAAAATGTGTTGTGTAGTAGGAATTACAATATGTGTCACAATAACACATAAAAACCTTTTAAGACCAAGGTCCCACAACAACATACGTTCAAAGGTGTTGATGGACGTAAATCTTTTTTTTTTGTTTTTTTACATTTTTTGTTATATAGAGGGTAACTAAACAAAAAATCCTATCACTGACAAAATATGACATAGGCCAATATTTTATGATAGAATAGAGCAAATAAATGTAAATTAAAAAGTAAATAGCAAATTTTTACAAAATTTGCTGAAACAAAACAAAAATGTAGTTGCCAATAATCCAGCCGGTTGCATATTCCTAGATCCTGTGACGCACCGTCTTTCTTGAAGATCCAAGCCCACACATAGTTATATGAAGGCTCGTTTCTTCAAGGAAACAATAGCGTCCCGTCATCAAGGATTATTTCACAGCTAAGATTGAGGGTGCTACCGTTGACTGAATACAGTTCATCCGCCACCACCCCTAAGATGTCACCTTGGCTAGTGATATCTCACCGCTATTGCCAGTGGTATGTAATATCTCACGTTAACTCGTATGCCAATAGCAGGGACTGGTGTACGCGGGGTTGTCACACCCGTAGATCAAAAGTAAAAAAAATTTTCGAAACAATAAAAACTGATCCCTCCATTTTTGGCCATAAACCTTATAGTTATTTGTTAATAAAAACAACATATATCTCTGAACGTGCTTCAGTTGGGATTCGAGCTTAGAACCTCACCAGTACCAACTAAGTTTGAATCTTTTGGTAGACACGCTATCAAATTAAAATGTTTCTAACCATCAACTCTGTAGGTGAAGTTGATAGCGTGTCTGCCAATAAATTCAAACTTAGTTGGTACTGATTAGGTTCTAAGTTTGAATCCCAACCGAAACACGTATAGAGATAAAAGTTGTTTTTATTAACAAATAACTATAAGGTTTATTCATATAAACCCAAAAACTGATTTCGAATTGAAAAATTCATATGATTCATAAATATACATGACACTCTGTCGCAATTTGATTTCTAATTGATTGGTAACATTCAATAATAACAACACAAGTGATTTAGGATTGTACGGGGTAATAATATCCCTACTAACCTTCGAAAATTCACAAATAGTGAAGTTAAGAAATTAATTATTTTCCAATAAAAAAAAATATATATTTTTTAATATATAATATATATATATATATATATATATATATATATATATATATATATATATATATATATATATATATATATATATATATATATATATATACATATATATATATATATATATATATATATATATATATATATATATATATATATATATATATATATATATATATATATATATATATATATATATATATATATATATATATATATATATATATATAATACACACAGCTGACATAGGTAGGTAGGTTTATTTTACCTAACTAAGTTCCACTCCACTGTATATTAAAATTATGTTTCTTGATTTGATTTTTTCGATTATTACAATAATAAAAATATTGACAATATAATCGAAAATACATAATACCTTTAAGAGTATCGATAAGAAAATTGGAAATTGAGTCATTCCCCAAAAAATAATAATAATAATAATAATTTTATTTTTAATAAATCCCGACAAAAATAAAGTAAGAAGAAATTGTAGAAGAACACAATATGTAATTTAAAATAGCCGGATAAGACAGACATCTGCATATATACAGTTTTGTTTTTATTATTTTCTGTGAGAATTAAAAATTCGATCGAAATCAATGAAGAATCCATATTGGTGAGTACGAGTGGGTGTAAATTTTTAATCCTGGATGTAATGGATATATCTTAAATTTGATTTCTATATGTAAGACGAGTTACAAAAATAAATATTAATCCTTTGAAATTAGAACACTATAATTTTATATAGCACGCCCATAGCAGTTACTTAACTGCCCAACATGAGAAGTTTTTGTTTGAGTTTTTTAACTTAAAATCCACCCATTATATCCTATGTGATTATTCCTTTCATTGATATGAATTATGGAATTGTTATATTTAAATTATTATAGCTCAATTTTTTCACTGCTGGATAGTTTTAATTTTTTTTGTTGTTATTTGTATTTATTTATTTATTTATTTATAATAACAAAAAATAATAAAAGACAAAATAACCAAAAAAAAAAACTGAATTACATATAAGAACGATCGTTGAAAATACAACAAACAATTTGGATGTTGACGACAAACAACGATAAAGATGACATATAAGAATTTAATTTATTTCGTTTTCATGTTTATTTAAGTTTTTATTTATAATTTATTATGAATTTTATTTTAGTTTTAAATGAAATTAAATGGAATTTTATTTTTTAAAAAAAAATTGTGTTGGAAAATAAACGGTAAGACAAGATGAAAGGAAAACACTTCATTAAGGTTGAATTGATGAGTCTATTTATGTTTTTCGTTTGGTGAAGGTAAGTTGTTAAATTTTTAGTTAATAAAATAAATTATACACATAAAGGTATATCTCCACTTTTGTTCAATTTCTAACAAGAATGCGAATATTAATATTGAATTTCCGCGTCCCGGGTCCTGGGAAATTCCACAATATTTAGTTTTTATAATCCCAGGATTGTTAAAAGTGTCGCAAAAGACTAATCACAAACAAAGTTTTCAATCAATTAAGAATACTATCGGCGTCTCGATCCGCTGCTTTATTAGATAAAGAATTGCTTCATGAACAAAATTACAATGCAAGTGATCTTTCGTAGTATGGGCAATCAAATGGTCTTAAAATAACGCTAGAGCAAAATGGCATGAACGATATATATTAACGCTAAAGCAAAATGGCATGAACCAAATAATGCTAACTGTCAAGAAAGTAATGATGGGTAACCTCAGCAAAATTAGTGATTCGTTCTGACCGGATCGTTTATTTGCACACACAAAAAAATTTTATGGTTAAATTGATAATATTTTAGAGAACCATAAAATGTGGTCAATTATAATCATAGGATGGTTCTGTCTATAATAACAATCTATAATAACAATCATAAAATTTGGTTATCTATCACCATAGTATGGTTAGTAGCAACCATAAAATATAGTTAACATATCACCATAGTATGGTTCTCTAAAAATATGGTTCTTTTTGATCAATTTAACCATAAAATTTTTTTGTGTGCAGTGACCGATTTAAAATACATCGGTCATCGTGCAATCGGTCACTTGCAAAAACATTAAATATCCAAGTCAAAAATACTAATCAAAAACTCTAGTTAATAGGTCAAAACACCATATCCTAATTAACAAGCAACAATTCCTATAAAATTAAGACCGATGTGTTTAAAAAATTGCAGAGGTACAAATACGGACTTTTTCGAGTTTTGCGCCAAAATAATAATTTTCACATTGAAATAAATCCGCTAATAGTTTGTTAATTTGTTTCGGTTCCGGTCTTTACATGCAAAGAAACATAGAAGCATGTTACAAACTAGTCAATATTATTTTAACAGTTTTTTAATTAATATTTTGAGGTTGTAGTTTTATTTTTTATCCACTGGACAGCCTTGAAGATTTCAGTGGAATCAGCGTGGAGCTCACGGGCCACGGCGAGTGGAGAACTAATATTTATAGAGTTTCTACGAGTGTAGAAGAAATTTTTCGTCTCTTGTAACATAAATAATTTATCAAAAGTCATCAATTTGCTTATTTATAAACTATGGAAATAATAATACATAAATCTATCAGAAACAATAGAGGAAGGAAGAAACTTTTAAGGATTTACTTAATATAAACGATAGTTAATATAAATTCATTATTTAGCAATTATGATATCTGATTTACTTCTACATCACAAGGTCGCTTGTTCAAATCACGTGGGGGTCACCAATAATCTAGTCCGTTGAATAGCTTTACTATTATTATTTATATGACTGACTATGGTTTACAATAAATTTATTATTTTCTATTTTTTTTTACTAAAATGTGCTGTGTAGTGGGAATTAAAATACATATATTTCACAACAACACATAAAAACCTTTTAAGACCAAGATCCCACAACAACATGCGTTCTAAGGTGTTTACCGACGCAAATCTCTGGACATTTCTTACATTTTTTTAAAGAACGGATAGCTAAACAAAAATCTCATCACATATAAAATATGATGGACCAGTAGAGATTAATTAATTAAAACTTAAAAGTAAATATATTAATTCATGTATGTTCTGCGATTCCATTATATTTACGTAAAATAAAACTAAAATTATATATAAATTTGTAATTATTATTATATCAATTATTTTGTATGAAGATGACGTTAATTTATTTTAGAACTAGTGGTAGCCGAATATGTGGCTAAGTCAGCAGGTATGGAAAAGACAGAAAGGACATCGCGCACGATACGATGTATTTGTTGTTCTATTGTCTGCGAATATAAAGAGATAGCCCGGTGTGCTGAATCTTAAACACGTCATAATTGTAATCTTTCTTGGCCGAGTTACTTCTATTTTGTTCGATCACTAGATCAGGAAATTTAAAGAATGGATTTTATATACGTTATAATTTTTATTCCTTCAAGACTTTATTTCTTATAAAATATTTCTCCTACCACTATTCTCCTTAACCGTTCTTGTATTTACAATAATTCTGCATTTATAATAACTCTATTACACTTATAATAATCTTATATTACAGTTTTTTTATTCAACCTGATGAACTTCTCTCACCTCTAATTTTAACTCGCTTATCTCACTGCTAAATTTATACTGCATCTCTATCCCTAACACGACGCCTTATATATACCTACTAGACGAAATAACCTCGATGTCTTTACATAATTCTCGATCACAATCTTTATCTTTCCTTTATCAACAAAAACATAAGTTTAACACGATCATCAAATGTTGACACATAGGTGTGAAAAAAATCTATTATTTTTAATTTGTTTTTTACCTACTTTAAGGGGTTTTTGTTTTCTTTTCTTATGAGATAAACAAATATTTCCGGTTACGTGTTACTTTGTTTGAGTTATCTTCATGCCTGTGTTTTTATATTCTTTTAGTGGAACTATTTTCTCTAAAAAGTATTTTATAGATTGATGTCCTATTGTATTGTATTCATGCCGTACTCCTTAATCGTCACAATATAGTTGTCCATGTGAGAATCGTATCTAGATATAAACCATACAACTGTAAAAATTTTCCATGAGCTTTATTGGGATGACAAACACTAATCGAAATAAGAACTGCAATTTTTTAATTTGAAATTGCTTATCAGCTCGAGTAATAGGAATACGAACATCTTCACCTTTAAAACATCCTTTCAAGATTGTAGATTCATACGACGTCATTAGTTTTTTGTTGATATTTTTCAACATGATACGTGCAGTAGTACGTTCGGTAGCCACCTCGCTTGAATTCTAAAATTCCGCATGGATGCTATAGGTGACTGCTTCTCTTTGAATATCAGACTGATTAATATTATTAAGTTCACAGACATTTATTTTGTATGATATAAATCAATACTTACATAATTGAACAAAACGTTCAGACAAATAATTTATTTTTATTTTTAAAATGAAGAAAAATGTCAAGTTTAAAGCAAAAATTAAGTGTGTTAGCATTCGAAACAAAACGTTTATTTCGATTTAGGAGTAAGAACGATATTTTTGTTACTTTCCCTTATTATTCCTGATTATAAGTTTGTTGTTGCTCTTCCTTTCTGATTATAAATTTAGTGATTTACGCTATTCAAAAAGAGGCTAAAAGGATTATTTATAAACATAAGACCGTTAACTGAATGCTACCTTTTGGTCAGGCACGCATACAATATATATAATATATATTTGTGAAACCAAATTTGAACCTTGTGGGCGCGTCTGCTTTTTGTACTTAGCCTGATGGAACAAACGGTCAGTACTTTTCATATCATTTGCTATCCACATTCATGTCTCCGTATTGCGTTGAAATTCATGTCACCTGTGAAAAAAATAGAAAGGATAGATATTATAACTATAAACCTAGCTATTCATCAAAACTCCATTAAAATCTAAACACAATTAAGCAATTCAAAATATCAAATACACATAATATTATATTCCTGAGATGAAACTAATAAACTATGAACTATTTATAGACACAAAAAGTGTGATTTATATAACCGCAGGAGGCTCACCCGACCTACAAAACTTTAACTTTTATTACTTTTAGATGAAGATCCTTTTTTTATGAAATTTTTATTATTATTTAATATTTTATTTGAAATTAAGCCGAAATTCGATTTTCATATTTGATTTTGTTTTGGGAATAAAATCCAATCATCATCACCATCATCATCATGCTGTCTTTATTTTTTCTTTTATTAGTACTATAACTATTATCATTCCTTAATGAAAATTATCGACAAAACATAAAGTTATAAAAGGAAATAACAACAACTACAAAAAAATCAAACAGTGAAAAACGGTTTTTAGTTTCTTTATTATAATCCATATAAGAAAACACAAAATCTTAAATCACGAGAGAGAGTAAAGGATCATTAATCACAGAAACAAATAAATAAACGAATAATAAATTTATAGCAAACTACAAATGTGATGAAACCTTAAAAATGGAAAATAATCTAAAATCTATTCCTTGATTATCTAGTTCTGTCTATCCGTTCACTTTATAAGAATATCGAAGTCGTTTAAAAAAATACAATACATAATTTAAGGACAAACTTATTATTATTAGGATGATGTCAGCAATTTTTAGTTACATTTAATTAATATGATGACGATGTTAGTTATGGCTAATGTAGGATGTAAGATTGATATCTGAGATTTTTAATTAAATTTTATATACTTTTTGTCTTGTTTGTTAAATTTTTATAAATAGGTTTGGTTGTGTCGGATGGAAGGATCGTGGTTGGTGGGTTTGATACTGTTTTTTTTATTTCGCTAATAATCACATATCCCTTAAATTATGGTATGGAAATGAAAGCAAGCTGGTAGTCATTTTCTTTTACACGAGAGGATGTCCATAACTGCGTTGTTTCACATATAATTATTCACATATAATTTGTCGATTAACTTTCTAGTTTGTGGTGTTGTCATCTGTTCCATCCATCTTTTTAAACACTTTTATTTTTTAATGCTAAAACAGTTCGGTGGTTCATCCAATATACAAAAAATTACACGATTTTGACAATAATTCAAAAAGTATGCGTTGCAAAATTAAAAAAAGATTGCAATAGTTCCAAAATCAAATGCTCTTTCAAATGATACCCTACTTGACCGGGTTTTAAATGGAGTTGTAACTTCATCTTATTCCCACTGTCTTAATAAACATAGTTATGAGTGCAAAAAATCCCATATAATGTAAAAAGAGTTCAATAATATGGAGTCTAATGAAAGTGGAAAAAATTCAACTTCAGTAAATAAATAAGTGATGATTAAGTTTCAACTTCGAAATAGTCATCACCTCATTGCCGTTTTTGATAGCGTAACTGCCAAAGGATTCGAACATAGCACTGAAGAGGAAGATTCTAATTCATCCGGAATACGTAAAATGAGAAGTGGAGTTTTTATATGAGAAACTTCTAATCATACTTTTGAATTGAAAAAATTCTAGTTACTGCTTTACTTACACTCAAAAGAATATATGTGGTTAAAAGCTAACCATATATGAGGTTAATTTAAACTATCCAAATTTTCTTTGAATTTCTATGGCCGTAACCGCATAGTGGTTAAAATCATTCCATTTTAACCAAATTATATGAGGTAGTCTTAACTACATTGAATTAATTATTTTTAACACAAATAAAAAGTTTAACATAAATACAATATCGTTTGAATCAACTACACCATGCAGTTATTAAATGTTACCCCTTTAAAATAACCGCACGTTTGGTTCGAATTTATATATATATATCAGTCAATTCAACCGCACCATGCGTTCAAGCCTTTTTTTATATGTGGTTATATTCAACAACTTATTCGTTCGCAATTTCTGCCGATGCATTTTGTTTTAATTTTTTTTTAGTTATCGAGGAAACTTCTTAGTATGTATTCGGATTACCAAAACGTAAATATGATTCAATAATAATTATTAAAAATCAATCAAAAATTTTTAATACGTTATATAAATTCTTTAAAATAATTTGTGCATGTGATCTGAAAACTTTGTGCCAAATATAAAAACAGTACTTTACTTATACTATAAAAACATTTATGTTAAACATATAAAAAATTTAAAATTGATAAATTGAGATTAACGACTGAAATTTAATTTAAAGGTATTATTCATAAAACTGGCTATATTGTAGCAAATAATGTTAATGTGTATTTTTAGCTCCATCTGCAAAAAATAAAACGCATCTTATGGTAGATATGAATGATTCGACAGGCCCTCCAATTCATATTCATTTATTACCTAATGGAGAAACTGCAATTCGACTAAAAGATTATTTCTAAAAACCTTAGTCCTATAAGAAAATAATAAACAGTTTAATTTACATAAGAAAATGTTATTAAATTAATTTAAATCAACCAAATGTAATATATATACATAAACAATAAATATGGTTAAAATCTAGCTAGTAAAAATGTTTGTTAATTAATTGTATACTCCTATATTTTAATAAACAATTAAAATTAAAATAATATTTTTCTATTTGTGATCGTATTTGACGAACCACATGAAATAGTTAAATTTACCGTTGATTGTCTGTTTTCTCAACCACAAAATAGGTTAAATTAACCAACCTATTTATTAAAATTTATGTGGTAAATCCAACCGCATAAGTTACAGAAAAACGATTGAGCTAACCGATTATGGTTTTGGTATCTTAAACCAAATTTTTTTAGTAAGGTTGACATCATTTTGAGATTAGCTAAAATATATCACAGTTTTTGGTTGTTTTAACTGCATTTTTCTTTGTTGATAACCAATTATTTTTTTGAGTGTACTTAAGTTTAATTACTCTAAAAAATCTATAATAATTATAAGTACTTGACACTTTCCAATATTTTTCATTAAAATTTTTTATCATTCTAAATACTTTTTGAGATTTCCAATCAATATGTTTTGGAGTTAAGCGAGGAAAGAAAACATAAAGAAAACGCCATTATTTAAAATTATAAAAAAGGGTAAAATTCCAAAATATATTTTTAAGGAATATTGAAGTGGAACCCTTTCGGAGATTCCCTACCTGCAGACTTGATGAAAATTTATTTCCTCAAAGGCCTCACATCGTGGCCCTGTTAAACAAAAGAAAACAACTTTTTTTAATGTTTGACCTTTTATTTTGTGTAATTTAAGATAGCTTAATCAAATCGCATCTCAAATTTTAGGTCCATACCCGTTGTTGTTTATGATATAATCGATAGACATAATGGAAAAACACGTTTTTCTTTCACTAATAGGGTTCGTTATAAAAAACGAAACTATAATAACTACAACAGCAACAAAAACAGGGAAATAATAAATCCCAAAAGAAATCTAGACAGAACCACAAGCAATTAATTATACATACATAATATACATAGCATAAAAGAAATAACGCGAGCAGAAATTTGTTAGATTTCAAATTCTAATAAGCTCTGTGCATTCCTGATAGTGGAATCACTATCAGGAACATTAGAGGCTTTGCGTGCTATGAAATTTTTAATTTTCGACAAGCATCAGTCTGTGAATTCGAGTATGCCTTTTCTCAGCCCAGTGCAGATGCTAAATTGCACTGCAAAATTTCACAAGAAGACGGATTCAAAGGACCAGAGTATATGAACTCTGACAACCTAAAAAGTCAAAGGAACCGAGACTATCTCACACACATTACTTCAACTACAATTACTTCATTTAAAAATAAAAATGGTTCACTCACCCCATTATTGACCATTGATCCAACTCTTCATGCCTCAGTAATTTAGCGAATCATGATGAATAAACTATAAATTAATATAATATAACAACCAATCGTTGCACCAATGGTCTCGGCGATTATTAGATATGATTACTAATACAGCAAAATAATCCAAAAGTAACGTATTTAGTCCCTGTGATTGTTGTAAAATAATGAAATCAATAAATCGTTGCACTTAAACAGGTGATTGTTGAATGCCGTTGTTGAATTAATTATTGCTGCACCAACAAAAGGTGATAGTTGAATATATTATTCGGATATAATATTCGCTGCACTATTTTATTACTTTAGTGTTACTGTTGATTTTAGGTAGATTTCATATAAAAATCTACCTATTTTTTTATCATATCAAATTAAAGGATTGATCATATAAAATTCTTCATTAAAACTGTATCAGTTCCTTTCCAATTTCATATCATTCAATCAAATAGTTAAACAAAAATGAACAACGTCAAAAACAAATGAAATTCATAACCAGAAGAGAAGCCATCAACGATTAAAATAAAAAAGCTTAGTTTTTATTAAGTTTTATATTAATTCATACAGTTTTCCGACTATAGACGTTCGGAGAACATCATAGCATAAGTCTCCTTAAACATATATAAAAATAATAATTGTTTTTTTATTGGAGGGCCAATAGAGACTTACAGTTGAAGTAACAATACGACTTGAAGATCTATTGTGCTTATCCTGGTTGTTTTATTAGTCAGTCGTCGTCTATGCTTACTAGTTGTATTCTGTCATCCAAGTTGAGAATTTTAATAAAATTAATTAGCTCAATTGGAGTGACGTTTTGTGGTAGTGGAAGTGTTAGTCTTCTAAGACCAAGTTGGTTGTATCTGTGCCAAGAGAGTTCAAGACAGCTGCAGATGACGTATTCCATCGTTTCCGCGTCTGAGTAGCAGAATCTACACCTGTCGGAAACAACAAGGCCCATTTTGTTAAGATGGTGGTTTAAAGGACCATGTCCAGTAACACACCACGTTAAAATTCTTAGAGACTCTCTGTTTAAGTCGAGTGTTTTTAAGGGTGAAACAGAGAGGTTACCTAGAAACTTCTTGGAGTGTACTAGTCCCTCTCTGCTTCTCCATAGTTTAGCATTTTGTTCCTGTATGTTTGGATTGTTCTTTTGAGCGAACGCTTGGCCATTCCGAAGCATGGTTCCGGTCCAATAAACTTTTTATTGGCACCTTGCTTTACTAAAGCGACAGCAATATAATTTCCTTGTATTCCTGTGTGGCTGGGTGCCCACACAAGTGTTGTCTGTTTTCTTTTAAAGTAGAAAAATTATTATTTATAAAAGTTATTAACAAATTGCTATTGCTTTAAACAAATAAAATTTTAAAATCCATTTTTAGTAATTATCTAGCAATAGTAAAGAGTGTTTATATGACCATAAGATAACATCGGCCAAAGTGTACCAAAAGATAACAACGGCCCAAATATTATACTGGATGAGATGAAAGCAGCAATGAAAGATATGAAAAGTGGCAAAGCAGCAGGAATTGATGAGATGCCAGGGCTATTATTTTGAAAACGTACATCGAAAAAAAGTCGACTATTTTTAAAAAATCTAAAATTTTCATATATATTTTTGGTATTGACGAAAGAAAAAAAGTTATTACTTCGGTCTGAAAGACCTAAGTATTACATTCATGAGCTCAAAGTCAAATTCTTACCCCCACTTTTTTGGCATTTCTCGACGTTTTAGGACCAGCTAATTCTAAAAAAGCAAAAAAAAAAATGTGTGTCTGTCTGTAGGCCAGCCGTCCGTCATTACCTACGCTGCAGGGAAAACGGCTGGAGGGATTTCAAAAATTTTTTTTTCTAAAAATAGGTATTCACAAGGCACAGGTCCGAAAGGACGCTGTGTTCGATAACTGTACCGGAAGTGTATCAAAAAATCATTATGTGTGTCAAAAATAGCAAATTTTTATATTTTTGGCTTAATAAACGTTCATTTTAAGTGATTACGAGTAGGAACATTAAATTTGGAGAAATCTTGATGGTCGGGATTGGTATGTGAGATCAAAAACTAGATTATTACATTATAAGTTTGTCAAAAATGTTGTCAAGTGTGTCAAAAGAAAGATTTTTATTTATTTTTTTACCCAACTTTTTGGAAAAAAATAAAATTGTTTGTTTGAATTGAATTTATTATTATAATTGAGAATTATGGCACTATAAGTTTGTCAAAAAAATGTTGTCAAGTGTGTCAAAAGAGAGATTTTTATTTATTTTTTACCCAATTTTTTGGAAAAAATAAAATTGTTTGCTCGAAATGAAATTACTTCGGTCTGAAAGACCTAAGTATTACATTCATGAGCCAAAAGTGAAATTCTTACCCCCACTTTTTTGGCATTTCTCGACGTTTTAGGACCTACTGATTCTAAAAAAGCAAAAAAAAAATATGTGTGTCTGTCTGCCGGCCGTACGTCCGGCCGTTATTACCTACGCTGCAGGGATAACCGCTGGAGGGATTTCAAAAATTTGTTTTTCTAAAAATAGGTATACTCAAAGGACAGGTCCGAAAGGACGCTGTGTTCGATAACTGTACCGGAAGTGTGTCAAAAAAATCATTATGTGTGTCAAAAATAGCAAATGTTCATATTTTTGGCTTAGAAAACGTTCATTTTAAGTGATTACGAGTAGGAACATTAAATTTGGAGAAATCTTGATGGTCGGGATTGGTATGTGAGATCAAAAACTAGATTATTGCATTACAAGTTCGTCAAAAAATGTTGTCAAGTGTGTCAAAAGAAAGATTTTTATTTATTTTTTTACCCAATATTTTTGAAAAAAAAAATAAAATTAATTGTTTGTTTGAAATGAAGTTTTATTATTATTATTATTGAGAATTATGGCACTATAAGTTTGTCAAAAAAATGTTGTCAAGTGTGTCAAAGGTTTTTATTTAATTTTTACCCAATTTTTTTAGAAAAAAATTAAATTAATAGTTTGTATGACATGATATTTTATTATTATTATAGGGAATTATGGCATTTTAAGTTTGTCAAAAAATAATGTCAAGTGTGTCAAAAAATGATTTCATTTATTTTTTTAGCCAATTTTTTGGAAAAAAAAGTGTAGCTGTTTTTATGACGTAAATGTAATTTAGAATGAAGGTGGACAGGTGGAAGAATTGGACATTTTTTGAATTTGTTATAGTTTTTGAAATATTGAAAAAGTTTGTATTTTAGAATTTGGAATAATTTTTGCAATATTTTTAGAATTTCGGCAAAAGTTTTAATTTTTGATTTTGTAAGAATTTTTGGAATATTTTTAGAATTTTGAAAAATTTTTAATTTTTGATTTTATTATCATTCTTGTAATTTTGAAAAAATTTTCAATTTTTGATTTTGTAATAATTTTTGCAATATTTTTAGAATTTTGGAAAAAGTTTGAATTTTTAAGAATTTTTGAAATATTATTGGAATTCAGAAAAAATTTAAATATTGGATTTTATTCTAATTTTAGGAATATTTTTGGAATTATGAAAAAGTTTGATTTTATTTAATTTAACAATATTTTTGGAATTTTGATTATAATTTTCCGGCAACGTTTTGATGTTTCGTGTTAGTTTTGTAATAAATTTTTAAACAGAGATAAAAAATACTTTTTTCTACTTCAAGCTACGAAAATGTCATTTTAATATATAGTAAAACCTATGTGAAAGGGAAACTTTTTCTAAGTAGTGACTGAAAATGTTTTAGGACTGAAAGTAAATAAGTTTCGGTGGTCGCCTACAGGTGGTGGTTATTTAAAGGATTGAATATTTGAGATTGAATTTGATTTATTGTTTCTGTTGTTGTTTCGGTTGCTGTGTTTATTTCTGTCAATATCGCAGTATTTTGAAGGGATTGAATACTTTGAATATTTTGATCGAATCGAATCGAAACTAATCATTTTATAAATTGTGTGTAATTAATTAATTAAACTATATTGGAGAAATCGGGGCGATAAAATAAAATTTGTATCAGATATATCGTATAATTTTTTCCTCCTATAATTAACTGTCAGATATAAAATATATTCTCTGAGTTCTTTCCGCCAAAAAAAAATTTTAATTTTATTAAAAAATTTATTTATATTTGTTTTTATTCGAAAATTTACCTACAATTTTTTAAATTTATACTTTAAACGATGACTTCCAGTCGGTAAAAAAAATGTCTGTAATATCTGTAAAAGTTTTTAAAGAAAATATATGATCTGAGATATATCCGAGAATGAAAAAAACACGGAACAGATATATCTGAAAATGCAAAAGAACAGATAAGTTTTTGACGTTTAAGTGTAAAATTAAATTTATATTTTCGAACTACTATTCGAAATAAATGTATTTTTTCGAACTATTTTCCATCTGTAGGCGAACACAATAATAACATTATTTTACACTGGTAAAAATGCTATATATTGTTATTTTTTTCACACTGCAAAATTTAGCTATGTCGTTTTGTAAGTTTTTAGTAGATGAATTTGTTAATATTATCATTTATATTTACAAGCGTAGAAAAAATAGCGTTTTCTACGCGTGGTAAAAACGTTTTTGCGTTCCTGAACTTATTCCAAACCGTCCAGTCACGCAAAAAGAGACGTTTTCACCACTTGTATAAAAATCTACTATTACTTTAACAAAGAGTTATGTTTGATATACATCGCTGCCCAAAACTAAAAACCATGTCCTCATAAAAAAAAGCATTTTGCTGAAAACTATATACAAATCCTTAACCCAGACCGAAGTCTGGATATCTCAGAGCTGTGAGATTTCAGCCCCTCCATATTTTCTGGTTTTATTTTTTGAGTACTCTGAATCGGAGTTATGCTCGGTTGAATTTTTGAGGCTTTTTCACGTAGTTTTTGTAATGGTTTCAATGTTTTGTTAATAGATCCCATAAATTTCTTGCGATTTATATATATTTTTGCAAATAAAGAGAAAAATGGTTGAATAATCGAAATGTGTAAGTTAGAAATTAATAATTTTTCTCTTTTCCGCTAGGTGGCGAGTTAAACCTTGGTTTTCTTTAAAGCTCATATCTTAAAAATCGTCATTTTTAGGGTTCTGTTTTTTACACGGAACACTATTGGTGAGAGTACAACGTGTTTTTCACATTATTTCGATTGTCTCGTGAACCATTAATCCGATGAACTTAAAATTTGAGGTGCTTATAAAACTAACCTATCCACACAAGATGGCGGGTTAAAAAATAAATAAAGTTGTGTTCGTTTGTTTTAAAGAGGAACGATGTAAAGCCTTTGAAAACATATATTTTTTTATCGAGACGAGTAGCGTATCATATGAAAGGGTTTCATTTCAGCATTATTTAAAAATACATATTGGAATTTTACACCTCACCGGTTTTGGTATAATTTTGAAAAATGACGATTTCTCGATGTTTAATTGCCCCGATGATAATGTTAGTATGAGTTTAAAATTTTTTTTTATTAGGCATTTCAATTTTATTTTTATTATGTTGTATTTAATTTATTTAAATTTACATATTATAATATTTTATATGTTTTTTAATGGTCCAGTCGTGGTTGCCAGTACTCTGTCTTTGCTGCAATACTAGTCATTATTATTGGTCCGTTCTAAGTATTAAAATACTTTTATATTTTACGGATGGCTCAAAAACTCAATATAAAAAATATGGAGTTGCTGAAATCTTACAGCTCTGAGATATCAAAACTTCGGTCTGGGTTAAGGATTTTGATATAGTTTTCGGCAAAAAACTTTTATGAGGACATAGTTTTTAGTTTTGGGCAGCGATGTATATCAAACATAACTTTTTGTTAAAGTACAAGTATTTTTTATCTCTGTTTAGATATGTAGGTATTACAAAACTAACACGAAACATCAATACGTTGTCGGAAAATTACAACAGATGATATACTAACATCATTTAGTGAAAAGATTATACAATCAGCAAACTCATCAAAAACCTATCCATTTAGCGTTTCGAGAAAATATTACAAAATCACAAATTCATATTTCTTTCTAAATTCCAAGAATATTGTAAAAATTAAATACAATCAAACTTTTTTCAAAATTCTAAATATTAGAATAAAATCCAATATTTAAACTTTTTCTAAATTCCAATAATATTCCAAAAATTCTTAAAAATTCTAACTTTTCCATAATTCTAAAAATATTGCAAAAATTATTACAAAATCAAAAATTGAAACTATTTTCAAAATTCTAAAAATATATATAAAATTCAAAAACTCTATTTTTTTCAAAATTCTAAAAAAATTGCAAAAATTATAAAAAAATCAAAAATTGAAACTTTTTTCAAAATTCCAAAAATATTCCAAAAATTAGAACAAAATCAAATATTTAAATATTTTCTAAATTCCAATAATATTTCAAAAATTTTTAAAAATTCAAACTTTTTCCGAAATTCTAAAAATATTTCAAAAATTATTACAAAATCAAAAATTGAAATTTTTTTCAAAATTTTAAAAATTATAATAAAATCGAAACTTTAAAACTTTTCTAAATTTTAAAAATTTTCCAAAAATTCTTACAAAATCAATAATTAAAACTTTTTTCGAAATTCTAAAAAAATTGCAAAAATTATTACAAAATATAAAAATACATACTTTTTTCAAAATTCCAAAAATATTTCAAAAACTATAACAAATTCAAAAATTTCCATGTCCAATTTCATTTTCATTTACATTTACGTCATAAAAACAGCTACATTTTTTTTCCAAAAAATTGGCTAAAAATATAAATGAAATCATTTTTTGACACACTTGACACTATTTTTTTGACAAACTTAAAATGCCATAATTCTCAATAATAATAATAAAATTTCATTTTAAACAAATTATTAATTATATTTTTTTCCCAAAAATTGGGTCAAAAAATAAATAAAAATCTATCGTTTGACACACTTGACAACATTTTTTTGACAAACTTACAATGCCATAATTCTCAATAATAATAATAAAATTTCATTTCAAACATATAACTAATTTAATTTTTTCCAAAAATTGGGTAAAAAAATAAATAAAAATCTTTCTTTGACACACTTGACAACAGTTTTTTGACAAAATTATAATGCAATAATCTAGGTTTTGATCTCACATACCAATCCCTACCATCAAGATTTCTCCAAATTCAATGTTGCTACTCGTAATCACTTAGAATGAACGTCTTTAGGCCAAAAATATGAAAATTTGCTATTTTTGACACACTTAATGATTTTTTGACACATTTTCGGTACAGTTATCGAGCACAGCGTCCTTCCGCACCTGTCCCTTGAGTATACCTATTTTTAGAAAAAAAATTTTGAAATCCCTCCAGCCGTTTTCCCTGCAGCGTAGGTAATGACGGCGGACGGCCGGTCGGCCGGCCGACAGACAGACATGCATTTTTTTTGCATTTTTAGAGTCAGTAGGTCCTAAAACCTCGAGAAATGCCAAAAAAGTGGGGGTAAGAATTTCACTTTTGGCTCATGAATGTAATACTTAGGTCTTTCAGACCGAAGTAATAAGAAAAATTTTATAAATCTTTGCAAACATTTTGTTGATTTTAAAATACAGCATGGCATTTCTTTTCAACTGCACATGATAATGGTCCATCGGCTATGATTGGAAGCACACTTAAAATAGAAGCCCGGAGAGCATCGCTTAAAGGAGAGAAAATATCAACAGCAGGGGAATCATCAGTTTGATGTAAAAACACATGTGAATTTTTCATATACTAAACTTTAAAAAATCGTATAAAAAATCCATATGGAATCTCTCACTTTTTATTTTTTAATTTTATAGCTGCATGTGTTTTCTTTAAAATTTGTGAAAATAAAGAAAAAAAAAAGACGGTTTTTGAGATATGAGCTTTGAAGTAAGCCAAGGTTTAACTCGCCACCTAGCGGAAAAGAGAAAAATTATTAATATTTAACTTACACATTTCGATTATTCAACCATTTTTCTCTTTATTTGCAAAAATATAAGTAAATCGCATGAAATTTATGGGTCTATTAACAAAACATTGAAACCATTACAAAAACTACGTGAAAAAGCCTCAAAAATTCAACCGCGCATAACTCCGATTCAGAGTACTCAAAAAATAAAACCAGAAATAACTGTTTTTCTTTCGTCAATACGAACAATATATCAAAATTTCAGATTTTTTAAAAATCAAAAATTTAAAAATCGACTAAAAATGTACGTTTTCAAAATAATAGCCCACCAGTGGAAGTGTTGTGGTGTCTGCATGAGGAAGGCACGAGAGAGTTTACATTACTGTGCAACGAAATTTATGGAAGTGGGAAGTGGCTTGATGACTTCTTGAGATCCGAAATGATTCCACTGGCTAAGAAAAAGGGAACAAAGAAGTGTGAAGAACACAGAACCATCAGTCTATGTGTGCATGCTGCTAAAATCTTGCTGAGAGTAATAAATAGGCGTATGATAAGCGTGATGGAGGAGAGCGTGGACGAGGAGCAGTTCGGTTTTAGAAAGGGTATTGGTACAAGGAATGCACTGGGAGTCGTAAGGTACATTGTGGAGCGTTATACAGAAAGGGACAGGGAGGTTTACCTTTGCTTTGTAGACATGGAAAAAGCCTTCGACTGTCCTTTGTGGGAAACTGTTGGAGATATTAAAACAGAAAGGAGTGGACTGGAGAGAAAGGAGGTTAAAAAGCAAGCTGTATATGAACCAGGGAGTAGCTTTACGGGATGGTACCAGCAGGACAAACTGGTTTGAGATTGGAAAAAGAGTGAAACAAGGACGTTGTTTATCTCCTACTCTTTTTAACATTTAAATGGACGAAATGGTGCAGGAATGCTGGAGGAGCGATAAAGGAGTGAGCATAGAAGGAAAGGAAGTGGCGTGCGTTCGATTTGCAGATGACATTGTTATCTTTGCAGAAAGTGAAGAAGAACTGAACAGAATCTTGCAACATCTAAGGGATACGAAAAGTGTGTATGGGCTTAGAATTAATGTGCGAAAGTCAAAGGTAATGAAAATAGGAAAGAAAGAAATGTTAAACATCATTGTAGGTGAAGAAAGGCTAGAACAGGTGGAAAGGTTCAAATATCTGGAAACTGAAGTGACGGAAGACTGGAGTGGAATAAGAGAAATAAAAGCAAGGATTGGTATGGCAAAGCAGGCTTTCAGAGCGAAGAGGATACTGTTAAACAGTAAAATAGACATGGTATTGAAGAAAAGAATGATAAAGTGCTTTGTGTGGAGCGTTCTCTTGTACGGATGTGAAACGTGGTCCTTATAAAAAAAGGAAATTAGTAAGCTACAGAGTTTTTGAATGTGGATTTGGAGAATGTGGATTTGAAGACGAGTTCTTAAGATCAAGTGGATAGACAAGGTGAGAAATGAGGAAGTTCTAAGAAGAGGGGGAGAGGAACGTAGTCTAGTAAAGACAAAAGAGGAAAGAAAAAGGAATTGGATCGGACACGTGCTAAGAAGGCAATGTTTGTTAAGAGATGTTTTGGAAGGGACAAATAAAAATGGGAAGAAGAAAGAGAAAAATGATGGACAGTATAAAAACGGGTTACGGAGGGTACGGAATGATGAAAGAGACGGCTCAGGAGAGAGACCTTTGGAAGATACACCAGGGATCTACGCAAGCAGAGCACTAACGACGTTGATATGACCATCGCATTCTACGTTCAATTTTCGATTAAAAACAACAATTTAATTAATGGAGAAATAAGTTTTGAGTTTTAACGCTATTCTAGTAAACCATTACTTAAAAATGAGTAAATTTTTTACTGTTTTGATTTCAATGCTTTGGAATCAATTTTATTTTCGTTCATTTCATATGCAGATAAAGGAAAATAGTATTTTCGCTATCCTTTTTTATTTTTAAATAGCAATTTGAAGAAATTTAAATAATTGAAGAAAACATTCAGACAAATGACTTATTTATATTTTTAAATCGAAGGAAATCATCAATTTTGAAACAAAGTGTGAGCAAATGAAACATAATATTTACGTATTTCAATTTAGGAGTAATAACGATATTTTTTATGATAGAAGTTGAAAAGTATATTTTCAAGCATACTTACCCCTGCGAAAATCATTTTCGCTAAATAACAAATTGTAGCTGCAATTTTTAAAACAAAGCAACCATGAAAAATTAGAATATGCATTTTGAATGTTATTATGTTGGTTTCTAATTTGATAATTTATCATAAATTTCGTTTAAAAATTTACTATCATAAAAAAATTGAATTTCTTTCGCGTGATTGAAACATTTTACGTGAGTGGAAATTTGTTCACGAGACGCGTTAGCGTCGAGTGGGACAATTTCAGGAAAAAGCTGTGTTCTCATCTTTTTTTGCAAAATGTACTATTTTTAATTTTCACGATTATATTTGAAAATATTTTTCAAGCTACTCGCTTTAAAAGAACGCATTAAAGGAGTGATATAAGGAGCATTTTGAATTCTGGTTTAAATTTAATCCCGTAATATTTGTATAGTACTACATTTTAATTTTAGATTAAACGATTCGTTTGTATATTGAATTTTAAATTGTAATTTCTCTTTTCGAATTAAATTTGTGTTGCTGGTTGCGCGGATATTGTTTGAAAACATATGTATTGGGGAGAGTGCAGCTATAGCGTTCATATTTTTCACCAATGGTTCAAAACGAAATTATTTTACACATTGCTTTTAGAGTTTTACATAGACATATTAATAAGTATTATTAAATGATCGAAATACTTTTCCGTAATGATAGATTTTACAGCGGATGTTTGCAAAATAATCCAGTTGTTCAATATTATTCGGTATGCTAAAATAGCGGACCAAAAAGCCAAGTGTACAAGAAAGTTTCTTAAGCTATGTAATTATATTGACCTCAACTGGCGAAAATTAGAAAACGTCCTTATTGAGCAATTAAAACTATTAAGAATCGAAATTGCTGATTGTCGTTATCAGTCGTATGACAACGCAAGCAATATGAAAGGAGAATATAAGGGAGTGAAATGTCAAATTTTAGAAATTAATCACAAAGCATGGTATACACATGGTATACGTGGTGGACACAACATCATTCTAGTGATAAGAGAAAGTGTTAAAAACACTATTAAAAGTAGGGCTTGTAAATCGGATAAAACCGAAACCGATTACTCGGTTTTTTGTTGATTTTTACAAACCCATAAAAAACCGGGGTTTGCCGTGAAAACCGGGTTTTCCTGTAAACATGGAAAGTTCATTTGATTGTTTCTTCTAGAAAGTAAATTTAGTTTTTCGTATTCTGGATGCAATTATAGAATATAGATAGATTCATAAATTGAAAATCGTATAGAAATGGATCGTGTTTCTGCATAAAAATATTCGTAACCTACAGTATAGTTGTTAACATCGTTTACGTTGCCCAAATACAAAGAGTTTATATCTTCGCTTGCGGATTTACTGTTCGTAACTTTATTTTAGTTGTTTATATTAAATTCTTAGGTATACACTTTTTAATAAAGTATTCGAACATAAAATTTTTATCAACGATCTGAACTCTTCTCTGCAGTCTTTTATCAGAAAAAATTTTCAAAACATTTTACAATTTATGTTTTTTTTAGTTTCCATTGCTGTTTTCATTATACTTAAAATATTTATTTCGTTTTCCATGACTTAATGAACTTATCTCAATAGAACGTTAGGCTGATTTAAGCGATTGATTTTTTAATTTTCAATTAAGGAATAAATAATTGATTTTATACTTTTAGTAACATTCAAGGTTAATCAAATTTTACTTTAAGAAACTGTTCTAATTAATTCTAATGAAGTATACAAATATTGTGTGCAATTCGTTAGAAAACATATATTTCCGTACTCGGTGCATATCAAATCATCAAACCTCATCCGGCAAAATCTTTTTTTTCTAAACGCAAAAAGAAAATGGAAAAGTGAAAAAGCGTAACACTCATGATCAGGGCCCAATCAGGCTGCCTTACCAATGCCTGATCCGGCCTAGGGCAAACCTGATTAGGATCCCATTTAAACCCTGAAAAATTTCTGCTCAGGTGGTTCTTTATTACAACATCTACTACATTCAATTTCTGCTGTTCTAACGAAGCCATAGCAATTTTTAGTAGTCTTTCCAAAAAGAAATGAAAATGTTTTGCATTATTAAGGAAAAATCGATAAAATCAATAACTACTTATTCAATGCTCTGGCATCAATTCAACCCACTTCAACAGACAGTGAGAGATTCTTTTCGATCGCAGGTGATTTGTGTACTAGATTACGTTCATCTGTGAAATTCGACCTGTTGGACACATTAATATTTCTTAAATATTATTTTATTAAAAAAATAAATTAAGAGTTTAGTTTCGTTTCTATTTTTGGTTTACATACTGTATAAAGAATTTAAAAATGTCATTTTCATTTTTTTCTAATATATTTAAAGCTGTATTAAATATAGCTTTTTCAATAACGAAAAAACCGGTTAAAACCCGGTTACCCGGTTTTTTTATTTTATTAAAAACCAAAACCCGGTTTTTAAAATTAACCGGGTTTTTACATGCCCTAATTAAAAGTCAAAATTATTTCACTACATTAAATAATTTATATAAGATTTTTGCAGCATCGATAAAGCAATGGGCCATTCAAGCAAAATATATCAATGGGAATATCGCTTTAACAGTATAAAAGTCGTGAAATATCTGCAGATAAAAGAAATAAGTCTTGCATTAGATGAACTTAAGAATAACTATCCAGATAGTAAAACTCTAGCTGTATCTTTAAGAAAACAAATAAATTCTTATGAATTTATTGAATTGACAACAATTTGGTATCACTTGTTATCAAAGCTTTACATATTCAGCCAATTGCTTCAACGAAAAGATATGGCAATCAATATTGCATTACAACATACAAAGGCTATGTTTTTATCGCTTGCTGAATTAAAAAACTTTTTCCAAGAGGTTATAAAAGAAGAACAAGAAATATCGTTTAGCGAAATTTAGTGTTTTTAGAAATATCGTAAAATAGCACAGTTTACCGAATGGACTGCATGTGATACATAAAAATTAACAAGTTGAAACAGAGAATGTTTTGATAAATCACCAGTACCTAGATGAGTATGTAATCTCAAAAGATTAGCTGACTATTGTTATTATACAGATCTCAAATGACGGAATTGAACTCCTACAAGAAGAAATTAAACCAATTCAATGCTGTGATGATATTGATACAGGTGAGCTCATTCCTGAAATTGATGATGAGTGTAGCCATCTAACTCTTGCTGCTGAAAATAAATTTAAACAGTCTTATTTTAATAAATTAATCGATTCTGTGATAAATTCATTGGAAGATCGATTTGAAACTAAAAGCTAAAAGCTATGAATACAAATGAATTCAATACTAATTGCAAATGTGGACAAACACTTAGGAATGGATATTGAAGACTCCACGTTCAAAAATGAACTTTCTTTCTAATACATAGTTTAGCAGATAATTATACTATTATGGAGAATTTAGATTTTATTTTAGAAAGGAATTTGGAAGAATTATGTATATATCCAAACGTATGACTCGTTCATAGAATAATTTTAACAATACCAATTACCGTTGCTCATTGTGAACGGTCGTTTTCAAGACTGATATTAATTGAAAATTATTTACGGTCTACAATGTCACAAGAAAGGCTTTCTGGATTAGCAATACTGACAATTGAAAATGCAACAGCCAGAACAATTAATTATAATGACATAATTGATGAATTTGCCAGCAAACAGCTAGAAAAATTCCTTTATAATTTCTACATTTTTTTTAAAGTAAAAAACAGTAAAAATGAATTCAATAACATTTAAAAAAAAAAACTTTTTAGTGTCTGCATAGGGCTCCTTAAAGATACAATACGATGTTGTGCACAGGGCCCCTAAAAGTTACACTACGGCGCTGGAAGATTCTAAAGTTAATTTTTAAGGAATACTGAAAATTGTGTTTTCTACTGGTTATAGTCTCATATCCTAGCCCTGTAGAACAAACAAGTATGTGTTTGTCTACGGGATAATCAATTTAATAAGAGGACAGGTCGTACTCTCACAAACAATGTGTTCGTTTAAAAAACGTAACGTAACCCTAAAAACAAAAGTGATGATATAGGGGTTGGTCAAAACTCAAAACTTAGAGAAGTCAAATATTACTAAAACTTTCCGAAAGAAATATACCAATATCAAATAACTTGAGTAAAAAGATAAACTCCAAAAATTTTAAGATCCAAAAATTCTTAAGCAATAATTCACATATTAAAATATGTTAATTTCCGAAACAAAAAACCTTCATTCCAAATCCAATAATACGATCCATTAAATTACTCTTAAATCATTTTCGTAATTTTCTGCGGAATTCTAATTTTATATATTCTAATTTTTTTTCTAATAAAATTTAGATCAAAAACTTTTGTGAGCTATGGATTTAATTTAATTTTGTTTTATTTTGCTGCTTTTTCACATATTTTTTTTAAAAAAATTTAAAGCGCCATCTGTTTCAATGATTTCTAGAAAAGTTTTCGAGAAAAAAAATTATTGTTATTACTTTGCGATTAGAGATGAGATGGATGGATGGAGATGGTTGAATTATTAGAAAAAAAAAAGTAAAATAAGACCCCCCATTTAGGTTATTATTATTATTTTTTTTTAAACAAAAAATCTTTTTTTTTATTTAAGTTTCATTAATTGTTTCTTGTATTCTTCATTTTATGTGAACCAATTTTCTATTGTTTCGGCCCGTTTTAATTTGAATTATTGAAACAGTAATTATTGGAAATAAAAAATACATTTTTAACCTCATCAATAATAACAAATTAATTGAATAAAATTTATCGAATATAACAACAAATATTATAGAATTTCAATTACTTGTTATTAACGTTCTATTCTTGAAATCATATTAAAGCGAGAATTATAATCTATTTATGTATGAAGGACATTAATATATGATAATTAGATTTGAAATTAATTAAAAAAAATTCAGCATTTAAAGCATAATTGAGAAACACAACTTTAACCCTTAAGATTAAAGATCTAAATATGTACAACAAACCATTATTGTACTACCTTTCGTATAATCCTATATAAATATTTAACTATTTTATTTTCTTCAATTATATTTTATTTATTTTAACTGTGGTGGGATTTGAAATTCGAAATCTCTAGAGTAAAATTTGTTGACATTCTTACAAATTAGCTATAAGTTGACAAAAGAGAATACAATTTGGTTAACAATTTTAGGGTTAAATTTTCTTTTATGTATTTTTGTAGGACCTAGAGGCAATAAAATTGAAAAATAGAACTAATTTAGTATAAAATAATTTAACCCTTGTGCTTTGAGATTTTTTTTAAGAAGATGGGTGTTTATGATTTACCTAGCTACAAAGAACCTTGTGAGTTAATAATTTTGCTTTAGAATAGTGGTTCATTAGAAAATGTAGGCTTCAGCACGTTTACCACGATGGTTTCATTGGTTTTCAAACGAAAGTTTTTGAAAATCACGATTTTTATGTATGTTCAATGTATTGTATCTCAAAAACTACTTGACCAATTTTTTAAATTTTTTTTTGTTTTAATGGTGAAAACAAGTTTTTAATTACTTCGGTTTTGAAAAAACCTAGGTATTGAATTCATGAGCCAAAAGTGAAATTCTTACCCCCACTTTTTTGCATTTCTCGACGTTTTAGGACCTACTGATTCTAAAAAAGCAAAGAAAAAATGTATGTTTGTCTACTGGCCGTCCGGCCGTCACAACCGACGAAATCTAGAAAACGGCTGGAGGGATTTCAAAAATTTTTGATTTTACAAATAGGTATACGTAAGAGCTTAAGGGACGATGTGTTCGATAGCTGTCCCGGAAGTGTGTCAAAAAATCGTCAAGTGTGTCAAAACAAGGAAATTTGCATATTTTTTGCTCAAAAACGTTCATTCTAAGTGATTACGAGTAGGAACATTGAATTTGGAGAAATCTTGATGGTCGGGATTGGTATGTGAGACCAAAATCTAGATTATTGTATTACAAGTTTGTCAAAAAAATGTTGTCAAGTGTGTTAAACGAATGATTTTCATTTTTTTTACACAATTTTTTGGAAAAAATGAAATTAATTATTTGTATGACATGAAATTTTATTATTATTATTGAGAATTATGGCATTATAAGTTTGTCAAAAAAATTGTGACAAGTGTGTCAAAAGAATGATTTTTCTTTATTTTTTTTTTGGAAAAAACTAAAATGAATTATTTATATGAAATATTAAATGTAATTATTGAACATGACGGGATTGGCATGTGAGACCAAAATCTAGATTATTGTATTATTTATAAGTTTGTCACAAAAATATTGTCAATATGTCAAAAAAATGATTTCATTTATTTTTTTAGCCAATTTTTTGGAAAAAAAAATTTAGCTGTTGTATGACTTAAATGTGACATGGAAATTTTTGAATTTGTTATAGTTTTTGAAATATTTTTGGAATTTTGAAATAACTTTGTATTTTTGATTTTGTAATAATTTTTGCAATATTTTTAGAATTTTAAAGAAATAGAGTTTTCGAATTTGTAAATTTTATATATATATTTTTAGAATTTTGAAAAATGTTTCAATTTTTGATTTTGTAAGAATTTTTGGAATATTTTTAGAATTCTGAAAAAAGTTTGATTTTATTAAATTTTTACAATATTTTTGGAATTTTGAAAGAAATATGAATTTGTGTTATTGTATTATTTTCTCGAAACGCTAAATGGAGAGGTTTTTGAATAGTTTGCTGATTGTATCATCTTTTCACTAGATTATGTTAATTTATGATCTGTTATGATTTTCCGGCAACGTATTGATGTTTCGCTTTAGTTTTGTAATAAATTTCTAAACAGAGATATAAATTTAACAAAGAGTAATGTTTGATACATACATCGCTGCCAAAACTAAAACAATGTACTCATAAAATTTTATGCCGAAAACTTTATCAAAATCCTTAACCAAAACCGAAGTCTTGATATCTCAGAGCTTGAGATTTCAGCTCCTTCATATTTTTTTATTTACATTCTGAACAAGTACTACCAAACACTTGATATCCAAATCGAATGAACCATAGACATTTTATGAACCATAGACATTTTATTTGAAAATTGCGTTTTGACAGTTCAATGCGAATTCTAATTGGGCAAATAAAATACTATTATAATTAATTTTCTTTTTGCCAAAAAATTGGGTAAACAAATTAATCAAAATCTTTCTTTTGACAAACTTGACAACATTTGTTTGACAAACTTCTAATGCAATAATGAAGAAAAACGTGTTCTAGACCGAGTTGTGAAAACTTGACCATTTTTTTAAAATTTATTTATTAAATTTATACCCAAAAGTTTAGGGTAAATATATAGTTAAACTAGCGGGACCCGGCGTGCTTTGCTACACCTATAAATAAAGTTTGTGTGTATACATTTTGTTGAAGTAGTAGCAATAATTTCAAAGAGTAGTAATGAGAAATGATTTTCTATTTTTTTTTTAATATGAATGTAAAAGGATCAGCACTCTAGTTGATCAGCAAAATATAAAAAATTAGTATTATATATAAAACAAAGGATATATAAAAATACGCGATCAAATAAGTTTTCAGATGTGTAAGGATTCAGGTATGTCTCCATATTGAACATTATACGGAACAAATACAGATTCAAAAATGTTTAATATAAGCGTTCTTTACTGGTAGGTTATTAAAAAAGTTACAAAAAAATTGTAATCGTGATGTTATTCAATGGTCAGCAAGGGCAGTTAGAATAGTGACAATACATTCGATGAAGGTGAATACAAACACATTTACAAATTTTAAACATACACACATTAATTTTTATAAATAGAAGATAATGATGCAAAAAGAGTTAAAATTTTATTTAGGAGTTTTGTATTAAACTTCTACGTGTGAATTCATAGGATGAGAAATATTTCTATTTAGTCAACATTCTGAGTCATTGTAGTCATTATTGGTTGTTGCAAATCAATGCGAAACTAATATCTGACACACGGTCAATATATTGCCATATATAGACAACATTATGGGAATATTATTTTTTGGAGTTTTGTGAGTGATTAAGCTTAAAGTAATTGTTGAAAGTAAAATTCCCGACAATAAGTAATTATTGTCGGGTCGGGATTGAGCTTATACTTATCAGAGACATCATCCCGACAGACGTTGTCCTGCATGATATTTCAAGCGATTAGAATATTAAACAAAGTATGAAATGAAAGACAAATAATATAATAATTTCATAATTCTTTATTTTGAAATAACATCAATTTTTCTAAAAACAATTCGTTATAATCAATATTATTTGTTTAATTTTATCTTAATGCAACTTGATGAACAATATTTTTAGTCAATTCCTGAGGAGTATAAATGAATAAATTTGATGGTTTTCCAACGCGAAAACACGCCACATATAATTGACCATGTGAAAAGACCGGATTTTCTAGATCCAACCCACAAATCGACATTGTTTGACCTTGTGACTTATTAATAGTCATGGCAAACTCCAAGCGAATTGGAAATTGCAGACGTTTGAATGGAATGGGTGAGTCTGAAGGGATCATTTGGATTCGTGGCAGAAGAACAACTCCACCTTCAAATTAGCCGTTCAAAATTGTAGCTTCAAGAACATTGCCCAAAGTTTTTTTATGACTAATCTTGTACCACTGCATAGCTTAGGTGGATTTAAATTGCGGAGCAAAATTATTGGTGAGCCAATTTTTAATCGCAAGTTATGTGGTGGCATTCCTGGTAAATCCAGCGAATTAAAAAGTTCAACAGGATAGTTTACTGCTTCGTCAGGATCGGTAACAGTGTCGATCGATTTGAATAAAATTTCATTGCCGGGTTATGATGAATTGTATTTTGAGTTAATAGCGTCAACATCGATATTTTTTGCGGCTAAAATCCGCAGCCGTTTAGAAGGAGTTCAGTGACAATACCGACTGCAGTGCCTCTGCCGGGCTGATTTATAAATTTAAACCATTCGGGGCGTTATTCAAACGCACACAAAAAAATTCATTCAAATCGGTCTAGCCGTTTAGGAGGAGTTCAATGACAATACCGACTGCAGTGCCTCTGCCGGGATGATTTATAAACTTTAACCATCCAGGGCGCTACCCAAACGCATACAAAAAAAATTCATTCAAATTAGTCCAGCCGTTTAGGAGGAGTTCAGTAACAATACCGACTGCAGCGCCTCTGCCGGGCTGATTTATAAATTTAAACCATTCAGGGCACCACCCAAACGCACACAAAAAATTTCATTCAAATCGGTCCAGCCGCTTAGGAGGAGTTTAGTGACAATACCGACTGCAGCGCCTCTGCCGGGCTGGTTTATAAATTTAAACCATTCGGGGCGCCATCCAAACGCACACAAAAAAATTCATTCAAATCGGTTCTGCCGTTTAGGAGGAGTTTAGTGACAATACCGACTGCAGCGCCTCTGCCGGGCTGATTTATAAATTTAAACCATTCGAAGCGTCACCCATACGCACACAAAAAAATTCATTCAAATCGGTCCAGCCGTTTAGAAGGAGTTCACAGTCATACACACGTACAGTAGAATTATATATATAAAGATAACATTATTTTTCATAATGCATAAAAATACATAATAATTTCAATATGAGAACTACTTTATGTTATTGTCTATAGATTATGTAATTTAAGTTTAACTAATTATAAGTTACGTTATTAATTATACTGATAATAATAATTATTAAATAAATATCTTAACTAGTTATTTGTGTTTATCACATAAATCAAGATATAAATCAAACAATTCAAAAAAAAATTTACAAAATTTTAAGATACAAAATCACATCAAATCAGATCCGACCGAATCTCATACCTATCGGTATCATGCCATTCATCAAATACATGTTTTTTTACAGTTCTTTAAACTAATTGATAGTTCTGATACGTTTTATCGTAGAAGGAAGTTAATTATATAAATTGAGACCCATGAAGAATACATTATTTCCAGCTCCAATTGTTTTTACATTAGGGATGTAGAAATGGGATTGTCTTCGTGTGGAGTAGGAGTGTACACTTGTAAGTGCATTCAAATTGATACTACACTTGAGAATATTGGTGTTTATTTTATGTATAAATAGTACTAGATGATATTTCATCATACATTCGATAGGAAGGATACGGTAACTATACAAGTCTTTGGTGTTGGAAAGTCTCGGCAGTTTCATTATAACTTTCAAAGCCTTATTTTGCACGATTTGTATGGTATTAATAATATCTTTAGAAGCTGTAGGGTGCCAAATTACATTCATATAACTGAAGTGACTATGCAGATGAGCAAATAAACAAGCCATGCGGTTTTTTCATCAATGTTGTTTCTAATTTTTTTTAGCGCAAATATAAACGGTGCAATTTTCTTTTCAACCATTTTTATATGCTCCTTAAATGATAGTTTTGAGTCTATGATGTTCCCTAGGAATTTAAAATATTCTACTTGAAGAATTTTTTCGGAACTAAAATAAAAAAAATTGGGAAATTTGTTTGTAGTTGTTTGTTATCAAATATTATGTATTTGGTTTTATTTAAACTCATAGATAGTTTATTTGAAACAAACCATGTATGGATAGCTTTTAGATCTTTTTCCGTTTTATTTACAAGCTCTTCTGCCGAAGAAGCTGAATACACCAATGCCAAGTCACCAGCGAATAGTTGTAACATTCCTCGTAACATTCCTCGATTGAAAATATCATTCACATACAAATTAAATAACAAAGGACGAATAATTGAACCCTGAGGTACCCTTACTATTAAATTTTGTTCAACGCTGTAGGCATTATTAATGATTTTTCGTTGTTTTCGAGAGTGAAAATAATTTTCCAGCAACGCTCGAGTTTTATCACTCAAGTTAATAGATTTCAACTTCTCCATCAGAATAACATGAAATAATAATAATATTTTTGATTTTTCTGAAAAAGTATGGACAAAATAAAAAATATAACTTACTTTACATCTTTTTGAAAGTGTATAGTTTGAGCATAGGGGGCGGGGCACCCCAATATGCATGAAAAATGAAAATTCTGCCAATCCGATGTAGCTTTGAAATTGAATTGCTCAAGAACGGCTTTACCGATTTCATCAAATTTTTTTGGTTTGATAGATGATTAGTTGGTCGTCTGAAAAAAAATTAATTAATTGTTTTTATAATTAAGTTTTTTTATATTGTAGCTATTTTTGAATTGGGCTGCACAACTATCGGAAAAGACATGTAGAGTTTCTAATTTATGGACTTTTTTAATGTCTTTGATTAAAGTGTCCAAATATACCTTTGATTAAAGTGTCCACACTGCATATTTCCCGTGCTTTAAATTGTCTGATACAATGATATATGATTGGTCCTTATCAAAGTATGTGGCAACGGCAGTAAATATAGTAACTTGCGTATGTGCCCAATTAGAAGCGTGGATTTCATCTTGTATGACAGTGGAATAATTTTCGGCAAAATCAACCTGTAAAGCGACATCACCTTCTGCTAAAACTTTCATGTTTTAATGATTTGTTGTTGTTTTCATAATATTGATTTTTTTTTTGTGTTAAATAAATAAACGATAACGTAAACACAAAACGAAAATAGTTAGTGCTGTCCTCTACATGCTTTCCAGCATGCTATTCTTACATAAATTTACATATAATTTGTTTAGATTACATTTGTGTGCAATCACAAAAGATGTTGCGGGTATGACTTTAATTAAATGTCACGCCCGCAACAGGAACATATCACACCCGCAACACATAAAAACTATAATTCAAGTTTTAATAAAAAAAATTTTATCTGTGGAATTCAAGGTACCTTTATGAACTATTTTTGAAAATAAAGTTTCATAACTTATAGTCAAAGTAATTTTTCTGTGGACATATAAATATCACTTTTTGTTGCGGGTGTGACACAATAATTAAGAGTAATTAAATATGCTTACCTCTTGTAACAAAGATTAATGAACACTTCTTTGCAGGCAAAACCTGTTAATGATAGATGTCAGATTATATAGCTAAGTTTGGAGATTTACAGAATTATTGCAGCTGTATGAGACCAGGAAACGTAAACATTTTTGGCTCAGTGTATTTCAGACAAATATTAATTATATCATTTCAATTAAAATAAATATGTTAATTCGACAAAAATTCAATTTTTTTTCAATAAAATATGATTTAGTAAACTTTTAACAGTTAGTATGCAAAATTTCAACCATATTCAAAGAAATATAAAATTGCATTCTCATGTCCACTTTTTTGTGGATTGGGCGAACTATAACAATATTTATCCTTCCGACAACTATAAATATGGGTTTATTTCTGTTTATGTACGACTATATTTGTGTACGTTATTAGTCGTAATAGAATAAAACAAACAGCTGTTAATTTTATTCTGTACCGAAAATGTGACGGAACACAATAAAACAATTTATTTGATTGTATTGAATGCTGAAATAAATTTGATTGTATTTTATAAAAATTTAACTGCATTTTATAAAAAAAATCAAAAACAAACATTTTCACTTTGATTATATAAAAAACAGTAAATTCAAACTGAAGCGCATGTCCCTCTCTCGAGTATTAAAAAGGGTAAAGGCTACTATGATTGATACGAATTAAATTTCCAAAAGTTTGTTTTTTGGTTTCTCATTACTTTAAAATTTGATGTCATTCATTCTAGGTCTTTTCTTTTTCAAAATACCAAAAATTTAAATAGATGTCGAAATTGAATAAAATTTATTTAGTTGTTTGGAATTAATTATTCAAAAACATACAATAAAATTCATTGTTTTACTTGTTTTATCAACAAATTAAAAAAAAATTCAATTTAAATTAATAAATGTTACTCTATCGGAAAAATAAAACGATAAACGTTTGAACCCAATGGTTCGTGTTTCATGAATTTCATTTTCTCGGAAATTTGTAATGCTCGCTCCTGCCTCGCTCACAACGTAATCTTTTCCTTGAAAAATAAAATATTGCATTAAACACTTGCACAATAAATTACTATTGTTTCGATTCTTCATACAACTTGTGGAATGAGACAGTACTGTTAGGAAATGGAGCATTAAATTTATTAAAATTGAGAAGCACATTTTTTTACAAACAGAAAATCTATGTCTTGATTTCGTGATTTTCAAACAATTTTAAAACTGTAATTTCTTTTTCAATACTTAAACAACTGCTCAGACATAAAAGAGTAATGCTAAATATACCATTTTTTTATATGTGTTAAAATGCATGGATGCATAGAGAGCAAACTTGTAGTTCCAGATGATTTTATTTCTCGTTTCGCAGTGTCAAAATATTCCTGAAATTCAAATAACATGGTGGTGCTTTGCGGTTTTCAAAACGTACTTTTCTCCTTAAGAAATATTTCAACATCAGCAGTCAGAAATTTCATCGCGGCTTTGACAATACTAAAGCCTGGTAAAAAATTGGTTGGTGCAACCATGTCAAAATAAGTTTTAATTTAAAACGCTTCTACTATTAAATAAATATTTTTATCTAAAAAAAAATTATAAAAACAATTAATTAATTTTTTTCAAACGACCAACTAATCATCTATTAAACAAAAAATTTGATGAAATCGGTATAGCCGTTCTTGAGCAATTTAATTTCAAAGTCACATCGGATTGGCAGAATTTTCATTTATCATGCATATTGGGGTGGCCCCTATGCTCAAAGTATGCACTTTAAAAAAATTGTAAAATAAGTAGTATTTTTTATTTTGTCCATACTACTTACACGCCAAGTCTTAGAAAAATCAAAAATGGCTTTTCACCTGCGTAGATCACGTTTTTCATCTAATCTAGTTTTTGATCTCACATCCCAATCCCGACCATCAAGATTTCTCCACATTCTTTGTTCCTACTCATTATCACTTAAAATGAACGTTATTTAAGCCGAAAATATGAAAATTTCTATTTCTGACACACTTAATTATGACTTATGACTTAATTATGACACACTTTCGGTACAGTTATCAAACACATCGGCCTTATATATTATACCTATTTTTAGAAAAATATTATATATATATAGTATACCTATTTTTAGAAAAAAATTTGAAATCCTTCCAGCGGTTTTCTAGATTTCGTATGTAATGACGGCCGGACGGCAGACACACCTTTTTGTTTTTGCTTTTTTAGAATCAGTACGTCCTAAAAGGACGAGAAGTGCCAAAAAAGTAGGGGTAAGAATTTCACTTTTGGCTCATGAATGTATTACTTAGGTCTTTCAGACCGAAGTAATTATTATTATTGAGAATTATGGCATTATAAGTTTGTCAAAAAAATATTGTCAAGTGTGTCAAAAGAATTTTCATTTTTTTTACCCAATTTTTTGGAAAAAATAAAATTTATTATTTGTGTGATATGAAATGAGGACATGAAACTACATGGAAATTTTTGATTTCATTATAATTTTTGAAATATTTTTCGAATTTAGAAAAAAGTTTGGATTTTTGATTTTCCTATGATTTTTGGAATTTTGAAAAAAGTTATTTTATTTGATTTTGTTATAATTTTGCAATATTTTTAGAATTGTGAATAATAGTAGTTTATGTAACAAGTACGCAAAATATGGTTTTAGCGGACGAATCGTAATGTTTCTGGACGAGGCGCTAGCCGAGTCTGTAATATGAAGATGAGTGTGCTAAAGTCATTTGCGTACGTGTTGCATACAACGTTTTTTAGTATTATCTCTTACGATTTTTTTTCTAATTTATTGCTTAATTTGTATTCTTGCGTATAATAAAAATTTGATTTTTGAACAAAACTTATCAAAGCAATTGTGATTATAATTTGAAAATAATTATAATATAAAATGTAAACAAATTTTGAATCCGCTAAAGTGTTCTCATAACGACTTTAAGTACTAGGCCGCTAAAATACTATTTTGCGGACTCTAAACAGTTCTAAAAGTAATCATTTTTCGGAGCTAATGCTAAAAAGTATTTTTTTTATAATTTTTGCAATATTTTAAGAATTTTTGAAAAAGTTTCTATTTCTGATTTTGTTATACTTTTTGCAATATTTTAAGAATTTTGAAAAAAGTTTTATTTTTTGATTTTCTTATAATTTTTAGAATATTTTTGGAATTTTGAAAGAAATATGAATTTTTGATTTTGAAATATTTTCTCGAAAATCTAAATGGTTTGGTGATCGTATCATCTTTTCACTAAATTATGTTAATATATGATCTGTTATAATTTTCCGGCAACGATTTGATGTTTCGTGTTAGTTTTGTAATAAATTTCTAAACAGAGATAAAATACTTGTACTTTTACAAAGAGTTTTATGTTTGATACACATCGCTGCCCAAAACTAAAAACAATCTCCTCATAAAAGTTTTTTGCCGAAAACTGTATCAAAATCCTTAACCCAGACCGAAGCCTTGATATTTCATAGATGTGAGATTTCAGCCACCCCATATATTAGTATTTAAATTTATCTCTGATCATTCTGCTCCAAGTTTTTGTTAAAACAAATTTCTTTTTGTGAAAATACAAATCAATGTTATAATATTCTAAATATTTTCAAAACAGGTGTTGGCAGTATATAAATACGAATATATATTCTCTATCTCAACTCAACAACCTCGTTTACGATTTTCTTTTAAAGTTTCGATTCGATTAATGTTTTAGAATTTTAACATAGTATATGGTGTATACTGAAATTCTAAAACATTACTTCTGGAAAATCTAAAATAAATATATTTTCCAATTGGATTTTAAAAAGAAGAATTTAAGGTGAAATTTAGACGGATTTTCTCACAAAATCCAAAAGGTTTTTACGTGCAAAGCAAAAATATTAATGACTTGCCTGTCCGTATTTACGATCACTGCCTTAGAAGCTTGAAGTTTTACCCCTTTATATTTTTACCTACAGTCTAGTAATGGAATAAGAAGTATACTTCTATATTTCTATTTATAGATCGATGCGATGTGCAAGTTCATGAGCGTTTGCTTAATTCTTACTAAAAGACTAAAATGATCGTCAAGATTTTGAAATTTCTGGACGTGAATAGATGAATGAATAACTACAATTTGCTGGTGGTTCTGTAATGCAAAACATAACACAACCATTATTCCATCTAAATTATCGAAACATTGAAGAAATGACTAAATACTATATTTTGGAAAAAGTCTATAAAGAGAGTAAACGTTTTTTGAAGATTTTAACCATGATCGGTGTCGGTGAACCATTTTCAATGAAACTCGTTATACATTTTTCCTATTTTCCTCATGTTTACAAAAACATTGAATAATTAGTTTTATGTGTTTGAAATTATCTAAAATACGAAAAAAATAGCTAACAACAACAAATAGAAGAAGCACAAAATTAAAAATTAAAAAATCAATGAAATTGTTTTAATATTATTATTATTTTCTAGTCTTTTGTATGAATACATAGATCGCGTGCAATATAGCCATTTCTTATTGCAACGCTTTAATTCACATCCTGGACAACAATGCCAATTTTCTACCCCTTTTCATTGTTGTTTTTTATTCTGGATAAATATTTTATGTAAGTGAATATGTGTTTCTTCTAAAACTAACTACATGTTATGTTAGATATATTACATATAAACAAAAAAAAAACACGAGGAAAATCTTAACCCTTCTTATTTTAATTTTTATCATGTTGGAGGTATACCAAGCAATTTCTAGTGCTTTTATTATTTTAATATATTTTAGGTATATTTTATTTTAAATTTTTTTTACATCCATTTTGTAAATTAAATTGTTCTAGGTATTAGGAAATAAAATATTATCATATGTGGGGTTATTTTATTTTGTCTATTTACAAAAATTAGATTATTCAACTGCTCCATATATTGTCTAACATTTGTTTCGTCTTGTCTGTTATATAAAATTCAAAATTACATGAGGTGATATTTGATAGAACACACTAGAATTAGGTAATTGAATTTCAAAAAACAGAAATACCAAAATGAGAAAAATTCAACTTAAAGTAGTTAAATAATGATGAAATTTCAACTTTGAAAATACCATCGCCTCGGTAGGTTAGTTGGATAACGTGTCTGCCAAAACGGACTCGAACCATGGCACTGATGAGGATATTTCGAATCTCAATCCGAAACACGTATAAGAGAAAAATGGAGTTTTTCTCTGAGAAAAATCAAAAATTATACTTTCGAATTTAAAAAAATTCAAAAATCACTTAATTGCTTGATAGTCCCTGGGCCTTCACCTACTTAATTTGATGATTACCACATATTTTATACTTCGTAAGGCGCTTGTCCTTGACGAGTCCTACAACTTTTTATCTGCTATTTTCCTTGATTCGGCCGCTTTTTCCCTCCGTAAACTCCGAGACTTGGTGATTTCCCGGGGTCTTGTATATATTTATTACCATAATATTGTTATTTATTAAAGGGGGTGGAAATTTGTTTTTGAAAAAAACTAGGGTAAATTTGTCCGACAAACAATTGTCTGGTTTTGTCGAGTCCGACAACTCAAACTCGCCAAAATACCAGGGTATTGAAAATCAATTACCACAAAACTAATTTTCACAGGATTGTTTAACAAAAATTAGTGAAATTGAAGGGTCATATTGTCCGACAAATTTTCGGCCGCGTTTTTTCAGTCCGACGACTGGAAGTCGGAATCCTGACGGGGTAGTGTTTATTGATTACCACATGTCGGACAAAAATGAAACACGATAAAAAACCATTTGTTATTATAAAAAATCGACTTGTCCGACAAAAATATAGCCGCGTTCGGCCAGTCCGACAAGAAAATGAGACAAATATTTCAGGAGAACGATTATTTTTGTTTCTTTGTTAAAGTTGCTAATATTCATGAACAAATTTAATGTACATTTATAACGTAAGATTTTTTAAAGAAACATCGTTTACAGATGGTACTGTATAGACAAAATTAGAAAATTTTTGTAAATAGAAAAATTATAAAAAAGGAGTATCTGTTGACTCCCCTTTCAATTTTAGTGGACTGTAATTTTTATTAAGCTTCGATGATGATAGAGTGAGGCAACTGGATAAACCACTGGCAATACTATTAACAGCAATACAACTTATTACACGAATATTCGGTAGTGCCGGCAATATGTTGGCATTTGATGACGATGGCTGGTACTTAATATTGTTCAAACAAACTGTGTTATCAGCAGCGATGATCATATATCGGCAATGATGATAGTGATATACATATGTCCAATAGTGACGTTAGCACATGAACGAATAATGATGATCACGTAATGATAATATGTGATCAATAACGACGATGGTACAACAGTAATGTATGATCAGTAGCGACGGCAATACATCAGATGATGATGACAATCACACAACAGTGATGCGTTCAGTAGCGACGGTAGTGCATCAACAGTTGATGTCAATCAAAATAATATAACAGCATCAATAGCAACGATAATATAACAGCAATGACAATAATGATGTATGATCAGTAGCGACGGCAATACATCAGGAGATGATGACAATCACTCATCAGAGATGCGTTCAGAAGCGACGATAGTACATCAACAGATGATGGTCAATAAATAACAGCAATGACAATAATGATGTATGATCAGCAGCGACGACAAATACATCGGATGATAATGACAATCTCACAATAGTGATGCGTTCAGCAGCGCCGGTAGTGCCTCAACGGATGATGTCAATCAAAATAATATAATATATGACCAGTACTCAACGGTACTATAACATCAATGACAATAATGATGATTAATTCATGCATTCAGCATATACATACTGAAAACTGCATGCACAATAACGACGACGGCATCACAATAAAATAATAGTTCATTCATGCATTTAATAATTGCATGATAACTGCATGTACAATAACGATGATAAATAATGACGACAATATCACAGTAACAGATGACTAATTTATGCATTCACCAAATACATACTAAACTGCATGCATAATGACGTTGACAATATCACAGCAAATGATGATTCATTCATGCATCTAATAAATGCATGATAACTGCATGTACAGCAACGATGACAAATGATGACGGCAATATCACAGCAAATGATGACTAATTTATGCATTCACCAAATACATACTAAACTGCATGCATAATAACGTTGACGGTATCACAGCAAATGATGATTCATTCGTGCTTCTAATAAGTGCATGATAACTGCATGTACAGTAACGATGACGAATAATGACGACAATATCACAGTAACAGATGACTAATATATGCACCCAGCAAATATATAATAACTGCATGCAACAAACTGCATTAATAGTGACGGCCATCTATCAGCACCAGTTGATACTTCTTACCATGACTAATACTTTCATCACATTCACCGCAAACACATATGAAACCAAAAATAGCATATGATTAATTTAACTATACTTAATCAAAGAAAGATAACTTCAAAAGAAGCTGCTCATCATCCACTTTGTTAACCTGTCAGTACGGCCATTTTGTTGAAATAAATAAAATACATACAATGTACACGATATTTTGAACTTTTAATACAAATGAAGTAGACTAAACATAAACTAAGTTACATTTTAATTTTAATTTATAAAATGACCACAAACTATCAACTATTTAATAAAAAACATGAGGCTTCAAGAGCACAAACACTAAAATATAGCCATCACGTAGTACTGATATATCAAAAACAATATCAAGAAGACGGAACGTCAAAGAAATTCGCCCTTTTATACCATCCATCAAACATACCCAAAGTACCGACGCGACAAATTGTCATGAGTAATTAAATTGTTTACTAATTATTTTCCTTATTTTTAAGGTCTTTCGTATCTTACTCAATGGTTTGAATTGTGTTCGACAGATTTTATATTAGCATTTAGTTGTGAGGCAATTTCTTTTTAATTAATAATATTATTATTTCTAAAATTATATACTGCATCCATTGCAGATTACTAGCATTGATTCAGTGACATTTTGATGAGGACATCAAATACCAGCCGTTTTAAACTATAAGTTTTTACTTTACTTTTATATTTGATACATTTCTTACATAATTTTTTGATATTTTTAGACATTGTATTTGTTGTCTTTGAAAGATCAGCCGGTAACGCTGATGGCGTTACCAGTATCCAAAAGATGATGCACCATAGGAGGAGGGGTACCCAAAAATGATATAAATATGTTTTTATATTAATTTAAAAAATTTAAGGAACATCAACCAGTTGAGAAGGTTATTTACACACTTTAATTGAAAAGATTGAGAAGGATTAAAAATGTGCGCGAATTTTAACAAGGAAAAAATATTGCTATATTTTCTATTTACCAGATTCAAAACTATATGCACCGATAGAGTATACAAATATAAAATGACACTTTTACTCGCCGCGAGAACGAAAAAGTAGTATATATACGACCTGATTCTTGCAATCTGTGACCAACAAAAACAACCTGCTGAATGGAAAATAACAAAAAAAAACAAAAAAGGTGGCCGCCTAAAGTGTGCTTATTATCATAGAGTCGCACTGATGAACACTGCATATAAAATACTAGCTAATGTCGTTCTTGCTAGACTCATTCCGTTCGCCGAATCTATCATCGGTGACTATCAGTGCTATTTTCGTTCCAACCCTATATCAATGTTTTATCTTAAGGATGATTCCAAAAAAATGTTGGGTGATTAACATCAGCATTTACCAGCTTTACGTTGATTTCAAACAAGCATATGATATTATTTTATCTCCGATCATATTCCTTGGTAGCTCAGAGAAACTTGTTTCTCTGTGTAAACTCACAATATAAGGATCAAATTGTAGAATAGCAAGCAGTCAACTTTTGACTCTTTTGATATAACATCTGGTGTTCAACAAGGTGATTTACAATGATATTATTAATACAATGATACAATTTATTTAGCCTACTACAATTAACAATATTACATGCGTTCTTTTGGAACAAAATAGCTGCTCAAAGCAGTTTTTGAGTAGATCACCAATGGAACGCCGAAAATTTGAAAATCTTTTCAAATAAAGCCACACAATTTTACTATTATCAAAATTTATTTTGGGCTGATATTAAGGTCTGTCCGGTCCATTTTATTATTAAAAATACCAATACAAGTTTATAACCGATCTAAATAAAATCGAAGAAAAACTGCTTTTCAACTACACAACTTGTTCGAGGTAGAGTAGATCAAAGCAAATTTGAGCAAGTTTGATCTTCAATGGAACGCGCCTAATATAAATTAAACCAATGGGTTACTGATTTACGTTTAAAAATCTACATAGTAACGACTACAATTTGATTATTATAATGATTTCATTAAATTATTACGAAATTATTTAATAATTTTTCTATTATTATTTATAATTTTTATAAATTTATAATATTTAATAACAAATATCTAAAATTAATGACTAATGTTGATATATCGTGGATGATGATATTGAGCGTACACTATCGTGTTTGAAATTATGACATTTTTCGATTTTCCGAGAGTAAGCGGACACTAATTTGTCGGACAATTGTATCAGAGTAAAATAATATTAATTAAAACTATAAAAAAAATAAAAATGGGGTAATCAATAAACACTACCCCGGCAGGATTCCGACTTCCAGTCGTCAGACTGAAAAAACGCGGCCGAAAATTTGTCGGACAATATGACCCTTCAATTTTACTAATTTTTGTTAAACAATCCTGTGAAAATTAGTTTTGTAGTAATTGATTTTCAATACCCTGGTATTTTGGCGAGTTTGAGTTGTCGGACTCGACAAAACCAGACAATTGCCTTTGATAAATAACAATATTATGGTAATAAATATATACAAGACCCCGGGAAATCGCCATGTTTCGGAGTTTACGGAGGGAAAAAGCGGCCGAATCAAGGAAAATGGCAGATAAAAAGTTGTAGGACTCGTCAAGGACAAGCGCCCTACGAAGTATAAAATATGTGGTAATCATCAAATTAAGTAGGTGAAGGCCCAGGGACTATGAGTTTAAGTGCTCAAAAAACCTTTATTATATGATTCAAAATTTTCAATATTCAAATCTAGTGAATTAAGAATTAGTAATTTCGAATGATTGGGTTGTACTAGGTTGGTAAAAACACTTTTGCTGTTTGTCATACTACAATATGTAAAACAAAAATAAACCAAAGAAAAATTTAGGCAATACACGATACGTTATAAAAAGCCCAGGCAATACACGACGACTGAAAATTATTTTTAAAACATGAATGAAAATCAGAGTTCTAATATATAATATTTTTTATTTTGTTGGACGATTTAATATTTATTTGTTTGTTTTCATCGTTTTAGTCCAAAAATGTATATAAATTAAGTTTTTTGTTCAATTTTTTAAAAACATTTTATTTAATTATTTGACGACATGTTTCAGCTTTTAACAAAAGCTATCCTCAGGTCAGAACAAAAAATATTCAAAAAAATGTATTGTCCAAATAAACAACCTCACTGACTAATTATCACTAATCTTATTATTATTAATTTTAATTTTCAATTAAACAAATTTTTTCAATTAATTATAAACTAAACTGAAACATATAAAATATCGTCTTTAAACTAACTTAACTTCGTCTTGTTTAAAGACGATATTTTATATGTTTCAGTTTAGTTTATAATTAATTGAAAAAATTTGTTTAATTGAAAATTAAAATTAATAATAATAAGATTAGTGATAATTAGTCAGTGAGGTTGTTTATTTGGACAATACATTTTTTTGAATATTTTTTGTTCTGACCTGAGGATAGCTTTTGTTAAAAGCTGAAACATGTCGTCAAATTCTAATATATACTTTGATATTTTTATAAAACTAAAACTTATAAGAATTTCTCACACAAAAAACTGTTCGGTTACTGAAACTAGCAATCTGGCGACCATGCCGAGTTAATCGGTAACATTGAACTACTGAAAAGAAGAGCGGAATCACTTCGTTTTGGAGTAAAAAAATTGCCACCCATGATCGTTTGTTTGTTCAACTAATGTTGAAATTAAAATATAATTTTCTCACAGAACTTTAATAATGTGAACTCCTAAATCTTCAGCAAACAAAAAAATTGATCAATTTCACAGTATAATTTAAATCATTTATTCTAATATTTTGACACCTTTATATCTCATAAGTAAACTTAATAGCAGTAACTATTAAACTTCCAGAAGCACAACTTTTTTTCGTTAACCAAAACACTTTACAATATTAATATCAAATTGCCGTTACCGTATGAGAACCGAACAGTCAAAAATTTATAAATTAGACATAAATATTTGTAAGCAGTATACCAAAGTATTTAAAGGTAGACACAATAAATCTCTGTGTGTGGTCGGTCAAGTTGTTTTTTTTTTTGGTTAAAACAAAAAAAAAACGTTTGATGTTAAATAAAATGTTAAACAAAAAACAATAAAAAATATTTAGCCACCAATTGTTACACGATTTAATATTTTTTTTTGGTTTCGTGAATTATTATTATCAAATAAATGAAAAATTGATACATGGTGTACACGAATATGTTTCGTTTAAATTAGAAATCTTTTGTTATTTGAATAATTAGTGTCGTCGAATTTAACCTATTGGCAATTTAAGGTTAAGTAAATTGAGGTTATTAATTATTGATTTGAAATATGATTTATTAGAATTTGGCAAACAAAAATTTGTTGCGCTAATTATATTTACTAATTGTTATTCTATGGCTTTTATATGCATTTGAGCAATTTATCCCATTTATTGGGATAAATTGCCCAAAGACATACAAAATAATTGATTTTGCTTTTATATTTCGTGCACTTATTTTTATGTTTTTTTTTTTAAATATTCTGGGGTATATTTTAAACTTAGTTGAAGTAATAACGTCGCACATATTTGTTTTAGGGTAACATTTTTAAATAACATACAGAATACAAAATGTGCAAAGAACTTTCGTAAAAATAATATTAATTTTCCTAATATTATAAATAAATAAATATCAGTAACCCGACAATAAAAATAATTTAAAAATTTATAATAACTTTTTTAAACCACTAAAATTAATTATTCAAAGTTCCCGTTATTTTTTTGTGTTTGTTTTCATTACCTTCACAAAAAAATTTCATTCGTACATGAATTTAAATGAAAATAAGATCAAACTCATCAACTTAATATTAGGAAAGTCATAGTATCTCATAAAAATTTAAATAAAACCTACAACTTTATAATATTCTACCAATCTTCTTGATCATTCATTTTATTTTTTGTTTATTTTTATTATCATTAAATATATTTCGTTTTTGCGCCTAAACATGCGTTTAAATTGTGTTTGAATATATGTGCTGATGCGTTTTCGACATGTGCACGGTGTGGTGCACATCATGTGCATCAATGTGTTTTTTTACAATATTGTGCACAAGGATTTCTTATCATGCAAAATTAATGCGGGAAATATGATATTTTTTAAAAAAATAAAAATGTAAAAAAGAAAGCACTCAAAATCAAAATAATATAAATTGTTGAACAAATTGATTTATTTCGAAAATTTGTGGCTTATAACTTTGTCATTTTTTGGTCGATTTTCTTCTAGTTAGTTCTATTTACAGAGCTACTGTGTTAGGTTTACGTTCATGACAAAATAAAAATTGTTTGAATCGATTTGTATTTTTCCGACCCCACAGAATAAGTTATATAATTAAATAAATAAATAAATAAATAGCTTCTGCTCTCACATACACAGAGGCGTAGCTAGGGGGGGGTGGGGGGGGGGGGGCGGTCCGCCCCGGGTGTCACCCGTTTTGGGGTGACACCCGAACGTAAAAAACTTAAACAAACCATCACAATGTTTTCAACGATAAATCACTTCGAAACCGTTTTGGGGTGACACCCGAACGTAAACAACTTAAACAAACCATCACAATGTTTTCAATGATAAATCACTTTGAAACCGTTTTGGGGTGACACCCGAACGTAAAAAACATAAACAAACCATCACAATGTTTTCAACGATAAATCACTTCGAAACCGTTTTGGGGTGACACCCGAACGTAAACAACTTAAACAAACCATCACAATGTTTTCAATGATAAATCACTTCGAAACCGTTTTGGGGTGACACCCGAACGTAAAAAACTTAAACAAACCATCACAATGTTTTCAACGATAAATCACTTCGAAACCGTTTTGGGGTGACACCCGAACGTAAACAACTTAAACAAACCATCACAATGTTTTCAATGATAAATCACTTCGAAACCGTTTTGGGGTGACACCCGAACGTAAACAACTTAAACAAACCATCACAATGTTTTCAATGATAAATCTCTTCGAAACCGTTTTGGGGTGACACCCGAACGTAAACAACTTAAACAAACCATCACAATGTTTTCAACGATAAATCACTTCGAAACCGTTTTGGGGTGACACCCGAACGTAAACAACTTAAACAAACCATCACAATGTTTTCAATGATAAATCACTTTGAAACCGTTTTGGGGTGACACCCGAACGTAAAAAACATAAACAAACCATCACAATGTTTTCAACGATAAATCACTTCGAAACCGTTTTGGGGTGACACCCGAACGTAAACAACTTAAACAAACCATCACAATGTTTTCAATGATAAATCACTTCGAAACCGTTTTGGGGTGACACCCGAACGTAAAAAACTTAAACAAACCATCACAATGTTTTCAACGATAAATCACTTCGAAACCGTTTTGGGGTGACACCCGAACGTAAACAACTTAAACAAACCATCACAATGTTTTCAATGATAAATCACTTCGAAACCGTTTTGGGGTGACACCCGAACGTAAAAAACTTAAACAAACTATCACAATGTTTTCAACGATAAATCACTTCGAAACCGTTTTGGGTTTGACATCCGAACGTAAACAACTTAAACAAACCATCACAATGTTTTCAACGATAAATCACTTCGAAACCGTTTTGGGGTGACACCCGAACGTAAAAAACTTAAACAAACCATCACATGTTTTCAACGATAAATCACTTCGAAACCGTTTTGGGTGACACCCGAACGTAAAAAACTTAAACAAACCATCACATGTTTTCAACGATAAATCACTCAGAAACCATTTTAACCAGGTTATCCATATAATTTTAATTTATAAATTGTGATAACTTATAAATGTGTCCTATAAATGTGTTATTGGTTCAAAAAGAATCTATTCTACTTTTTAAAATTTTTGAGTAATTACGTAAAATAAAATTTTAACAATATTAATCGAATCAACATGTTGAGCATTGAATCCCATCACCACAATTACTCAATAGCTTTGAATATTCCTATATAGATACCATATTGACCGTTTTTTACGATATATTATTAAGTATGCAAGCATGATTATTTAATGACCAGGTCTGAAAACACATATGCTGAATAATGTTTAGGAAAAGTGGTTTACGTCGATAATGTGGCACCCTTTGTCGATAGGGTGGCACCCTTGAGTTACAATGTCTCTATTCCAAAATTATTTCTAAAATATCCGCTTAACCTTACTACCTAATATATGTTTTACATTTCAAACAAATTAATTGCAAACACTTAAGGAAACTAACAAACAATCAAATTACCGTGTTTTTAAATGATCTCAAAATAATTTTTTTTCCTTTATCTTGAAACTCAAAGAATAAATTGAAATAGATCGTTTTTCAATGGACACAAAAATAATTACTGTAGAATAAAATGGCAGTTATGCAATTACTGCAGTTTTGCAAATTTTTGTAGGTTCATACTGTTTGTTTTCAGTTTTATATATTTATATATTTGAATTAAATGAAAGTTTATCATTTAAAATTACATTTTGTTGGGTTTTAAATCCCTTGGAAATTTCAAACTCATCAAGTGATTCTTTTAAAGATCCTTGGCTACATAAATGTAAAGCCTTCAATTTTTTTTTAAAAGTGGTGTAGCTATTGTTATTAACTATGTAAATGGTTTGCAAAAATAAACTTTAAATTTTGTTTATTTTTCTTCTTAGGCAGGTATTCCTTAAATCAGTCTTTAAAACATTTTCCCTGTTTTCCCGATGTAAAATTTTTCACAAAAATCACATTCAATTTTGTAAATTATTGAGCATGATTCTAATTGGATATTTAATTTTGGTTTCAATTCTTTATATAAAATATCTTTTAGGATTTCATACTTATATTTTTTTAAATAGTTCCTTATAATATTAGGCTATGATTTGTACATTCCATTTTGTCAAATATTATTTAATATAAGTTGTTACAAGGAAATTTAAATAAATTAATTTTCTTGCGGTGTATTTAGTCGTTAACACAGTGTACTTATTATGAACTATGTACCTATTATGTATCCTACAAATATATTTAGAATTAATGCTTTGCTGATACCTATACTATAATTAAAAATATTTTTTTAGATTTCGTTTAGCAAATATCCCAAAAAATAAATATGCCACGAGGAGTTCATACTTTTTAAAGAAAAAGTTGGTTCCAGCAGAGAAAGACCAAATCTATAAATATGTTACAAAACCCGATGATATCCAAGGTTCATCAAAAGAAACTGATTATCACGTTGATGCAACGAATGTTTCAGAGAATATTGGCTCATCTTCGGAAAGTAACAGCAATAATACAGAATTAATAATGATAACCTATGATGACGAATTAGAAAGGAATAATGAAAATGACAGTGATAATGCCGCTAATGCTTCTACTATCGAAGACCCATGCAAATACTCATGGGTGAATCACTTCAGGACTTAAGAGATGTATCACATTGGAATATACTCGTCTCTGGTAATGTTCGCATTGAAATCATAAAAAAAGAAAGTGAACATTTTCAAAATAGAGAAGGGTCGTTTGTTACTGTATCTAGACACGGGTTAGACATAAAAGGTGATGTTCGCCATCTTTCTAAAGAATGGTTTTATAAAATGATGAATAATGGTGAAAAAATTCTACGGCCATGGATTGTTTATTCTCCTGTAAATAATAACTTGCGTCCTGTATTGCTTCTGTTGTCGTGTATTTGCTGTCACCAATAATAATAATACAAAATCAACATTTACTACTGGATATCAGAAGCGGTGGAAACTAAATCCCAAAGTGGCCGAGCATGAAACTTCAAATGAACATCTGGAGAATTTTGAAAAGTGGAAAACTTTGGAAATGAGGTTAAAAATTCATAAAACGATACGAGACGCAGCCTTGCAATTAATATATAATAAAAAACAGAAGTGGAAACATCTTTTATCAAGATTATTGGATATAACTTTGTTTTTATCTAAACAAAACCCAGCATTTCGTGGACATGATGAAGGACAAAGTTCTTTAAATAAAGGCAATTTCTTAGAACTAACCAAACTATCGTCAAAGTATGATGTAGTGTTAAAAGAACACATTTTGAATTTGGAGCATGGAAAATCACCAAAAGTATCATATTTGTCACCAGATATACAAAATGAGTTCATAAATGTTTTAGCGATCCACGTAAAGTTTAAGCTTGTCAACGAAATTAAATCGGTTAAATATTTTTTAATTATGTTTGATAGCACACCTGACATTTCACATATTGATCAAATGTCAGAAGTGATTCGTTATGTGAAAATTGATGGTAGTAAAGTGGAAATCAAGGAAGTATTCCTTGGATTTTTTCCTTTACGTAAGAAAAAAGCCGCTGATTTAAGCGATGAAATTCTTACACTGAAAAAAAAATTGAAGTAATGATAACCTCATCTCGAAGATGGCAGTTTATTATTCATGCAAAGAAAAGATATTTACAAACGATTTCACCGTGATTGGGACAACTACTCAGTACTCAGTAACTTTTTCCTGATAACAGAATGAGGTGTAATTAAAATATAAAGTGCTATCCAATATAACAGTAGTTGAATAAAGTTAATAACTATTTCCATGAAAACATATTTCTTTGGCCTTATATCATGAATTTTTCATTTTAAAATTTAAGTATTTGAGATTAATTGAACTATATTTTATTTTCACATAAATATTTCATGTGATTGTCTCAACTGCATCGGCTTATCATTGTACGGTTGTTGAATCAATCTCGTATTTCGATTCGCCATATCTGCCCGCACGGTGAGGTTGAGACAACTGCATTTCGATTGGAAATAGGACATGTTTTTTTCAGTGTAAAATCTTGAAAATGATGGTATAGATGTTATGAATTGTCGCTCCCAAAGGTTATGGTAATGCAGCTGTTATGAGTAGTATACATGGAGAACTGCAAGCTATTATTAAAGCAAAAAATAACAAAGCAATTTTTGTGGGCTGCAAAGATCATTCAATTAATTTATACGGCCAACACTCGTCAGTGGAAGCCATTTTTACATGTTTTTCTGCTTCGACTAGCCGCTGGGAAGTACTTGCTAAACACAACAAAGCAACTGTTAAAATACTCTTAACAGCGCATTGGAGTGCTCATTATGCTGCAGTAAAAGTATTGGCCGAAAACTTTGATGGGATTGTGGCTGAAATTGAGAAGTTAAGTGATCAACAAGAAAATGTAGACACTAGAGGCGCTGCACAGAACCTTATCAATGCAGCATGTGATTTTTCGTTTCTTTGCTATCTTTTGTTTTGGAATGATATTCTAAGAGAAAAAATATCTGTGCTCGGATTGGATTGCAAAGCACGGGCTTGAATATTGATCAATTAGCTACAAAAATAGAGTCAATTCATAACGAAGTCACATTGTAGAAGAGGCAATAGATCTTGCTGCGAAAAAATCGAAGGACTATGACATTCCAATGGAAAGCCGAATTCGTCATAAAAACGCAAAAAACGAACGGGTGGTGAGTTTGCACCTGATGTTGGACTGACACTGAGAGCTCAACTTAAAAAGGACATGTTGGAATGTCTTGACCGATTCAGTATTGAACTCCGAACTAGATTGAAGTCAGTTCAAGATTTAGCTTCATTGTTCGAGGTTGTGCAGACAAACACTTAGCTTTTGGCGAACAGTGGAGAGTTAAAATTATCGGTTTCAAAATTTACTGGTTTTTATGATGCGGTATTGGCAACAGAACTCCTCATAGAGATACAAAGGGTGAGGAGGCATTTAAAAGCGGCAAATGTTACAGTTTCTAACTGGGTGTACCTAGACTTTTTGAAATTCATCGTAGAATGGGATTTTTTAGAATTTCTTCCGAATCTTACGGTCGCACTAAAGTTATTTATGACTATTTGCGTATTAGTGGCTTCGTGTGAGAGGAGTTTCAGCAAATTAAAATTAGTTAAAAATTACTTGCGGGCTTATAATAATAATTTCTTTGGTATTTTTTGTATTAAATTTCTAGATATTACGATGTGTGAATTCATAGGATGAGAGAATATTTCGTCAACATCTAAGTCAACATTCTAATCAACATCCTAAGTCACGAGTGTAAAGTCATTATTGATTGTTGCCAATCAATGCGAAACTTAATATCTGACCTAAAGTCAATATGTTGTTATATTTTTGGTTAGGAAATATAGACAACATTAGGGAATTTTTAATTTCGGATTGGTTTTTGTGAACAATTAAGCTTAAGTACATATTGGAAATCACTTGAATTTTGCAATTCGAAAATAACTTTTCATTTTCTCTAAAATTCCTTTAGAAAAAATTTTGTTGTGTTTCGTGTCAAGATTCGAACTACATTCATCAGAGACACATCGTTCAAATCTTGTGTGTCTTACACAACTTAGCCAAAGCGGCGATGACGAAACATATTTTAATTTAGATGTTCAGATAATTTCTAAATTGAAACTTCATCATTTTTGATATTTACCTAAGTTGAATTTTTCATCTATGATTACATATTGAAAATTGTATTTCTTTGGTATTTTTTGTATTATAATAATAATGCTCATTTGTATTAAATAAAAAAAATTATAAATTACGTTTATCGGATTTTTATTATTATTGACAGTTTTTATTTTTGGGGTGACACCACAATATCCGCCCCGGGTGCCACCCATGCTAGCTACGCCACTGCACATACATATGCCAAAAAGTACGATTTATTCACATTCAATGTTACTACACATTACCACTTAGAATAAACGTTCTTAGGCAAACAAAATATCCAATTTTTTATGACACACTTTAGGTTTTTTTTGACATACTTCCGGTACAGTTACCAAACCCATTGTCCTTTCTGCTTTTACCACGCATAAAACCTACTTTTAAAATCAAAATTTTTTGAAATCCCCTTCAGTAGTTTTCTAGTTTTTGTCGGTTGTGAAAGACGGTGGGTTCTTTTACCACTATAGTGTAAAAAGAATAACAAATTGTAGTTGCAAAGGTTTCTCATATAATTTTACAAAGTTTTTTAAACAACGCAACCATGAAAAAATAGAATATGAATTTCTAATGTTATGTTATGTTGTCGGTTTTTAATTTTATAATTTATAGTAAATATCGATTATATATTATATACTATCATAGAAAAAATTGCATTTCCTACGCGAGATAAAAACAATGTTTGCATCTCTTGTAGGAAAATATACTATTTTCTCGGTTTTTTCTATTTTGACGGCAAATTTTAGGTTATGTGACAAAATGGCTTTTTAAAAGTTATAGACCTTTTTATTACCTACAACTTTTTTCGATAGAAGGTCTAGTTTCGCTGAAAATCGTGAAAAACCATTTTCTACCCCTAAAAGCTCATTTCACCCTCGGAACTCGGATCGCCTTTAATTTATGTTTTTTATCATTTGCGCAATATTTTCTTTCTCATCCGAAAGTTTTCATGCTGTTACTAATATTTTCCATTTTTTGCCTGTTTTTAAGGTGTCTGCACTGGTCTATATGTTTACTATCATAGAAAAAATTACATTTCATACGCTAGATAAAACGGTAAATTTTAAAAAATAATGAATATTTTTAAACACTCATTGAAAAATAACTCTTTAAAATCAAATTACTCAAAGAAAACGTTTCCGTGTTTATGTTACGTTAATGTTTTTTTTACATCATCTAAAAGTAGACGTTTCAACAAAAATAAATATTACTGATTTTTTTAAAAACTGTTTCCAGCACAGGAGAATGTTCGTGTGAAAATGAGATCATTTTTCTGCTTTAATATCGAAATCAATCGTAAAATTTTTTTTGTGGGAGATAAAAATCAAAAACGAAAAAACTTTTTTTTCTCGGTTTTTCTATTTTCACGGCATATTTTAGGGTATGTGAAAAAAGGCCTATGTAAAACTTATAGATCTTTTTATTACCTGCAACTTTCACTTTAAACTTGTTTCGATAGAAGGTCTAGTTTCGCTAAAAATCGTGAAAAAACATTTTCTACTCCTAAAAGCTCACCCCATTTCACCCTCGTAACTCGGAAAATCAAAACTTTGATGTTAAGTTACAAAACTTAGCTAAAATAATTAAACCAGTACATATATGTTAAAACAAAACAAATTTATCATAGCACTGCTATGATAGTAGAAACTGTACGCAACATAACTTTCAAAGTGATTAGTTTTAGTTAGCATTTTTGGTTAATTTCACTTCCTTTTTGTGTTTCTTCTTGTTTTTTGTGCGTACAATTTATATAATTTAGTACGCTACAAGTTGAACAGCTTCTTGAGTTTTATTTGGATATTAAATAAATAAATATGTATTTTGATTGCGTTGACATGTTGACATTTTTTTATAAACATAAAGCAATAACTACTAAAGTATTGAAAATTTAATAACGATTGTTGAATGATGTTTGATAAAATCGTTATTAAAAAGCAATCATTAATTTAAAAAAGGACGACCTATTTCAAAGAGAAATAGCGCTTCCCTACCACCAAAAGACGCTTCGTCTATGTTCTAAGGAAATTCAAGCAAGATTTTATAATCAACTGAACAATATGAATATAAAACACAGAAAATAGACGAAAAAAATGAAAAGAACGATGTTCAGACTGGTTTAAGCAACAGGGTATGTTGGACAGTTAAAAAAAAAAGGGTAAATATATAGAATTCTTCCGTCACTTCCGATGACCTGGAGTATGTTGTACAGCTTTTTATACGGAACAACAATATGTATATATAGGGCGCGGAAAACATTACTAGATAGACTTTTTTATGTTGAAAATGTCAATCATCTGATAGATTATTGTTTTGTTTTGTCGGTGAAATATTTTAAGATCTAATATATTATGATATATTATTTTATTTTTCACTCGCTTCTGCGACCCTGCAGACTCTCAATCAATATCTCAATATCAATATCTATCACCACACCACTTTTTGGAAATTAATAAATTAAGAAATTAAGCGCTACATTCAGCTATTCATGACCATGCACACTGTGTACTGATTACGCTTACAAATAAAAACTTTTAAGCAAAAAATTTAAATTGCAATACCTCGAGAAAACAAAGTTTTAGATTGATGAAGGTTAGCACAGAAATAAGTCCTTCCATGGAATGTTTAGAAACAGGTAATCGAAAATACATGAAGTACAACTGACTTATATTTCTTATTGCCGACATTTGATCAAACGCACCAAAGTTTAAATAATTTTTAATTTCAAAAGGACAAATAATTTATTACGCTGAGTTCTCTCTTGTTCTGAAAGTCATTTACTATCGATTACAATTTAAAAAATCTGAAACAAAAACATTGACTGATTTACACTTTACTGGTTTTGGTTACAATTTTTTCTAGACAACAATCTTATAACTACTATTCATTTTTATTTTCCCAAGCGCATGCCCTATTTATCTCTGAATTCATCCAATAATAATTTCATATAAAATTATATATATATGTATGTATATAAAAAATTAAAAAAAACAGGTGACAGTTTTCTCTTGATATTATTTGTCATAAAAATTATTTATCTAAATTTTCTCTATCCCTTTCGGAAAATGTTCTATATCTATCTACGCGATACAAAAACAAGAAATAATTTTCCAGGTTTTCCGTTATGGCATTCGTTTTTGTCTTTTGAATTAAACAACACGAGAACTATGTATTTCTATTGAATTAAGTGGTGAGGCGTGGTCGGTCGTTTTTCTATTTATGATCATAATTCGGTTTTTTGTCACGAAGGTGCAATTCATCTCTTTTCTAAAAGGACATTTTAATATATACACGAAATAGATTAGATTGGTAGATAAAATTTCATTTTAATTGAATTTAAATATAACAACAAAAATCCATAGAAAACAATATTTGTATTTTGTCCCTTAATTTCGTTGTATAACCATACAAACTATAAGTTAGGTGGGTGGACAGTTTTATTTTTTACTATTTTACTTAGATATTAAAAAATTAATTTTATTTTGTTGATAAATGAAATTAGATTATTTTATTATATAAGGAAGTGAATTTACATAGAAACTTTATTGTTGTTGGTTTGTATTAAATTGAAGGTGAATTACATATAGAATGGTTTTCAGTTATAGATATAATAGTTTGTTATAATAGTTTGTGGTAAATTTTTAATATGTACAAATTTATACGATTGTATAAAATAAATCAAAAGGAAGCGATACAGAATAATAGGTATAAAAACAAAGACAAAACTGATTGTAAAATTGTGTGAAATATTTAGGGGTTGAGGTTTTGTTTTTGTTTTTAATTTCAACAATTGGAAAGAGTTTAGAAAGATATTGTGATGGGAAGTACTGTAATGTGAAATAATAAAGAATACGTTCAATCACGCTATTGTTATGAATTGGAAAAATTATTCCTTTATAGACTTTAGTCTTTAAGACTTTAGACTTTAGTTTCCTACCTCAACGTAATTTTATCTTTTTAAACAGTTCGTTAACTTAAATATTCTAAAATTTAAAAATTTAAAAAAAAAATTTGCTAATAGTACATTTTTCAAATTTTTTTTTAAATAAAAATTTTGGGATTACAATTCGTGTCATAACAAGACATAAAACCTTTCAAGATCAAGGTTCCACAACAACATGCGGTCTAAGGTGTTGATGGTGTTTATTTTTAAAGTTTTTTTTAAATTGGTAACTAATCAATAAAGCCTATCCCATAACAGAATATGACATTGACTAATCTTTCACGATATGTAGAATAAAGAAAACAATAGTAACACAAAATGGTAGAAAACAAACTTTTTAAAAAAATTTGCATGAACAAAACAAAAAATGGGTTGCCAATAATTCTGTTAGTGACATATTCCTTGATCATATGTCGCACTCTTTTCATTGATGATTAAAACTCAGATATAGAGTTATTAAAGAATCGGTTCTTCGAGCACGCAATTGCATGCCATCGTCAACTCAGTTCCATAACGAATATTTATTTATACTTAAGATTCTACGCTTCCCAGGTTCTCCAAATCATTTTATACGTTTAAGTAATATTTCTGGTCTCCGCTCTATAGTAGAACTCTTTTAGGACGATTTAAATATTAATATGACTGTCATCTATCTGTAATTGCAGTTACTATCTAAACTATTAGTTCATTTGTTTTTAAAACAAAAACCAGTTCAATTTTGTTAAAAGTTGTTCAAAGTGTTATAAGTTTTGTTTGTTGTTCAAAGAATTATAAATAAAAATGTGTACGTACATATATCAATTAATATCATTTAAAATATTTTTATTCAAAATTCAACTATAATTTAAAAATAATTAGATTAAAATTTAGTAAGATTTAATTTTAATGTGCAAATTATGATTAAATGATTGCTTACAGATTTTAAATTTTAATTGACAGTTTTATACTTTTTTCTACTCCTATCAGAGTAAATTATCAATTACATCACACTATCCATGACATGTAAATTGATTATTACAAAAAGTGTAACGTAATGAGAAAAAAGTATTACGTAATGTATATTCATATATATATATATATATATATATATATATATATATATATATATATATATATATATATATATATATATATATATATATATATATATATATATATATATATATATATATATATATATCAGTGGCGTTTTCTCTGGGTGTTCTAGTCGTTCGCCGAACGACTTGAGAAATATCCATAAAATATTCAAAATGGCTTAACTAAAATAAATTCAGCTTTTAATAATAAAAAAGAAAGAAATACTTTTCTTACAATAAATGAAACAAATGTACATATTTTAATAGGCAAATAGAAAAAAAATATAATTGTTTGTGTAAGCCATAACATATTTAATCTATACTGCATAATACACAACAAAGAAGAATTTCCCCTCAAATTCATTGTTCATTAGATTTATGAACAGAAAAGCAACCGAACCCAATTCCTTGTCTCGCATATATAATTCATATACGCAGCTTAAATGAAGCAAAAAGGAGAATAACTTTTTTATATAGCATAAATGCATTCAAAATGTTCGTAATTTTTACAGAACCCAATAATATTCAATGTATACACTATACATGTTTTTATATTTTATATTTAACACTACATACGCATTAAATATTCACTTACAATACACAATAGCAAAAAAACAAATGGAATGAAGTAAATACTAAAGATGTATTTGTTTTAAAATAATCGTTTTATGTTCGTTTAAAAATCAGAACATGGTACGTAATACGTTTTACATTGATTTTAACTGTGTTCGAGTTGACTGAAGCAATTGATACAACTGAAAAATTGAATGCAATTGTTGTTGGTTATTCAGTTGTTTCAGTCAAATAAAGGCAGAAGAAAAATAAATGGATATTTGTGTCCTTTAGGTTCAAAAACGATCTATTCCACTTTACGAGTTTTCAAGATAAATGAAAAGAACTTTTTATTTTGAAATAATTTACCAACTCGGTGATTTTATTGTTTAATTGGTTTCTTCAGAGATTTTCCATTAATTTGTTTGAAATGTAAAAATAAAGTAGGTAGTCAAGTTAAGCTGGTATTTTAGAAAACATTTTGGAATAGAGACGTTTTGAAACTTACACAATGGATTAGGTTCGTTTTGAAACTTATTACTATTGGAAAATGTATGTTTTGAAACTTACATTTTGTAATACTATCGTATTGATTGATAATTTGGTTTTCTGTCAAACCGCCGACTTTTCTAATTTTGAAACCAAGAATATTTTACAACGTTGGTTGATTTTAGATAATGCAATAAATCAAAATATTGATTTTTGAAATATCTATATTATAGATGCTAGATCTTTTTTAAAATAAATAATATTGAAAAACTATATATGACTATACATGATAAACGGAAGGCATTTAGCGGCACTCTCATGGTTGCATTTTTGGACCTTTTTTGACCCAAAAATATTTTCTGGAAATGTTGTGGCAAGCAATCTCTTGGATAACTTCGACAACTGGGTATAAACGGGTATCGGTTAAGAGGCTAGAGCCTTAACACTGTTCAAATCAAAGTGTTATAACGGCTGTTTAGGACGTTAATTTCTATCATTTTTCAAAAAACCAGATAACTGAAATAAAAAGCTTTTAAGCTATCTGCAATCAACAATGTACAGGTACAACGAAATTTTGCGGTACTTTCACTGTCGTATTTTTTCACCTACACCAAAAACATTTTCTGGAAATGTTGGGGCAAATAATCTCTTACTGGCCTTACAACTGGCCAAATCCGGTTACCAGTTAAGGGGCTCGAGCCTTAAAGCTGTATAAATCAAAGCATTATAACGCCTGTTTGGGACAAAATTTTGAAACAAAATTGCTGGATATTAAGTATTTGAGCATACTTCTATTCTTTTTTGAAAATGCTAAACATCTGCAGGGAAGGGCTCCAAAGTAATCGGTTCCAACAAAAACCAACACCACCAAAAGTTTTCATCAGTTTTTCTTCACGTAATAACTGGAAATGGTCGAACTGCAAATGAATGAACACAAAAATTGTTTTTTTCCTGAAACAATGAATAATATTATATGTCTTAGTTGATTTTAAGAAGCTGACGTTCTGAAAGAAGCTGAAAGAAGAAAACGTTCCTAAGTTGCATAGTTGTACGTTTGCTCATAATTAATTTTATTTTTAAAGTTTGTTTGATAATTCTGTTTGTAATTAGTGTTTTTATTTAAACTAATCTGATTAATCCGGTTCTACAAAAATCTGTCTGACAACGAAATCTACCTATTTCTTGCTGATATCCCACCGCTTGAACTTTGCCAGATTGAATTCAATCGGATTCAATCACACACCGCGGCTGTTCGCTGACAAACTGATTAGCATTTACTTACTACTGGATAATGGATATAAAAACTGATGCAAGCTGCAATAAAAAATCTACCACTTTAAAACAAATATCACGATCGACTGATATTTGCATACGATTATTTTGAAATAAAGGATTTCGGTGCCAAACGCATGTTTTGGAATAAGCATGTTATGTTTTTTAAAGTCATGATTCTTATTGGAATAGATTGTTTTTGATTGCAAAACAATTGAAATGGAATAGCTTTGTTTTGTTTCAAAAGTTATGACGTAATAGATTGCTTTTGAAACGTAACTGGAATTTGTCACCCAATTTTTTCAGAAATAGATAAATATTTTTAAATTTTTATTTTACTGATATGTTCAATTTAATGGAAAGAAACGAAATCAATTAATACATAACTCAAAAATTTTAAAAAGTTGAATTGATCGTTTTTGAACCTAAAGGACCCATTTAAATTTTTTTTTTAACCGGCTTCAAAAGAGAAGGAGGTTTATGTTTAATTTTGAGTTTTTTTTTAATGTATGTTCACCGATTTCTCAAAAACGGTTTGTTCGATTTGATTAATTTAAATTTTATTCTATTGAGGTAAGTTTCGAGATGGTCCCATATTTTTTTCTATGTCGTGAAAAATATAGTTTTTCAGAAAATCGAGAAAAACTGTATATTTTTATGTATATTCCCCGATTTCTCGAAAACGGCTCATTGTGTTCTATTAAGGTACATTCAGAGGTTATCCCATATTTTTTTCCATGACGTGGAAAAAACTATATTTTTTATGTATTTTTGCCGATTCCTTCGAAAAAGCTTATTTTATTTGGTTGGTTTGACCTGCGTTATATTGCTATAGATGCCAAGGTAGTCCTAAATAATTTTTCTTGATAGAAAATATTGCGTGTTTTTATAAAAATCGGAAAACCATGATTACTAGATTTTCATCGATGAATACTTTCCGGGATTTTAAGTTATTGCATCAAAAACGCTTTCTGACATGCTTGCTAACAGACATTTGCTTTTATACACTAAAAATTAAAAAATAAAAAATCTTTTTAAAAAAAAAATAGAATCGATTTCAGAAAAAAAACACAAAAAAGTGCAGAATAACTCAATTGTGGCTTAGAGATAAAAATTTTGTTATATCTAACTACAGCCAAAAAAATTAAGCCTTTAAACAAAATTATTATATTATAGAAGTTATTTGTTATAATAATTTTTACAATAACTTTTACAATATAATAACAACTATTATAATTGTAATAATTATAATAACAAATAACTTCTATAATATAATAATTTTGTTTAAAGGCTTAATTTTTTCGCTGTTGTTAGATTATAGATATAACTAAATTTTTGTCTCTAAGCCACAATTGAGTTATTTTTCACTTTCTTGTGTTTTTTTTCTGAAATCGGTTCTATTTTTTTTTTAAGACTTTTTATTTTATTTTGAAAACGATCAACGTAATATAATTTTTCAACAATGCGAAACTACTACCTCAGAGCAGTAATAAATTGTGTTGTTTAGCCAGATACCAATCATTTAAATTGCGTGGTGGTAATTTTCTTAAATTTGTAAGAGGATTTAAAAATTATTTTAATACAAAGACATGGAAGAGACGTTTTGCATCATTAACGATGTGAAGGCAATATCTTTTGCTGGGCGAACTATAGATGAAAAGAAATGTATATTACGAAATGAAAAGCCTGTGCCGGAATTGCCAAATATGGAAACCAAATGCACTTCAAAGCGACAAACATTCACTCGGCGTTTAATAATTTCCAGTTATAAGTCACTTGAATGGTTGACAGGCAGCTTACTTTTGAATAAACTGTTTTACTGGCCTTATGTTTTGTTTTGCAAAACAGTCAGAAAAGTCTGTTTGGAATTTTGACGGATTTTCGGATTTCATTTAAGCAGTGGGATACAAAAGCATAGAAAAAGTAGAACTTAGATTAAGAATACGTAGGCATTTATCAAGAGCAACGCCATATATCAAGACAACGCCATATATCAAGACAAAATTACATTGAACTGCGTCTGATCGCAACAGAAATTTCTTAAAGATGTTAATAAATATTGTTTGTTCATTGTGTAAACTCGCATTTAGAGGCCATGACGAAGGAACGAAACATTATAACTATACACATACTATAAATACATACATATTATAACTTCTTAACTACATTCAACAAAAACGAACACCTTAAAGAAATATTCAGGAAACGCCACTGATATATATATATATATATATATATATATATATATATATATATATATATATATATATATATATATATATATATATTACCTAACACTTTTAATAAAAAGAAAAATTTTAATTAAAGAAAAACTTGATTTTTAAAAATTAAATATTTCATTTCATTTTGACACAGAATAATGCAAAGCCTATACCACAATTTGTAAACTATTTGCATTTAATTTATAATTTGTAGTTCATTTTTTCAAGTAATTATACGCGTTTGGGCATTACATTACATTATACAAACAAACAAAGTCGTTGAAAAAGTACATAACAAACCTCGAGCTGCAAACCATTTTCCATGCTCGTAAAGGTACTGCACTCGCCGCTACGCGTCTAGTGCGCAATATTTTCCCTCGCAAATGTAAAATGCTATTTATGGTGCTACATAGGTATGTATAGTAGAATTTTTTTGCCAGCGAACACAAAATTTGTTTGTTATGCGCATATTGTTTGCACATGCGCATGCACATGCGCATATTGTTTGCACATTCAGTGTCTCGATTAAAATATTAAAAAAAACTATTGGGGTCCCATTGAAATGGACAAAAAAAACGCATAAAATTTATAAATTACTATTGAAATTCAACCAATTATAATAGAAACTAAAAAACTAGTAGAAATATTAATGATTTTGTTGGAAATATAACAAAATTTTGATAATTAAAAATAATTATAATAAAAATAACGACGCCTATGGAAACAAATATGACAACAAACAAATGGTACGAACTAGAAGTAGAAATTTAACTAATATAATTGTTTTGAAAACAAATTTATCCCAAAATAAATAATACATCTCTGTTTTACTTTTTGTCTCATCTTTTATCTCTTGCTGCGTCGTAGCTGTCAGAAATTCGCTGGCAAAAAAATTCTACTATAATATACTATTAAATTACAAGGGATTAAACTTAAACAATGAATTGTAATATTAAAATGCAAATCCACTTTTAAAAACGTAGATGAAATAAACAATATGCAATCTACCTATAAAATCATGTAAATTTTCAAATGAATAAAGAAAAAACCTTAAAATTTTATTTGTTTAATTTTTATCTTCAAAAAAATATAGTTCAGACCCATGGTAAAATGAAAATAAGGTATTCTCACTAGAGTGACAGCGATGCCATTTTGATTTTGATTGACGTCATTCAGAGTTTTATATAATACGTTTGTTGTTATTATCAATGGAAAAGCTATTGTTTTTAAATTAAAAATATATTTAGTATGATTTATAAATTAATTTATTAGTTAATGAAATGATTGAAATTAATTCATTCATTAATTAATGAACTTTAGTATTTGTTTTACTATTAAAACATATATGTACAAATTTAAATGCCGAACTACGTTAAAACCAAAAGTTTTCAACAAATGTGAAAAATCATACTCAAAACATAAGGTTTTTTAATTTCCAGAAAAATAAATCAATTTGTAGTGGATAGAATCATGCGGAAAAAGAAAATGTTCGTATTTATTATAAGATAGTTTGTTCCTTACACTTCACTGAAAATGATTGGACTTTAAAAGACCAGCTTTTAAATACTCTAATGAGTAAAAGATCGTTGAATTGATCGTTGAAAGTGGAACCTTATCTTAGAACATACAAAGAAGTGGTTACTTCCAATATTTGCACATATAAAGGAACGGGTTAAAATCGGTTTAAAAACATAAGTTTGCTTATGAATCGATCGATGCGAAAAGAAAGTACTGGCAATTCTCAAATTATTTGATAATAATGCAAACTCAGTCATTCTCTCACCATCATCATTGTTGGTGTTGATTTCATAACCTCCTCTAGTGCTATGTAGAAAATATTGACGGTCTTAGCTTCAGTAGGTGCATGCAAGGCAATAAGAGAAATATTGTTTTATGTACCGCGTACCCCTAAGTAGCAAATCCTCTCATTGACCAGGATGAATTTCAACACGGCTTCTTGTATGCGTGCACCAACAAGGAAACCAGTACTAAATTCATTTCGAGAAGAATGACCACTACTGCATAAAGAGTGACTATTCGAGTTTTGTTTTCCGATTATTGGCTGTCTAATTTCTTGCAGAAAAATGATATCCATCCTATGCCTCTCAGTCTCTGTTTCTAGGCTTATTAAAGCATCATGAGCGATCAGGCTGCACACGTTTCACGTTCCGATTCGGTAGTTTGGTTCTTTCTCACGTCCAGGTAAAACTTCTGTTGTTTTGTTAGTGTCTGGTATTCTTTTTTTGGTTATCAAATTTAACAAAGCTTTTTTTCGGAGTGATGGTATTAACCTCAGTCCCAACCCAAATTTTCGTTAATGGTTCTGTTATGATGTTAAGGTTATAAGAAGTTTTAAGGCGCCAATTCACGGTGATGTAGCGTAATAGACTAAGCAGTTTTTCTCTGCTTGTCTCCGATACACCAACCTAATTCTGTCTGCATTACCCCTGCAATATGGCGTGGACGTCGAATTTCCTTCCCTGCAAAATGTTCTTTAGAGTTAGAAAACTTAATAAACAAATTGTTAATGAAAAAAATAAGGAAAACCATAACGTAAAAATTATGTTTTCTCTAATTTTCAAATTAAAACATTTTTTGTTTCTTTATATTTACGCCGGATGACGTCACACAAAATTTTCGATTAGCTGTCAAGAATACCTTATATTCGTTATACCATGGTTCAGACCATTATTTCTACCGTTTTTTCGATTTTATCCCACCAGATGTCTCACTGAAGTTAGTTCTAGTTTATTACAAAGATGGCGTAAATGTTAGTTTTATTAAAGATTCAATCCTTTCTAATTGGTATAGCGGTAGACATTGGACATTTTCCATACAAATCTAACGCTAATCTAACGCTCAACCGCTATTTCTAACGCTAACCTAGCAGTAGAAAAATGGATGTGGAAGGAATATTTCACCACAGAGATTGAGGGCGCTGCCGCTGACTTTAGAGTTCATCTGCCAGCACCACTAATATTTCACCTTGGCTAGTGACATCTCACTGCTCTTGCCAGTGGTAGGTGAAATCTTGCATTAGTCCATTTGTCAATAGCAGGGACTGAAGTATACGGGGTATTGTCACACTTATAGATCAAAAATACAACAAATATACAAATCAACAAAAACTGATCCCTCCATGTGGGAGATGTATTATACATACGATAAATATAAACAGCATAAAATATAAATAATGTAAACAATAGAAAATCCAAATCCAAGAACCATATGCGCGTGAGATTGCATCAGTGTTGACAGATCGCGGGATTTTTTTCCCGTTTGCGGGATATTTCATATACAACGGGAAAGCGGGAAAAAAGTTGAAATGTGCGTGATTTTTCACATTTAATAATAGAATCGTTTTAAATTAAAACTTATTTTGAAATGGTTGCACCAACCAGTTTTTAACCAGGCTTCAGAAAGATGTCGATCACCCGATAATTTTACTTAAATGCATATGCCATCTATCGGCTTTAGTATTGTCAAATCCGCGATGTAATTTAAGTCTCCTGCTGTTCAAATATTTCTGAGGGAGATAGGTACGTTTTGAAAACCCCAACGGCTCACCATGCTATCTGAATTTCAGGAATATTTTGATGCTACGAAACGAGAAATGAAATCACCTGGAACTAAAAGTTGGCTCTCCATGCTTCCATCTTTTTTAAACATATTAAAAAAATTGGGATGTTTGGCATCACCATTTTATTTCTGAGCAGTTGTTTTCGTATCGAAAAAGAGCTATTACAATTTTAAAATTTTTTGAAAATCATGAAATCAAGACATATTTATTATTTACTTCTTTTAAAATATGTCCTTCTCAATTTTAATAGATTTAATGCTCCATTTTATAGCAGTTCTTTCTTATTCCACAAGTTGTATGGAGAATCGAAACAATAGTAATATATTGTGTAAGTGTTTAATGCAATATTTTATTTTTCAGGGAAAAGAAGCGAGCATTACAAATTTTTGAGAGAATAAAGTTCATTAAAAACGAAACCAATACAACGTTTTATCCTTCCGATAGAGTAATATCCATTAATTTTAATTTAATTATTTTAAAATTTGTTGATAAAACAAGTAAAACGAATAAGGAAAAACAATGAATTTTATTGTATTTTTTTGAATAACTAATTGCAAACAATTAAATAAATTTGAATCAATTTCGATATCTATTTAATTATTTGCTATTTTGAAAATGAAAAGTCTATAAAAAGCCTAATGAAAGCTTTACCTGATGAAAGACATCAAATTTTATACTAATGAGAAAAAAAAAGACAATCATTTGGAAATTTAATTCAATTTAATCATAGTAGTCTTTGCCTTTTTTAATATTCGAGAGAGGGACATGTGCTTCAGTTTGAACTGACTGTTTTTTATATAAGTACGTCTATTCCGGCATTTCTCTGGGAATTGTGAATTGAGAAAAAAGTGCAATAAATGAAATAACGAAATATTTTCTAATACGAATTTGTCATTTCCCGCGACACGGACATATAATAGTTATGAAAGATCGCTTCAATTTATTTCCCTATTTCACGATGTACCGGAAAAGGGCTACAGGGCGAAAATGTTTGCTTTTTGGTTGAAAATGTTTGATTTTTTATAACATGCAATCAAATTTTTATAAAATAAAATAAAATTTATTTCAGCATTCAATACAATCAAATAAATTGTTTTATTGTGTTCCGCCACATTCGCGGTACAGAATAAAATTAACAGCTGTTTGTTTCATCTATATATTAAGACTAATAACGTAAACAAATATAGTCGTAAAAAACAGAGATAAACCTATATTTATAGTTGTCGGAAGGATAAATATTGTTATAATTATAATGGTTTTTGAAGTTTTTTCAATAAATAATTGAATTTATATATATATTTTTATTGAAAATTTGATGGGAATTTCTGAGGGATTTTTCCTTAAAAAAACGGGAAAAATCGGGAATTTTCGATACGTCAACGGGAAATTCATTTTTGAAAATCTGGCATCACTGGATCGCATTAGTAAGTTATGTGTCCATTTTGTCGCTATTTTTTTAATGATACAATTTAAAAAACAAAAAATCAGAAACCAAAAAAATTTAAATATTTCACATATGTGCTGAAAATAAAATTAATTTTCTGTAATTTTCTTTATATTATGAAAAATTAAATTTAAATATGTTTACAGATATAAGCAAAAAAAATATAATAATTTGTTTAAATCGCTAAAATTAATCATTCAAATTGTCCGTTTGTTTTTTGTGTTTGTTTTCAATTTAAATACATCAGTTTAATATTACGAAAGTTTAATATTGTGAAATAATACGAAAGTATTATTTCACAAAAATTTAAATGAAATATGCAATTTCTAAAACTGTAAAAATACTTTTTCATTTTCCATTCTTCTGTTTATTATTATTGTAATCAAATAAATTTGTTTCGTTTCGTTTCTATTATTCGTAAAAGTTTCTTTTAGTTAAGATAAAGACCGTAATTTTAACGAAAATGTGTCGGTTTTAATTTATCACGTATTTCGAATAATATGTTTAAATAAAACTTATTCACAAAATTAATAAAAAAATTCCAAAATTTCTATAAATCTTATGGCCCTACCTGTGGTTAACGCACATCACCTTGTATAAACAAGAGTTGTGTATAACTACTCTCTGTAACTAAATTCTGGAACTCTGAGGCGGTGTAATGATAAGTTTTAGTAAAAGAAATAAAGAAATCGGTAGCTCTTCATCGGTTTACAGTAACAGAATTTGGCTGCAGTACTGAGTACGCCCAGTTTCTTTATCTCAATTTTTTATAATTTCTTGTTTAAAGTGATTTCATTTCAATCTCTTTAGCAAATGAGCAACAACGTAACACAATAATAGAATTTTATCCTTCCGATTATAAGTTTGTTTTTTACAACCATAATTGTGTGCTTGAAATAAAGTTAAGTAGAATCAAATAAACAGCTGTTATTTTTATTCTGTTGCTCGAATATTGCGGAACACAATAGAACAATTTATTTGATTGTATTGAACTCTGAAATTAATTTTTTGGTTGTATTTTATAAATAATTTGATTGTATTTTATAAAAAAACAACAAAAAAAATTTCACTCTGATTATATAAAAAACAATACATACAAACTAATGGACATGTTCCTCTTTCGAATATTAAAATAGGCAAATATTACTTTGATTAAAACTGAATTAAATTTCCATTGTGAAAAAATCAGTTTTTTTATGATTGTTTTCTCATTAGCATAAAATTTGATATACTTCATTGTAGGTTATTTCATTTTCTAAATATCAAACAATTAACTGGGTATTGAAAGTGAATAAAATTTATTTAATTGTTTGGAATTAATGGTACAGAAAAAACAAAATAAAATTCATTGTTTTTTCTTCTATTAGTTTTACTTATTTTATCAATGAATTTTAAAATAATTGAATTGAAGTTAATATGTACATATTATTTTGTCGTAAGAATAAAACGTTTGTTATACCCAACAAATTCTGTTAGGTTTATATTTTCATTTGCATCGAAATCAAACAGAAAATTAACTCATATCTTGCATTATATGCTGTTGTAATTGGTTTTGATATAGTTGCTTTGCATTGTTGAATTGATTTTTTATGGTTTGGATCGCCTTGTAATGTGGGTTTTGCTATTTCGTTTTTTCTGATAGTTTCACTAAATGAAACAAATACACAACGATGAAAAGACTAACCAGACAGTGTTTTTGGTAACCAAGTGTTTTATATGTATTGATTTGGTTTCGATTTCTCAGTAAATTTTTGATTAATTAAATTCGAGTTCTGAAATGTATGTAAATAATCTTTGTATGTAAATAATCGATTATTTTGTGGCTCTCGAGCTTTTGTATTTCAATTAAGGTTTTTGTTGGACTCAAAAAGAGTCAAGATGTAACTTAAAGTAAAGTAAACTGATTTTGATGTTTGTGTTAATGTAAAGAAAAATTTAACCAAGAATTATAGATATTGTTTAGGATAAGGATTTGTTGTTTTTTGTGCCTTTTATTGATGGTTGAAAAATATATAAACTGTGAAGTCGTAGAAAAAGTAATAGTGAGTGGATTTTTATTAATGTGGTCAGTTAAAGTGAGATCTTGAAGGTCGTTTTCTTTATTGAATAGGATCTTCAGTGAAGGATATAAACAAAGCTTGCTAATTTTCTATAAGATTAATAATATTGTGCCTTAAATAAATATTACTCATGTGTATGGTATATTCAATCGAACTGTTTATTATAATAATGTTTCCTTTATTAAGTTAAATTTAATATTGAAAATTAACCCAAAGCCACGAAATGTGTTCATCAGAAGTGATAAAAATAAAAAAAGAAAAAAACGGCGAATCTAACAGTGTTGTTATTTTCACCAATTTTGTGCTTTCGATGCTGTAATAATTTGTTCGCATAGGCATAACGTTTGAGAGTTAGTCCAGAAATTCTAGAATAAAGATATAACTCTCGAGATATCGATGAATTTTTATAAAGGGATAAACATGCGTTTCGGAAGCTGGCTAAGTTGTTATTATTAGATGATGAGGAATCTGAAAAATTAACATTACTTAAGCAAATGAGGATCATTCGTATTATTTCTTTTGAATCGACGTTCACGAAGACCAGGAAGTGATATGCCAGAATACCATTTAATACTAAATTTCATAATTTTGAGCAATTTCCTTTTCTTGTAATATTTCTTATTGAGATCGTGTTTAATGAATTTTATCATCTCCCAAAATTGCAATGTTCGCACGTGGCTGGCTCGAATTGCTAACTGTTGCTCGAGAGTAAAATATATATTCAAACTCTAACATAATAAAATACTATAATAGTCCAGGTGTTTTAATTGAAGGAGTTTATTCCCGAGGTTCGAGCAAGCATTGCAAATTTGTGAGAAACTAAAATTTATTAAACACAAAAGCAATACAATACTTTATCCATTTGACAAAATACGTGTACATATTAATTGTATTTAATTTCGAACTGTAAACCAAAACTACATTTAGTTTTTGATATAATTCTAAATCAGAGTATATGCGGTTTGTATGTTGTACTTTGTTCATAAATTTCATTATTCTGTTCAGCTGATTCAAAAATCATAGAGCAACACAGTAAAGTTCTGATTACACGTTGTTTTAAGAATGTTTACAATAATGCATCCTATTTTTTATTGTAAAAACGAAATTGTAAAATAAAGCTATTTATATAAAGTATAAACGTCAAATGTATAAAACAATTTATTTGATTGTTTTAATTCCGAAATAAATTTTTTTTATTATATTTTAAAATGATTTTATAAAAAAGTCAACCATAAATATTTCGCTTTCATTTAAAACTATATAAAAATAATGCGCATGTTCCTCTCTCAAATAGAAAGTGTATGCATGCTATGATTTTATTTGAATTGAATTCCTGATGTCAAAAAACACAAGTTTTATATGATAGTTTTTAAATTTTACATTAGCGAAAAACTACGTATTTCGTTGTAGGCCATTCAATTTTTAAATTATTAAACAATTAAATATGCTTTTTTTTTTTTTTTTTTTTATTCAAAGTTAGGCATGTTTAGTGTTAATTATAATAAATTATAAATTAACGTCTCTGAATATCCGAAGATACCATGCCAACTAGGGATAAGAATGGAATGCAGATTAAGATTCTCTGAGAAATTTATGAACGTTAACTTTAAAGCCTTGAGGATTAAATTCATCGGGGAAAACCCAGGAAGGTAAGGCATTCCAAAGATGAGAGACTCTGTTGAAAAAGTCACGTTGAAAGGCTACAGTTCTACACCTAATTATTTGAACTGTAAAGGGATGCGCTGCTACGTTTGCTCTGGTGTGACGCGAAAGGTTTGCTGATTTAGGTAAAATCGATTTGATCTCTTCAGAAGCTCGTTCATCCATAATATATTTATAAAATATAGTCAAATCAGCAACATTTCTTCTGTGCTGCAAGGAATCAAGACCGTTAGTAAGACTTGGGTTACCAATGAGTTTAATAGCTCTACGCTGTACAGAATCAAGGCAGTTGAGGCTACTCAAGTAAGCTCCACCCCATATGTGAGAACAGTATTCCATGCAGGGACGTATAAAAGATTTATAAACTAAAAGAAGTTGTTCGCTATCGAAAAACTTACGACATCGCCCCAAAAATCCTAATTTTTGAACAGCATTCTTAGCCAGATTAAAAATATGAGAATTCCACTTCATATTATTTTCAATCTCAACTCCTAGAAGTCTGACAGACTCATTCTCTAAAAGATTTTTGGGGCCAAATGTTAATGGAAAAGGATTGGGTGTCGTTATCCTAGAAAAATGACAAACCTGTGTTTTGCTTGTATTGAATTCAACACTGTTAGCAATACCCCAATCCATAATTGTTTTAAGATCAGTGTTAAGGGAATCTATCAATTTTGACCTACACTCACTAAGCGCTAAGGGTGTATATAATTTAGGTGCTTCATGAGACGCATGAAGCGTGCTATCATCAGCAAAACTATGTATGGGATGAACCGTTGAGTCCAACAAATCATTAATATAGATAAGAAAAAGAGTTGGTGACAAAACGGAACCCTGAGGAACTCCTGCATTACTTGAAAAAGTATTGGATGATACACCGTCAACATTGACGCGAAATTTTCGATCAGATATAAAGCTCTGTGTCCAAGATATAAGCTGCTCGTCTAAACCATAGGATCTCAATTTGCATATAAGGTTGTTATGCCAAACTTTGTCAAATGCCTTGGAAATATCAAGAGCAACACCGAATGTTTCTCCAAAGTTTTCAAGCGACTTGTTCCAGATATGAGTGACAAAAGACAGCAAATCTCCCGTCGCTCTTCCTTTTCGAAATCCATATTGTCTCTCATTAATAATTTTGGAAGACTCTAAGAAGCTCATTAAATTAAAATTGACATATTTCTCAAAAATTTTAGCAACTACCGATAAAATTGAAATGGGTCTGTAATTCGTAGGATCAGTCTTACTGCCCTTTTTCGAAACTGGCTGTACACTAGCCATTTTCCAAATTTCAGGAAAAATTCCTTTCTTATATGATAAATAGAAAATTTTAGTGAGGATTGGTGCTAGCTCCCTAGCAAATGTTTTAAGTATAATCGGAGGAATAAAATCAGGGCCTGTTGCTTTGTTAGTATTGATTTTTAAAAGCATTTTTCGAACAATGTTTTTCCGAAAAATTAGCCGCCTCATTTTATAAGAAACTTTAGAAATAGGTTTAGGTTGGAAATTAGGTTCTTTTAAAGTAGAATTTAAAGAGAAATAATGCCCAAGCAAATTAGCTTTCTCTTTTGGATCAATGATAGGGACATCTCTATTAACAAGAGGCGGTAGGGAAGATTTACAAAAGTTGCTTTGGACAGCCTTTGCGGCTTTATAGAAATTGCGTGAACCAGTCGGATGTTCTGCGAATTTAGATGCTTTTTTCCTATTAAATAGATGTTTCTCTTCATCTATTAACTTACGACATAAATTTCTCTCTTTACGGTACTGTCTAAGGTTTTCATCGGTTTTGTTTTGATTAAACTTTCGAAAAGCCTTTTTTTTAACTTTTATAGCTTTTTTGCATTTACTAGAAAACCATAGATCAGTTTTCGGAATGATCAATTTATTAGGAATAAATCTGTGCATACCATCAATTACAGTTTCAGAAAAATTTGATGCAGCTATGTCTGGGTCTTGGCCGGTAAGGCAATAGCGTTTCCAAGGAAAACATCTAAAAAAACTTTTAAGTCCTTGCCAATCCGCAGCTTTGTAATCCCAAACATTGCGTGGATTCGCTTTAAATTGTTTTGGAATTTGTATATTTAGTTGTGTGGAGATCAAATTATGATCTGAACCACCCAATGGTTCTGATATTTTAAATTGAACCAGATATGGATCGTTTGTCAAAAATAAATCAAGCAAATTACTACTTTGACCAGGAATGTCAGGAACTCTGGTTGGCTGGTCTATTATTTGAGTAAAATTGTGATAAAGAGCAAACAACTCAGCCTGTCTACCAACCTCGTCAGTTTTAGAGCTGTGTGTAAGCCATTCTTTATTGTGGACATAAAATCTCCAAGGACTATAAACTTTGCATTAGGATACTCAACCAACATATCTATTTTCTCAGATAAGTCATGAAATAAATTAGAGTTCTCAGGTGAATTAGGTGAACGGTAAAGTCCAAAGACAAACAGCGTTTGACTTGGGCAACTAATTTTTAGTGACACCATATTGTGAAATTTTGCATTTAATTCAAATTTATTTAATCTCACATATGGTATAGTATCCCTAATATAAGCACAAACTCCATGCTTAATGTAGAATGAGGATTCAAGTTCATAATTGGGACAAAGGTATTTGTTTTTATCTAAGGTCACAGCACGCGCACTGATAATCGTTTCTGTTAAAAACAAAATATCAGGTTTCATAGTTTCAAGAAAAAGATGGACTGAATTAAGGTTTATATTCAATCCTCTTATGTTCGCATAGCTGATGGATAATTTTGCCATTTTAATTCATAGAGAAATATCAATGAAAAACATACATACGAAAACCACAGTAATGCGAAAACAAACAAACTCAAATTGAAATTGACTACTTCATGCTTTAAAATGAATAAAATTAATAGTACAAAAAAATAAGAAAACATTTATTTTTTTCCTTCATTTATTTTTTGTTCTATGAATTCTAAAATAATTCAATTCAAATTAATTCATGCTTCTCTCAAGAAAGAATAAATTAATGTGTAATGAATTTTATTTTTTCGAAAATTTACAATACTCGCTCATGCCTTACTCTCATTGTAAAAATTGAGCTATTACAAAATTGAATAAAGTGAAGGAAAAAATAGGTTCATCAATTCAACATATCCATATTTTGTTATTTACGGCTTGTAATCAAACGTTAAAAATAATAAAAATTAAATCTATCTATACATATTTGATTGTGTCTAAATTTTTCGATTTTGGCTGTCTATTTTTTAAATGTCAAACAAATTGCTTTTCCTGTTGTTTTGGCTCTAGTTTTGATTTTTATTGAATATTAGACGAATTGGGTACAGTCAATTCCTTGAGCATTTTAATTGACTGGAAAGCGGTTTATATTTTCAAAAAATTGGGGCGAAGCGAGGAAAATGTTTAATTGCAATTTTAAACAACTTTGAAAATAAAATTTACTATCCATAAGCCAAAAAAAATATAAGTTTTTTTGATTTACTGAAAATAAATTTTATTTTCAAGATTATTTAGAATTGCAATCAATCGTTTCGTTTTCTTCGCTTCATCCCAATTTTTTGAAAATGTAGTTATGCGTAAATGCTTTGGAACCGACGTAATTGATTTTCATCATTTATCTCAATCATCAATAACTAAAATTTAAAATATGACAAACAAAATCCATTTACAATTTCGCAACAAGAAACAATTTTGTAAAAAATATTTTAAAGCAATTTTTCATTCAAATGACTATCGAATTGCGAATGGGAGATTCACCTGTCATCAATCGTAAGCAAAATAGAAAAGTTTATCAATTTTTCAGTTATCTTTTATTTTCCGTTTTTTCTTTTCATCATCGGCTTGATTCTCTCCTTTGTATGAAAATATTGAAAAATTACTTTTATAACAAAAGAAAACACATAAACATAAAGGACTTGAAAAGGACATGAGCAATGTCAATATATATTCAATCACTTGTCTACTTTATTTTGAAAATAAAATAAATAGCAAATCAATAGCCTTAAAAGGTTTTTTGTTTGAGGTTAAATTTGAATAGGAAAACTGTTTTGAGGGGTGAAAATTTGTTTTGAGTAATGATGACTTTTTCGTATAGTCTTTTATGCATATGAAAAAAAAATACTTTTAGTCAATATATTATACATGATTTAGAGAATATTTATCTACTACAAAGACCAACAAATATTTTGTCACAAATCTTAATTTATTCATATTCAGAAAATATAAATTTTATCAATATTTTTTTATAATTGCGTGGGCTCGATTGCTTTGACATACCAAATGCAAATTTAAATTTACCTTTTCAAACATATTAACTAATAATTTATTGTATTTTTGTGTAATTTTTTTCATCTTCTTTTAAAAATTCCACCTTCTTGATCAACTAAAAACAATAAAATTAAAAGCAAACAAACATCACCAAAAATGTATTAAAACAAAAAATAGTTTTTTGTTTACCCCCATGGAGAAAGACATTGGCGCCTTTTTTTAATATAAGAATAAAAAATAAAAGATTAAATTATGAAAACCAAAACACACCGCAGGATTTCGGAACTTAATTTTGTTTTCTTGATACTGTAAATGTTTCCTTTTTTTTATAAATTTATTATGAAGAGTAAAGATTTTTCTAACAACTTTTGTAAATCAAAAATCAACAAGTTTGGGGATGTTGGTTGGACTTGGATAGTTTTGTTTCGTATGGATTATTTTCGTTTGAATTGAATGAAAAATTCTTTGTTATTTAATGTAGGTATATAAATAAAAATGCCGCGACAAAATATTTCTTATGTGTAAATATTAATTTATTTCTTTGTAACTTAAAATAAATAAATTAAAAGTTTTAAGTAATTTAAATGCCAGAAAAACGATGTTAAGAAAAAGGAATGAATGAATTCGGAAACAAATTATGTTTTTTATAATTTGTAAGATATGTAAATTTGGCGGTATAAAAGAACCGATTATTTTATTGTTTTGAAGATGATTTTCTAGATTTTTTTCACTTCTGAATGGCATTATACTCTAACTATGAACATAGACCTAGACCAGTGATGAACAACACTTTTATCAAATATGTAAATTTGTAATAAAAATCAAACTAACTTGGTAGTAACGTATGCCACAAATATAAATACAAACAAGAACAAGTACATCTAACCTTATGTTGAAAATCGAATTTAAAAAAAAACAAAAATTAAGCTTAAATAACAAAACAAAGAATAACAAAAGAGCCGGTAAAGTGCGAATTCAGTTCCCTCGCAGAAGCTTCGTAAATGTAACACAGGCTATCGTTTTAATGTTTACTTTAAGTAAAATAATATACTGGTTTTTGATAAATACAGATGGAAAATCGCATCAAAACGCCGATGATGATGATGATTTGTTTTTTTATTTTTCTCCATAGTTTTGACACAGGGTGGCTCAAAACTGGCTAAGAATTTTGGAGATCAAGAAAGCTTAGTGTTGAATTGTGGTCGAATAGGTTAACCGATTTGAGGAATTTGTTTTTGTTTGGAAGGTTCTAAGTAAAACTTTATAAAATTACTACACTAATAAAATAATTTATATTGTTATACGATTTTTTTTAATTTTAATTTTTAAACATGGTGATTTCCTATTTTTTTTATTTTTTTATATTTTATAGATTTATTATTTACCTAAACATACTAAAATTAAAACAAAAATTCATTTAAATAAAAATTTATATTTAATCAAAAATTCATTCAATGACGATACCCAAAACTTACCAACAAAACTGTTGGAAATCGGTGTCACGCCTGAGACATTAGTCGATTTTTCGTCAATGTGTCTCAGACTTTCAACAGTTTTGTACTACAAATAACTTTTGAAATATAATAACTATAATAATTATAATAAATATATCTTATAATATAATAATTTTGTTTAAAAGCGTAATTTTTTTCTCTAAAAGCCACAATTGAGTTATTTTTCACTTTATGTGCCTCTTTTGTTTTTTTTTCTCGGTTTTATATTTTTTAAAAAGTTTGTATATTTTTTCATTTTTAGAATAGTCATAAAACAAATGTCGGCTCAGAAAGCGTTTTTGAAGTAATAACTAAAAATCACAGAAACCCTTCATCAATGACACGGCTAAAATACATAAAAATACGGGTTTTTTCAATTTTCTACGGTATTTTTCACATCATAGAAAATTATGAGACCCTCTTGAAATCAACCCAAATAGAATACATTTTAAATAATCCAAATCGAACGAGCCGTTTTTAAAAAAATCGGTCAACATACATAAAAAAAACCCACAATGAAACGCAGAACCTCCTTTTTTCGCATTTTTACAAATTACAAACTTTGGTTAAACAAGACAAATGTCTAGAGAATATTTTAAAAATTAAAGTATTATACTATTATTATACCTATACCTATTGACAAATATTCAAGATTATAACACATTTTTGGTACTAAATTCGGAATAAAATAATCAAAGATATCGTTTTAAGCAAATTTTTGACAACTAATTTTTTAAATTTAAAGATGCAAAATAAAATAAAAATATATTTAATAAATAAATATTATAAAAAAATGATATATATAAAAATATGATTAATTAATATCAATAAATATTATTGCATATTATTGCATTATAAATTAATTTTTACGCCAATTGATGAAATTTGTATAAAACAATGTGTGAGCCTCACCCACATAAGCTATCGTTTGAATTGTGAAACTTCTTTAGATGTATATGTGGTTGGGATAAATATTTAGTGCTGTCTTTAATAAATGGCGGTAAATTTCAAGAAATAATAATTATTTAAAGTTTTCGAAATATAAATCGCCTGACGTCACGTTGTTTTCGGGAAAAGGGTCTATCTATTTTGTTCATAGTATTAACAAAACTAAATTCATAATTGCAAATTTAACCTGTTGAAGATTTTTTGAAAATCAAAACCAAAAATAAAATAAGCGAATAAAAAATTGTTTGTAATCAATAAACAAATTTATACATATAAAAACATCAAAATAAGGTTATTATGTATACATTACAAATTACATACATAAATACATATAACGGCAGGATTGATTACAATATGTAAAAAATCAAATCAAATACAATACCAACAAATAAATGTCAAAACATTAAAATATAAATGCTTAAACACATATATACTTAACATACATCCCTCGCGTAATCAAAATTTTAAACAAATACGTCGTTAAAGAAGTTTCACTTCAAAAAGTCAACACATAAAGCATAAAACAAAGTTGTGATTTTGACAGTAACTATATATATTGTTCTTGTCAGATATACAACGTTGGTTAGATTCTACACAACTTTGGTATTTCGAAATACAAATTTCACGATATTGTGTAAATTGACAATATTGTGTTTCCATTTATACGTTGGGGAATAGGGCATAAGGTAAAACTGTTTACAAAAAGCACGAAGGAGCACGAACATTTCAAGTATATTGTACGTCTCCGGCAGCCTTCCAACGATATCATAACTGTTTATTTAAAAATCCGAATTACGGCAACTTCATTTTAATTTATATGAACGACATCATAATATACCCTCCAAAAATGAGGAAGAAGGTATAGAAACATTGATGATGGTTTTTATGCTGCAGAACAGCTTAAGGCTTAATTTAAGTAAACCCAATGTGAGTTTTTGCTCAAAGGTATCGAATACTTAGACTAAGTAATAACTGAAAGGAAAATAAGGCCTTCGGAAGCGACAACAAAAGCAATTGCGAAATTCTCTGAGCCGAAGACTGTGAAGCATATTCAAAGCTTTCTCGGTTTGACTGGGTACTTTTGCAAATTTATAAAAGAATTCGAAACAAAAGCTAAGCCATTGTCAGATTTGCTTAGGAAATCATATAAGTTCGAATTTAACAACCACCATAGAAATTCCTATAAGTTATTGAAGAATTGTTTAATTAATCAACCCATTTTAAATATTTACAGTCACCCTTTAGAAATAGAACTTCATACAGATTGGTTGGATACAGGTTGAATTTGGAGCAGGCTTGGTGCAACCCAGGAAAAATATTACAGCTATAAGTCAGAGTTTTTGTTTTGGCGATAGTTGCCGTATTAGAAAAACTTAGAGTATACATGATGGGCATTAACTTCAAAATTGTAACATATTCCGCTCCTTTTAGGATGACCATGCAAAAGGAAGAAATCATTTTCGTATTGCTGGGTAGGCGCTCTCACTTGAAGGTAATGATTACACTTTGGAACATCAACCTGGTGCCTAGATGAGGTACGTAAAAGCTTTAAGCCGAAATCCATTACGGTCATTATGATCATCAGAGATGAACTACTACATCAAATTTAAAATAAACAAAATAATAATTGGTGAAATTACTACAACATGGCCCACACGAAGATTATTTAACTGAACTAGGAGTACTGTTCAATGAAGATGAGCTAGGCAGAAAGCTTTTATGTATCCCGATGATGATGAAGCACTATATTGTAAGAAGAACTCACGATCAGCATGAGATAAAATTTTGATAGATCTCACGATCAACGTGAGATTTATTAAAAGATACTAGTGGGTGATTTGTAATCACCCAACGGTATCATCCTCAATCTTAGTTATAGAATATTCCTTGATGATGATACATTATTGCATTTGGTTATAAACAAACAAAATTTAATGCTTGTATAGACAAAACGATTTCTATTGTATATTTTTTTCAAATTCAGTAGCAAAATTTTATGAAAAAATATAAAGGGGCTGAAATCTCAAGCTCTGAGATATCAAGACTTTGTTCTGGATTAAGGATTTTTATATAGTTTTCGACAAAAAACTTTTATGAGGACAATTTTTTTAGTTTTGGGCAGCGATGTATATCAAACATAAAATTCTATGTAAAAGTACAAGTATTATATCTCTGTTTAGAAATTTATTACAAAACTAACACGAAACATCAATACGTTTGCCAACAAATTATAACAGACTGTAAGTTAACATAATTTAGTGAAAAGATGATACAATCAGCAAACTACTCAAAAACTTCTAAACTTAGCGTTTCAAGAAAATATTACAAAACCAAAAATTCATATTTCTTTCAAAATTCCCAAAATATTGTTAAAATTATAATAAAATCAAAAAATTAAACTTTTTTAAAGGTTCTAAACATATTCCAAAAATTATTACAAAATCAAAATTTAAAACTTTTTTCAAAATTCTAGAAATATTGCAAAAATCATAAAAAAATCAAAAATTGAAACTTTTTCAAAAATTCTTAAAATATTGAAAAAATTATAACAAAATCAAATATACAAACTTTTTTCAAAATTTCAAAAATATTCCAATAATTTATTACAAAATCAAAGTTTAAAGCTTTTTTCAAAATTCTAAAAATATTGCAAAAATTGAAGATTTTTCAAAATTCTAAAATTTTCCACAAATTCTTACAAAATCGAAAATTGGCGGTTTTTTTCAAAATTCTGAAAACATTTATAAAATTCAAAATTCACAAATACAAAAATTTGATTTTCTTGAAAAATTCTAAAAATATTTCAAACATTTTGACAGAATTAAAAATACAAACTTTTATCAAGATTCAAAAAATATTCCAAAAACTATAATGAAAACAAAAATTTAAACTTTTTCTAAGCTCTAAAAATATTCCGAAAATTCTTACAAAATCAAAAATTGAAACTTTTTACAAAGTTCCAAAAATGTTCCAAAAATTCACATATACCAAGTTTTTCCAAAATTCTAAAAATATTCCAAAAATAATAACACATTCCAAAATTTCCATATGTCCAATTTCATGTTTAATTACATTTCATGTCATACAAATAATAATTTTATTTTTTCCCAAAAATTGGGTAAAAAACAAATGAAAATCATTCTTTTCATACACTTGACAATATTTTTTGACACAACTATAATGCAATAATCTAGATTTAGGTCTCACATATCAATCCCTACCATCAAAATTTCTCCAAATTCAATGTTCAAACCAAAATTATCACTTAAAATGAAAGCTTTTTTAGCAAAAAATATGTAAATTTCCTTGTTTGGGCACACTTGACACACTTCCGGTACAGTTATCGAACACATCGTTCTTTTGGACCTGCCCATTGAGTAAACCTATTTTAAAAAATAATTTTGAAATCACTCTAGCGGTTTTCTAGATTTCGTAGGTAATAACCGCAGGGCGGCCAGAAGGCCGGCCAGCCGGCCGACAGCATTTATTTTTTTTTGCTTTTTTAGAATCAGTAAGTCCTAAAACGACGAGAAATGCCAAAAAAGTGGGGGTAAGTTTTGAATCAAGAATGTAATGAGGTCTTTCAGACCAAAGTAATATATAATTAGTCAATATAAATTACAATCAATAAACAAAATTAACGCATCATAATAGTAAATACGTTATTATTAGATAAACCCTACACCGTTTAATGGTTTATAAAGACAGCATGTTAAAATAAAACGTTTGATACAACAGCACAATAAATTGCAATAATATAGACTACAGTGTTTTACTCAACAACAAATTTTTCACTTTTACGTTATATAACATAAATTTTTTATAAAAAGTGGGAGTGCATGCTCCAAAAGCTACCGAATTTGCTAAAATATTTTTATGTTAAAAAATTTAGGTTTTCCAGGAATCATATGATCATATTACCATCAATCGAGACTAAAACGTAGGTAAATAAAACACAAAACACAAATACGCTTCCCTAGAAATTCTTACCAAAAAAATATAGATCGAAACACAAACAGATTAAAAAGTCAAACACAGAATTATGCAAATTCAAAGATCATTAAATTATTTTGTCTTATATCACTAACGTCTATTCTAACATGAAAACATAAGGAAATTATAAACGTGAAGTTAACATGAGAGCAAAACTAACATTCATTATCTAAGACTTTCAGTTTGACGGTGAAGATGATGATTAACTTTTTTTTAAAGAACTTCTTTGTTGTTCTTATTATTATTGATTCGATTGTTGAACAGACAAACGTAAAAAAGTTAATATGTGTAGAGACAGAATAACAAGAATAAAACGACAACACGAAAGGATCAATATTTGTGTGTTATTAAAGAAATTAAGATAATTAGATAAGATATTATCGATAATAGGATAAAGACGAATTTTACGATATAATCGATTCGTCGACATAATTAGAAAGAAACAAACGGAGAAATTATCGTCTCGTCAGTAGATTTAATTTTATCAAGGACAAATTAACAGACTTTTCTTCAAATCTTGCAAACATTTATTGCAGTGTAACTTTCTTATATACAGTAAAAGCCCAGTTATCCGGAATGCTAGGGGATTGAAGCATGCCGGATAATCGAAAATTCCGGCTAATTGAATGTAAATGATATTTTAGGACGATTTCATGTAATACTTAATACAAATAACTTCTTAGGATTCTTGTCAATATATTTTCAAATATAATACTAGAAACTTGTTTTTGTATATTTATTTCAAATTGTTTATAACATTGATTGCAAATGATATTTTATACAAATACAAAAATAAGTAAATCCAGCAAATAATTAGAAAATTTTACAATTTTAAATAATTCAAAAGTTAAAGCAAAATATATTACCTATGAATTTCCAAACAAAAAAACATTTTTATTGAGAAAGGGAAAAACCTCAAAAATTTAAATTCCGGTTATCTGAATATTCGGTTAATTGAATGTCGGATAATCGGGCTTTTACTGTATGCTCTACTTATTATCGTTATTTATCGATAGTTATAATATCTTACCTAACTATTTGAACACTGGCACTGGCACTTTTTACAAATATTTCAGAATAAGAGTAAAAATATTGAACATTATAAATTTCAATTACTATTTATACTTTTGTGTGATTTATCATTGCTTACAATAAATTTACATATCTCTGCAGTATTACAAGCTATGAATCAATTTGCTTATCGATAAACAATTCTCAGACTAACGCTCGCATGTTTTATGTTTTGCCTAAGATTTTAAGGGTTTCGTTTAAAAAATGATTAATTGGAAGAAAAGTATGTTCTAGATCGAGTTGTGACAACCTGACGATTTTTGATTTTCCTGAAACTTGGCATATAAGGAGTATGGGCAAAATAAAAGTCAGACAAGTGCGAATAAAATTCGCTCGCCAAGGGTTGGTTCCGTTAATTTAAAAGAATACAATATCAAAAATTGTAAAGTCTTTACATTGCCAGACGCATAATAAAATAAAAGTTTAATCATAAATGGCAATAATGACACAAAGAATGTTACTTCAGGTTAAATCTTATAAGTTATCCATAGCTGTTAATGGTAACTCAATAAAGATTCAGTTACAACAGCTTGTAAATGGTTAAAATTGAATTTTTTTCTGTCAATAAACCGGGAAATTTAGGGGGTGGAGGGGCTACATACTAAAAATATACTTTTTACACTAACACAAAAACTGTACATGGCAAAATTCTAAAAAAATGTTAATAAACAAATTTATGAAATAAAAAAAATATATATATTTAATTTGTTTAAAAATTAACAAGAACGAGAGCTAACCTAAAAAAACGAATATGATATTCGTAATCAGCAGGTCAAAATCCATAAGAAAATTTGGGATTTATTCAAGGAGACAAAAAAGTTGAAAATTTTTAAACTAGTGTTATTTAAATCAAATTGCAGTAATAAAACGGTAAAAGTAAATAGTTAGATTAATTTGCGTACAAGTACAATCAGTTAAAATAATATGACTTTTCTTAATCTAGTTTAAAATCATCGGTGAAAAACCTATCCAACAAGTCAGACAACTCGGGTAAGCTAAAACATTAAGATTCTTATTAATAATTAATTAGATTGAATTCATTTATACCAAAAATTTTTATGATTATAATTTGTTTACTGCAGTTCAATGACAGAAAAAGAAGGCGTTTACTTTAAGAAGCCGTTCTGAGATGAAGTCTTAGGTGAGTTGCTATTTATTATGAAATTTTAATTTTTTGTAACTCCCAATTTTCTTTCCTTTTTAGGAATTTGTTGATGTTGCACTTGAATTTAACAAGGCTGTCCTTCCAGTGAAGTGTCAGGAGGTGGTTACTGATCAGTGGCTGCAAAGTATAACCAAAGAAAGGTGATGATCCATAGGTATGTTGATATAAGGCTGAAAATTCTAATTCAGGTAATCTTTAATTTTTTTTTGGAGCGAAGCAAACGAAGTGAGCGAAGCACTTTTCTTCCCCAATTCGGATTTTCGATTGCCCGCATGCTTCTCCTAAACTATTAAGCCATAGATGAAAATATAGAAAATTAGACTTACCACGGAGGAATAATCACCGAAAAACGGTTCCCATAGACTTTCAATGGGAAAATTATCATCTTTTCACAATACTTAAACAAATTATTAAATTTTTTTTTGTTTTTATTTTTTTTATTTTTTTATATATTTTTTTTTTTTTTTATTTTTTATTTTTTTTTTTTTTTTATTTTTTTTTGTTTGAACTGCAGCGATATTGAAAGTCTGAAAATAAAAGTTTGTTATTAGTTTATTTTAAAAAATTTAATAACACACTTTTACCTACATTGAACAAGTTTGATCATATTTTCAACCTGGACGAGTTTTTATTTGGCTCGCTCACCTTTTTTTCTTTGCCGTTTTGTTAAAGTACTTTTATAGACAAAATTCACGATACGATCGTTGTAGTCAGACATATCGGTTTCAAATCCGTTTAAAAATTTTTTCATTGATTTTCCACTAAATCTATGCCGGAGGTAGATGCAGCAATATTTACCACACATTAAACTGTAGCGATTTTGTAGTTCTTTTAGATTGTAACATCTCTTCGTACATATCTTTTGTATTGGACATATCTTCGCTCTTTTTTATCAATTGCATTCTGCATTGGTAACAAAGTATATTTAGGTCCTCATATACTGCTCGAGCGTAAGAAAAGTCAAAAGACATAACTTAAAGTTATTGAACTTTTAAATAAATATTTGTGCACGAGCTCCCTTTCCTTTTTATTCAATTTACCCCAAAATCTTTTAAACTACGATAATCCGCTACTTAAATTATATACTAAGTTTCAATAATATCAAATGACATGGATTAATATAATAAACATTTATATGGAAGTTGGTTCCCTCTAATTTACGCCCAATTAGGCTCAAAAGCTTACAAAACTAGGAGAAACCACATCAAAAGCTTAATTGCTGAGTTTCATCAAAATATAATGACTTATAGTTATTAAGGTTTTAGATAGACCGGTGTTCGGGAGTCCCCTCTCTCTTTGTTCAATTTTGCCCAAAAGATTTTCAAATCACAGCCAAAGAATTTCAAAAAAATTTTCGAAATCGACCCAATAATTTTTGCGTTTTTGTCGCACCGGACAACAGATTGGCCTGCAGACAAACGCACAGTTTTTTTTTACTTATTTAGACTCCATTTCATTCAAAACGTCGAGGAATGCCAAAAAATTTGGCAAGCTTTTGAAATTTTTTTTGAGATTGTAATATTTAGATCTTTTAGACCGAAGTAATAGAAAAATTTGGAACACAAAATTATCAAAACAGATTAAGGTTCGAGGTATCAAATGTTTACATTAGGCTCTAGCAATTTTTTAAATTTTTTTAAAAAATATCCTGTAATCTAAAATCTCATCAACAGAAATTATTATGTTCAATCAATTACAAGCAACAATATATAATTAAATTTCTATATGACTATGACGATTTCTATATGATTTCTATATGATTTCTATAAAAGCACATAAAAATCAATCAAAACTCTTTTTACAAACCCTCTACGTCCTAAGTCTTCTTCAGTCACACTTTTAATATCAATTATAAATTTGTTTATCTTCTTTGTTTTCAAATAATATATAATTTTTAATTTTTTTTTCCACATAATTTAATACCAAATCAACCGCAACCATTTATCATTTCATAAAACAGATACTAAACATATAACCATCAAACCATGAAAAATGAATTGCCGTTTAATTTTTACTTTTAAATTCATTTTGATTTCTTAAAAATCAAATATGAAATTCTTATAAAGTAAATAACACAGAACCAAAAAAAACTTACAATAACAAAAATAATTAAATTAAAAAATTAAAATTAAGAAAACAAAAATGTATATAATTTTAGATAAATATACAAAAGACTCGAGTAACATCAATTACCATTAAATGAAACCTTGGGTAAAGAAGAAATGTTTCCATTAAAATTTTTGTTCCTGCCTTCAAATAAAAATGACAAGATTCGAAACATGTCATTATAATTTGGATAATGTCAGTTTAATGTAATAGTTTCGGGTCCCAAAAAACAAGCATAAAAAACATCAATAACAAAACGTAAATTACCAAAAACCACAAAATATTATTATTGTGAATCGTTTTGGTTGCTACAGTGTAACTGTGTTAATTTGAGTGACTGTTATTTACTGTATTAATTATTTTGAGGTTACTGATTTGATTGTATGTTGGATAAAAAATTTTAGAGGTAAAAGCAATAATTTTTATTTTTTTGGTTTATGATTGATCTACGACCGTTATGCTGCATTGATTGAACAAAGAAAAATATACCACATGACACCACATGAACTACATTTCTAATACTGGTATGAGTTAAATCATTGCATAAAATTTCACTTTAACTCTTACAATAAATCTTTCAATAAATAAAACCAATTCATTTCTAGTCAAATCAATAAAATTTTAAACACAACAAACTTGACCATATACCATAGAATAGGAAAAATGAAAACAAAAGCTCTTGAAGCTTTCAATCAACCAATAATTAATTAGAAAAACAAATAATAATTCCTCTTGTCGACAAATTGAATTACAAACATACAAATAAATAAAAGAAAAAAATGTTTCAAAATTAGCTAATTTTTCAATCCATATAAATAAACTTATCGAGTCATAATTTTATTTTCTGCTTCTATCGAGCAATATAAAACTATTTCATAAATGAATTGAATTAACCCTTTCACTATTATCATTATTGAATATAATATTTTATTGGTAATCAACAATTTTTCCAATAATGAGGTGCAATTGTGTACGCTCCAACAAATCTAATCAGCAAAAGTTAGAAAAAATATAATAAAATTTCTATAGTGTATGTATATATACTACACTACCCTTTCAATGAGTTACTATAAAATATCATCATCACAATAATATAACCAATATAAACAACAACAACATCATCAACAATATATCCCTTGAGGGTTGAAGTAAAGAAGCTGAGTCTCTGATAAAACTTTTATTTGTCCTGAATTCTGCTATTTTTTGTAGGTTTGCTCTTAGAGTTTCTATTTGATCTTTGGTTTGTTTATCTCAATTATTGATTTGTTCAGTAATTTCTAGTAAATGTATTTAAGAATGTTTACGGAAAATTAGCTATGTATCCTTTGTTGAAGTGGGTGTAGTGCCAAATGTTTTACGTACACTACTATGTGATAAAATGTAGTGTTTCGAAGGTTGGTGACACTACTAAGCTTTTGCGTACACCGCTACTTAAATTGTCTTCTATTAGAATTAACTGTTCTAATTTGCTTGAGCACTGCTAGTAGTGTTATTATAGTAACTCTTACTGAATTTTGTTGGTTTAACACTTCTATTACTAACTGATTGAATACACTGTTTGACGATTCATTTGGTTACTTTTATTCGGGCATACTGATTAGAATGTGGGTTTGGTTCAGGAATGCAAAACACACCTTTGTTTTTGGTAATAGTATAAAGATTATATTATTCGGTTTTATTCACTAATATTAACAGTTAGAAATAGTTCTACTTAAGAGAGAATGACGATTCACTAATAAACTGATAAACTGATTTCGGTTCACTTATACTAATTGGCTAAGAACTAATTGCCTTGTTTTTCTGTTGCTCGCCGACTATGACACTGATTAATTATTATTTGTTAGTTTTACCGAATTCGTTAGATTTCTGCTTGTCTTTACTTGACTTATTGACCGCCCGATTGTTACTTATCGCCTGAGCTTACTGCTAATATTGCCACCCAACTACTCATGATTTTGGGATTAATCTTTTTTTTTTAATTTAAAACTGATTACGCATTGAAAGTAATTTTTCATTATTATGGAAATTGGCCCACTGACCAAAAACTTTTGTTTTTTGTTTTTATTTTATTTTATATTATTTAATAAAAATTTGGATTATTATAGTATAGGATCCGAGTATACAACGACCTTCTACGAACTGGTTAATCGATGAAAACTATTTTATATTAAATTAAATATGTTAATAAATGTATTGCAAGTAGGTTGACTAAAAAATTTCATTCCAGAATATGATTAATTAAAAGTTTAAAAATTAATTTTTTGTAAACATTTTACCGTTTCTGTTAATAGACAAATGACATACCAATACCTAACGATGACCAAACGATTCCATCCTAGAATTCTGGAGGTGAAAAAGACGATGAATTATATCGAAAGTGTTGATTTGTTCAAAATAAACTTCTTCAGAGCAGATTAATTATTTCAACTTCGTAACAGTTTTACAAAAAATGGAAAAAAACTTGGTATAAATTGTTGTTTTAACAATTATAAAAATTCCTAGAACTCTTTTTATACCTAAAATTATAAATCAGATTGGAGAGAATAGAAATAAAGGAGACTATTTTTTATTTTAAAGAAAATAATTGAAATATTACAATTTCAATTATTTTATTTTTATTATCATCTTCATTAAATACATATTTGAAATAAGAAAAATTAAATTGAATTAAAAATTTAACAGAAAAAAGAAAATAAATCAAATTATAAAAAAAGTATTAGCAATAAAAAATAAAATTTCTAGAAATCACAAAATTGAAAACAAATACGTATGTATTGGATATAAGAAATTTGAATCAAATAAAAAATTGCACAGAAAAAGGAATACTAAAAAAAATTATACAAGAAACTTTAACAAACTAAAAATATTGCGACGCTGATGCATAGGCTGGCTTCACAACAGCTCTGGAAACATAGTGTTCTGGATATATAATGAGCTAATATCCATCAAATACTTTAATTAAAAGCTAACCACTGTTATAGATTTCGTAGTTCTGATTATAAAAATATTAAAGAAAGCAGTAGTATCCCAACAAACATAACTTCTGTTGTACGACAAAAAGTCAAAAAAAATATTTAACCGGAAGTGACAAACCGGAAATTAGGATGCAGAACTGTTGTGAACCGTACTAGATGTTTATGTACCAAGATTCATCCAATTCGATTATCAGGTACAGAAGTTATTAAGCTTCCAAAATAACAGGTGCTCGGAGAACCCCCTACCACTTTGTTCTCTATCGCTAAAAAAACTACTAATAAGTTCCTTGCCATACATGTTTGCATCTTTTTGCGAAGTGTCATGAAAATTACTTAACGAGCGAATGTTTTATGCTTCCAACAAAGATTGAAACAATAAACAGGTGTTTGGGAGGATCCCCACCACTTATCCCAATATTGCCCAAAAACTAATCAGTTCTTTGTCATTTAAGTCTCTATCTTTTTCCAAAGTGTCATTAGAATTGATTATTGAATGCAGTCTGTATGCTCCCAACTAACTTTAAAAACAAAGTGTGAAAAGTCAGCAGTTGTATGGTAGACCCCCCCCCCCCCCACTTCCATCAATCTGTCCCAAAAGATGACAATTATCTTCTCACACTAATTGGAACCCATTTCATAAGTTTCATCATAATCACTTCATTATTGTAGGCTGTAGTGTGCATAAAGGCACTGAAAAAACTTCCAAAAATTAAAAAAAAAATTTTCTTACCGGAATTAAAAAACCGAAAAATGGGATGCAGAACTGTAGTAAACCATACTAAATGCTTAAGTAGCAAGTTTCACCCAATTTGATTATCAGGTACAGATGTTATTGAGATTTCAAAAAAACAGGTGTTTGGGACACCCCCCACCACATTGTTCACTATCGCTCAAAAACTAATCAGTTCCTTGCCATACATGTTTGCATCTTTTTCCAAAGTGTCATCAAAATTCGTTCACGAACGAATGCCGTGTGCTCCCAGCAAACATTGAAAAAATTGTGACACAGTAAACAGGTGCTTGGGAGGCCCCTTACCACTTATCCCAATATTGTTCAAAAACTAATCAGTTCTTTGTTACTTAAGTCTCCATCTTTTTCCAAAGTGTCATTAGAATTGATTAATGAATGAAGTCTGTATGCTCCCAACAAACTTAAAAAACAGAGTGTGAAAAGTCAGAATTTGTATGGTAGACCCCCCGCCACTTTGATCAATGTGTCCCAAAAGATGACAATTATCTTCTCACACTAATTGGGACCCATTTCATAAGTTTCATCATAATCACTTCATTATTGTAGGCTGTAGTGTGCATAAAGACACTGAAAAAACTTCAAAAAAGTACAAAAAAAAATTTTACCGGAAGTGGGGATGCAACTATTTTGAACCGTACTAAATACTCTTGTACCAAGTTTCATTCAATTCAATTATCAGGTACAGATGTTATAGAGCTTTCAAAAAACAGGTGCTCCAGGAACCCCACACTATTTTGTTCACTATCGCTCAAAAACTAATCAGTTCCTTGTCATAGATGTTTGCATCTTTTTCCAAAGTGTCATCAAAATTCATTCACGAATGAATGTTTCATGCTCCCAACAAACATAAAAACACTGTGGAAAAAAACACCTGTTGTATGGTGGACCCCCAAACCCTTTATCCAATGTACTCCAAAAGCTGACTCTCTAAAAATGAAATAGTGGATTTTCACTGATTCACAGTACATATACACTGTTTAACACAGTTTCAAGTATACCACTTGGAATCAGTGAATATTTACTGTTCTAATCAGTGAAATATCACTATTCCTCAGTGAAAATATCACTATTAATCAGTGAAATATCACTAATATCACTATTTTTACAGTCAAAAAATTTTCACTAATTTAATCAGTGAAAATTCCACTAATTCAAGTTTAGAGAGGATAAAATCTTTTTCATGTTACTTGAAAGCTTTTACCAACGTTTCATGAAAATCGATCGCTAATTGTAGGCTACAGTTGGGATAAACACATGGAAAAAAAACTTTGTAACCGGAAGTGACAAACCGGAAGTTGGAACGCAGAAATATTGGAAATTGTACTAAAACCTTATATACCAAGTTTCAATAAGATCATAGTCCGGGATTAGAAGTTATTCAAGATTTAATCTTAGAGGTGTTTGGGAGACTCCCCGCCATTTTGCCCAAGTTATAAATGAATCCATATCTTCCATTTTCAAGTGAACCTGTCTCATTTGCCAAAGTTTCATCAAGATCATATGCAGAAAGGTCACCCAACCTATACCATAGCTCTATGCTTGGGTTTTAATCTTTGAAGAAGATAATGCATCACATCATCAACGAATATGCCACTAGCTGAATTATTGAATGCCAATGCCATTTTAGTTTTGTTCCTGTAAATTTTTAAATACAAATTTTCATTTTAGCTCCTTTTGTTTTATTTTCTCTATCCTATTATGAAATATTGGCTTAAATACTTACAGAAATGAAAAAAATATAAGATTTTCCTTTTATACATAAAAGTATTTTTCATATATTACAAGGATACATATATTTCATATATATTTCATGCTCGTTAATGATTTTAGCGGTTTATGTTTACTACATTGATTATGTTGTAATTCGAATCTGGAGCACCTAAAAATATTATTTGAAAAATGTTGTTTTCCCAATCCGTTAGCCCACAAAGAAAAATCTTATTGTTCTTTGTTTCTCCTAAGATAAGGATATCATAATTTCCAACTCACTTGTTAATAATAACGGTGCTTTCAATTGAATGTCTTAAAACACCATAGCAGGTTCTGGTACCCTTACAAATACTTAAGCTTTGGATGGGTTATATTTTATATCTAATGAATACGATCAGGCGAATTAAAAACAAAATTCAATAAGTTATAATTTAAGAATCATCAAAATATTACGTGAAAATTAAAAAAAATCAAAACACCAGTTATAATTATATAGACAATGTGAACTCTGGCAGACAAAGAGCTAATAAGGAGCAATGTGTTAAACCGAAAAAGTAACTTTCAAAACATTCGTCATACTCACACCACACTCTAAAGCAGGGGTGCCCAGAAATCATGGAAGAGATGGCCAAAAATTTACAAGAACAAGAATGACTGGCCGCACGGAAAAAAAAATAGATAAACAGTATAAATTATGTTAAGATTTTTTATTCAAATTAAGTCGCGAACATTAAATTCTTGTGTAGTATTACTAATTCTTAGTTCGTTTTTCAAATTAATGTCAGTTAGTCTATTTCTATAGGAATTTGTTAGGAATATTTAAGTTTGAATTTAGTACGTACCAATATATTGTACTTTTTTAAACGGAACTTATTATTATTGGTTATTTGATATTTGGTGATATTTTTTATAATATTTTTACTGGCCGCACCAAATCATAAAAGTGGCCGCATGCGGCCAGATGGCCGCAGTTTGGGCACCGCTGCTCTAAAGTCTAAGCCACCTAATATTTTATCTTTGTTAACGTTAACAATATATGTATATAAGCAAACCACTTAATCTTTACAAAAAAAAATCAACCCTGAGACAAATAAGAATCAAAAACCCTTTAAAATCTTCATTGTTATACAAAGTTCTGGAAATAAATTTTATATTCTTCGTATGATAACTAAGAACACA
>OY856187.1:220363366-220556255 GCA_963693315.1 Diogma glabrata | reverse complement strand
AATAAATTAAATATCTTTTTTTTCATAAATTTGTAATTATTAAAGGTATTTTTTTAAAATGGAGTGGTTTTTACAAGAAGTTTTCTAGACTAATAGGAATAACTGAGGTGTAATATTTTTGTTGTTCTTCCTTATTTTGCTTTAAATATTTGTTTTCCTGATAACATTGTCTGAAACGTGGTTTCGCATAAACAGTTCAAAGCAAAATCCCAACTCCATTAATAAATCGTTTCGAACACGCTGTTATTTAATACTTTAACTAAAATCAACTAATTTGACTATATCACTATAATAATTTTGGTAGTTCAAAATTTTGCAAGAATAAATTTAATTGTGGGAAGATCAATCGATGATACGATTCATAAATTAATTCAAATAACAAAAATATAATTCACTATATTAATTTTGCTAATTTGACATCTAAAATAGGAAATTAGTGGACCACCAATTGAGTTGTATAAAGAAATAGTGAGGAGCAAATTATACAAAAAAACTGTTATGTAACAAATAATATAATTATCACAAAAATAACTATTTATTAGTGGATGTAATTTATAGATTTTAAATTTAGATAATAGATATATTGAAATAAATTGAATTAACTATCCGCCACTTATCACTGTTTTCAATTTTTATTTAATTATAACAATAAATTAACTTAATTTTTTTTTATTGGAAAGAAATGTATGCAAATATTTTGTTATCTAAATTAGTATAATTTTCAAATAAATTAAATTATATTATGATTAATTACCATGAACAGTATATTATAGCACATATACGCTTGGAGGTTTTTATTTGATTGAAAAAAAAATACTTTAAGACTTCGAAGCGTATTTACGGTAATATAAAAATATGTTGGTGCTACCATTTGGAACTATGCATTGAACCAGAACTTTTACAAAATGTATATTTATCGTGGAAGTGCAAAAGTCTACCGGAAAACAAAATTAAGTGAACGTAGAAATTCTAAGGAATAAATTTTGTTTTGCATTTTGAACTCATAATAAAAGAATTGCTTTGATAAAGTTGATTTATTTGGTTTAAAAGTTATTATTGTTTGACCATCATTTACCTCTTTATAACGCATTTGACCTATGCAAATCAGTTTCCAACAAATATTATGGTATCAAAATAAAAAATATTAATAAAAAATCGTTACTCTAGAAAGAAGAGAAAATAATTTAACAGTAATCATAATCCAAACAACAGCATCTATACGAGATAATGTAACTAAAAAAATTGATGAATATATATGGATGGAATAAGAAATAAAAACTAATAATTATATACCTTTGTCGCTATAATTGGATTGTGTATTATTTTAAACTCATTCTTCACATTCCCTTGTATTTTCTCATTAGCTATGGTTACTGGAATCTTTTGTGCAAAATAAAAACTACATCCCATAATTTCTTATTCTTATTACTTTATAAACATAATAATAATATAATGTACACCTTCACATTTACGTTACGTGCAAATGTGAACTATACAAATTACGAAATAACGTATATAAGATCAAGAAATATAGTGTTCGCATTATGTATAGTGTATGTGGTTTTGACACATATGGGGGTTAGTTGAAAAATTCCACATGATATTTTTCGATAAGGAAAAAATGAATTCGATATAACGTAAATATATTCTGGTGCGAGTTTAATCGAAAACTTCTTAGCAGAATCACATTGGTGTTTGCTGTTTCAACTTGTGTTGGTGATTTAGAACTTTCAATAATGATAATACTTCTCAAAGGCTGTCTCGAGAATACCTTGTTTCTCTCAGTATATAAATCAATTATTAAATATAATAATTTAATAAAATTTATTTATTTTTCATACAAATTATTTTAAAATATAAACCAGACGCCTTTTGGATATAAATCTCCACCATCTCCAATGACAAAATTTTATATTAAATGAGCATATGATAAAGAGTTTGTCCAAGCATGACGCACCTTAACATTAGGTTTCTTCAGGCAGTGTATATCGGGTGGTAGCCAAACCGGCGAAAGTTTGACTAATTTCTTGGTAGGCTTAGTTTGTTAACAAATCTCACAAATCTTATTTTAAATATTAACATGAACGCATATACGCCTCTATTGGCGGACGATTGCAAAGTTTAAATGTTGAAATTCAAAACTTCATATTGCTAGCCAATCCATCAGTTCGTTCTGTAACAACAGCCATTTTATTCGAGTTATGAAGGTATATTAACCTCCTACGCCCTGAACTTTTTACGCTTAGTTTTGGGGTGTTCTGAAACCGAGTTATTGCGTTGAGCCGTATTTAAGACTTTAAAAATATGCTATTGGGCAATGGGCATGTTTACTTCCTCATTCTGTTGATAGAGGACAATTAATACGGACGTGATGCATTATACCGTATGATAAATTCTTTGGTATAATCAGGGTTAACTAAAGCAGGAGCTGGCGTTAGTAGCTATTATAAATTTTCAAAGCGAATTATTCCGATTGCCAATCAACTTTCTTCAGAAGTTGGCAGCCATATCGGGTTCTGGTCAGTTCTGGTTCTGGTTATAATTAATATAAAAAAAAATCCGAGCGGCAAGATGTCCGCTAGAAATAGGTAGATTTCGAGATCAGACAGTTTTGTGTACAAGTAGAATCTGATGTATCAGATTAGTTTACACCAAACAAACTGATTACAAACAGATATCGAACAAATACTAAAAAGAAAATTAGCTACATATAAGCAAAACTACATCTACGCAGCTTTACAACAAACAAATATAAAATCTACCACAGAACATATGTGTGACAATGTATGACACTATATGAAAAACACACGGCAAACCGTGGCAAACCGTATATATCATACGTCGTGCAATTACTGCGAAATATCAAAATAGCTTATTTCTACCTTAAATGACCGGCAAACCGTGGCAAACCGTATATATCATACGTCGTGCAATTACTGCGAAATATCAAAATAGCTTATTTCTAAGAAAAATAAATTAATTTCTTCTATTCAAATCTTTTAATTTTTTTTTTCATTTACTGTTATAAAGTTTTTGGAAATTGTTGTTTTTGGTGATTGTTGCTAACTTTTTTGTTGAAACCGACAAGTCAAAAACTTCTAACTGCAGAGGTTTTTATTTATAAGAAACGGATTGAAATGTTTCCACATATTCTAAATTTATAAATTGTTTAAAATATTGGTATCCAAACGGCCGTTATAACGGATTTAAAAAACCATATCTTTTTTAGTATAAAGCCTCTAGTTTCTTATCCATGTGTTGGATTTTGCTGATTTACGAACTTGTCCAAGATATTCATAAAACACACATTTTTAAAGAACGTTTTTTGATCTGGACCGACAAATGCGACCATGAGGAGCCGGTTGATTCAAACGCATTTGGGTTTAACAAACTTTTTTGTTGGAGCCGCTCACTCAGAAACCTCCAGATGCAGAAGTCTTTATTTTTTGGAAGAAATTGATAAAAAACGTTTCAATGATTCTAAATTTATGAAGTTTTTAAAAATATTAGAATCCAAACGGTCGTTATAACGGATCTAAAACAGACTTTTTCCTAGTATAAAGCCTCTAGTTTCTTAACCATGTGTCGAATTTGGCTGATTTACGAACTTGTCTAAGATATTAATAAAACACACATGTTTAGATAAGGTGTTTTGATCTAGCTCTACAAATGCGACCATGGGCGTGCCGGTTGTTTCAAAATCATTTTTTTTCTGCAAACTTTTTTGTTAGAGCCGCTCAGTCAAGAACCTCTAACTGCAGAGGTCTATTTCTAGAATAAATTGATAAAAAAAATTCCAAAAATTCAAAATTTGTTAATTTTTTAAAAATATTGGTATCCAAACGGCCGTTATAACGGTTTAAAAAATCATTTTTTTAGAAAAAAGCCTCTAGTTTCTTAACCCCGTATCGGATTTTGCTGATTCACGAACTTATTCAAGATATTAATAGAACACACATGTTCAGAAATTGTTTTTGATCTACCTCAACAAATGCGATCGTGAGAGTGCCGGTCGTTTTCGTTATATCTCATATCGTTTATATATATATATATATATATATATATATATATATATATATATATATATATATATATATATATATATATATATATATATATATATATATATATATATATATATATATATATATATATATATATATATATATATATATATATATATATATATATATATATATATATATATAATATATATATATATATGGGTAGTTCTACACACGAAGGAAGAAAATGGAGCTAATTACGGCACGACATGTTTTTTGTGTATAAGTTCTGGCAACTAGTTTTAGTTAAAGTTGATAACGTTCTTTCAACGTTTCTGAATGTGGCCAGTCAAAAAAAAAAAAAAAAAAAAAAAAATAAAAAAAAAAAACAAACAAAAAAAAAAAACACAAAAATACAAGAGTCAAAATTAAAAATATCCTTCTTAATCCTAAATTAACTCAAAATTGTCTCAATATTATCTCAAAATACGAAATAAACATTTAACTAAGTCTGCCCGAATTTAAATCTTCCAGGGGACTGATAATTTATCAGTATTTCGCTTAAAAATGACAAAATTACGTCTAAAACAAAAAAATAAACGGATTCTATACCAAGGCAATTCATATTCACGACGTATAAAATTACAAAACTACCTGTAATTAAAATACTTTTTACGAAAATGCTTGCCAGGGGACTGATAATTTGACTGGACAACACACGATCTTGCTACTAGTGATGACTGTTTTGAATGATAAAACCTCGGACTAAGTAAAACACTTGCAATATTATATTTATTGAACCTTAATTAATTCCTGTGACGAGCGATAACTTGATAGAAATATGAATTTCCAATATTTTCAATGTATTTTGATTGGGCAGGAGAATAATAACAAATTGGTGGGACAAACTTTAATAGTATATATCTAATATGAAATATAGAGTTATGTTATGATTATTTACACATTATTAAAGCACCATTATTCAAAATTATTACTACAGAGTAAATTTGTCTCTATACACTTAGAATCATTGATTATTTAGTTTACCAGCTTTGACTTTCAAGGTGGGACACGCCAGGGGACTGATAATTTGACGTTTTGAATAATTTTTTTTCTAAGACGTATATTTCGAAACGGGTTTATTTTGAGTGACCAGCTAGACATAGTTAAGGTTTACAAATTTCATGTGAAAACAAAATTTTTTTGTTGACAGAGCCGTCCAAAATTCCTATGTTTGTAGAACTACCCATATATATATATATATATATATATATATATATATATATATATATATATATATATATATATATATATATATATATATATATATATATATATATATATATATATATATATATATATATATAATATATATATATATATATATATATATATATATATATATATATATATATATATATATATATATATATATATATATATATATATATATATATATATATATATATATATATATATATATATATATATATATATATATATATATATATATATATATATATATATATATATATATATATATATATATATATATATAATATATATATATATATATATATATATATATATATATATATATATATGATATGATGTATGATATGATGTTTGGCTTGCAAATTATTTAATTAAAAAAGTTTTTTGGTTAAAGCCAATTTTTGAATTATTAATTATTTATGTATCGACAATTGTTTCGGTTTATTATAAAACCATCTTCAAGGATATGTTATAAACAAAAAATTTTTTTACAAAAAATAAACCACTAATAATATTTAGACAAAAAATTGACATAAATATCAAAAAAATTAAATATTGTTTTGAAAAACTGACAATATAAAAAAAACGCTAGCTATTCTATTTCCAAAATCCGACGTTTGTTAAGGTTTTTTTCTCTATCCAAAATTTTAAAATTTTGGAGAGGTAAATTTACGCTACAGCTTCTTTTGTGGCTAGATAATGCGCTCATATTATCGATATTTTGTTTTTTTGTGTCATTAAGATGTTGTTTGACTCGTTTTCCTAGATACTGTTTTGTTTGCCCTATATATGATTTACCACATCCACAATCAGCTTGATAAACCAAATTCGATTGAAGATTAATAGGAATTTTATCTTTTAATTTTGTAAAAATAGTGTTATGTAACGTCTTGTTGGCTGTTCCCACGACCTCAAAATTAAATTTTTTCAACAAATGTTTAACTTGCTCAAAAAGACATTTTACATATGGTAAAGTCATATAAATTTTGTTATTGTTTTTAATAGATGTTTCTTCCAATATGCTTCTTTCTTTGCCATAAATTTGTTGATAAAATTTTTTGGATAATTGTTTTTTTCTAGTGTTTCAAAAAGTAATTTAAAATTTTTGCTATGGAATTTTGGATCAGATAGTTTTAAAATTTTTTGGACCATTAAGGTAACCGTGTTTCTTTTATAAGATTGTGGTAGCCACGAATCAAAATTTAAATATCTGCCTGACCATGTTTTTCTGTGGAACCAATCAGTAGCTAGCTGTCCATTACTTAATCGGTGTATGACCAAATCCAAAAACGGTAAACAACGATCAACTTCTGTTTCAAGAGTAAACTGAATCTTGTTGTTAAAACAATTAAATTTAGTAAGAAAATCTTGAACCTAATCTTTTGGTAAAGCAGTTAAAATGTCGTCAACATATCTGAAGAAAAATGGTGGTTTTATTTCCATATTTTTTAAAACGGTTTCTTCAACATACTCCATAATCAAATTCGCACAAGAGGGACTCACAGGAGAACCCATTGGACTATCAAAAATTTGTCTGTAAGCTTGCTGATTATATGTGAATTCACAATTATTTAATACTAACTCCAATGCTTCCACAAATTGCATTTTCGTTAATTTAAGCTTATTAAGTTTTTTAATTTCAGTCCAATTTTGTTTAACAAGCTGAACAACAAGATTACTATCAATATTAGTAAACAAAGATACGACATCTAACGATATTAAAATGTAGTCTTCTGGTAAATGGTATTTTGATAGTTTCTCTTTCAAATCTTCCGCATTCTTTATAAAAGTGTTAGTTCTTCCCACAAATTTATTTAAAATTTCAGATAAAAATGATGATAAGTTGTAAAGAGCGGTTCCAATAGAACTTACAATTGGACGAAGAGGTATACCGATCTTATGAACTTTCGGTAAACCATACAAAGTAGCAGGAATACCATTATACGATCTCAACCATTTTCCTTGTTGTTCAGTTATTCGCAATTCTGTTTCCCATGACATTACAATTTTATTAAGAATGGTTTGTACACTAGAGATTGGTACTTTTACTATTTTCTGATAAGTAGACTCATCTTGTAATAAAGCTTGTATTTTAAACTCATAATCATTTTTTTCCATAACAACAGTGATATTTCCTTTATCGGCTTTTACAACAATTATGTTTTGGTTATTATTCACAAAATTTTTTGTTTCTTTTAAATCATACAGTAGCTTCAGTTCTTCATTAGAAAGTAATTTCTTGTGAGTAGTTTTAGTTTTAAAATTTGTCAAAATATTAACAAAACGACTACGTAGATCAGACTTCGTCAAATCATCAAACGATCTTCCGAAACAATTGTCGATACATAAATAATAAATAATTCAAAAATTGGCTTTAACCAAAAAACTTTTTTAATTAAAAAAAAATATATATATATAATATATATATATATATATATATATATATATATATATATATATATATATATATATATATATATATATATATATATATATATATATATATATATATATATATATATATATATATATATATATATATATATATATATATATATATTGAAAGAGATAATTAATTTCCTTAACCTCACTATTTGTGATTTTCGAAAGTTAGTAGGTATATTCCATACTAGCCTAAGTCACGTGTGCAGTTATTCTTGAATGTTGCCAATCAATATGAAATCAATTTTACGACATAAATGTCAAGTAAATTAGTGAATCGTATGAATTTTTCAATTCGAAATCAGTTTTTGGGTTTATCTGAATAAACCTTATAGTTATTTGTTAATAAAAACAACTTTTATCTCTGAACGTGTTTCGGTTGGGATTCGAACTTAGAACCTCATCAGTACCAACTAAGTTTGAATCTTTTGGTAGACACGCTGTCAACTGCCCCTCGGCGTCGACATTTAGAAACATTTTTAATTACGATGTTGTAATTTCTTTTTTCTTAGTGAAAAACTTTTTTGTCATACTTCACTGGCTACAGAGTTTGTATTTTTATTATATAGATTTTATACGTCTTAAACCCGACAAGGGGTTTAAGACGTATAAAATCTATATAATAAAAATACAAACTCTGTAGCCAGTGAAGTATGACAAAAAAGTTTTTCACTAAGAAAAAAGAAATTACAACATCGTAATTAAAAATGTTTCTAAATGTCGACGCCGAGGGGCAGTTGACAGCGTGTCTACCAAAAGATTCAAACTTAGTTGGTACTGATGAGGTTCTAAGTTCGAATCCCAACCGAAACACGTTCAGAGATAAAAGTTGTTTTTATTAACAAATAACTATAAGGTTTATTCAGATAAACCCAAAAACTGATTTCGAATTGAAAAATTCATACGATTCACTAATTTACTTGACATTTATGTCGTAAAATTGATTTCATATTGATTGGCAACATTCAAGAATAACTGCACACGTGACTTAGGCTAGTATGGAATATACCTACTAACTTTCGAAAATCACAAATAGTGAGGTTAAGGAAATTAATTATCTCTTTCAATAAAAATTCCTACCTTGTCGGGTTTAAGACGTATAAAATCTATATAATAAATATATATATATATATATATATATATATATATATATATATATATATATATACTGACTTCACCACAGCTCTGGAAACATAGTGCTCTGGATATATAGTGAGCAAATATCCATCAAATACTTTAACTAAAGGCTAACCAATGTTATATATATCGCGTAGTTCTAATTATAAAAATATGAAAGAAAGCAGAAGTATTCCAACAAACATAAATTCTGTTGTACGAGAAAAATTAAAAAAATTAACGGGAATATAGGATGCATAGCTGTTGTGAACCGTACTAAATGTTCAGGTACCAAGTTTCATTCACTTTGATTATCAGGTACATATGTTATTAAGCTTTCAAAAAACAGGAGCTCGGGGGACCCACCATCACTTGTTCACTATCGCTCAAAAACTAATCAATTCCTTGCCATACATATTTGCATCTTTTTCTAAAATGTCATCAAAACTCATTCACGAACGAATGTTTTTTGCTCCCAAAAAACCATGAAAAAATGGTGACACAGTAAACAGGTGTTTGGGAGGCCCTCACCACTTATCCCAATATTGTCCAAAAACTAATCAGTTCTTTGTCATTTATGTTTCCATCTTTTTTCAAAGTGTCATTAAAATTGATTAATGGATGAAGTGTGTATGCTCCCAACCAGTGGCGTAGCGACATACGGGTTTAATAGGGTTTAAGCCCCCCCATTGAAATTTTAAAGTTTGTGTAATCTAGAAGAATGGCTCAAATATTCCAATACTAAGATTTTTTTCCCTAGTATCTTACGAATGAATTGAACAGTTGCTTCCTTTTCATTCCACAGAACCCAACCCCCACTATGTTGTCATAGTGATAGCACACATACTTACTAGCACACATACTCAAAAATTTGACTGTCAGTTGCATGCCACGATGCGTACTATAAGTGGTACTATCAGATCCACCCCTTTTCCTTGGCTCCTGTGTTAAGCAATATCACTCCACCTGCACTCAGACGCTCGCATGCTCTCATGCGTGAACATAAAAAGGTAACCAACATCATCACGTTACCCTTGCACAAATATTACGGTGACCACACTCGCTGTCGTTTGAAGTCAAGAAAGTCTCCACATAAAACTGCCAGCAACCTGCTGGCAACTAATTTTAATATCTTGGATGCCTGGGACTAGGGTGACCATTTTTTCTCTAATTAAAATCAGTACAAAATTTTAAGAGTTAAAATATGTAGCATCCTTAGTCTCCTTTGTCTTACCTATGACTCTTCTAAGCCGAAAGGTAATGTGTGAAGGAAGTAAGACAAAGCTACAAAAAACATCAAAAATGTAAATTTTAGTTCGTGAAAAAGGTGCAGTTTAAATTTTAATAGTCAAAACTATCTGTTCAGTACAAAAAGAAGTGATATCCTGTGTCAAGTAGAAACGAGTGTAAAACAAAACATTTCCTAATAATTAGGTGTTCTACATGTTTGAAATACTTACTTTGTCTCTCGGATTAGAGATTATAATTAGAAACAACTTCAACTAACTAGGTATTAAAACAAAAGTTTCTAGTAAAAGTAAAAGTACAAAATAATATTTATTTATTTATTTATATTCGAAAGCAAATATGGAATGCGATATTTATACGATCGACTGAATCGAGAGAAGTGCAGAACCATCACGAAACCTCGGTGATAGCTAAGACTTTTATTTAATGAGAAATATTATATACAAAATGTAAATTCTATAAAAGAAATGCAAGCTAATTTATTAGTTAGTATTTTATACTGCAGACCCTAGTTTGTAGATTAAGAACATGTTATTTGAACAGAATTTCATTAAAGTTATAATCTGTTAGTCCTGAGGTTTCGTGATGGTTCCGCACTTCTCTCGATTCAGTCGATCGTATAAATATCGCATTCCATATTTGCTTTCGAATATAAATAAATAAATAAATATTATTTTGTACTTTTACTTTTACTAGAAACTTTTGTTTTAATACCTAGTTAGTTGAAGTTGTTTCTAATTATAATCTCTAATCCGAGAGACAAAGTAAGTATTTCAAACATGTAGAACACCTAATTATTAGGAAATGTTTTGTTTTACACTCGTTTCTACTTGACACAGGATATCACTTCTTTTTGTACTGAACAGATAGTTTTGACTATTAAAATTTAAACTGCACCTTTTTCACGAACTAAAATTTACATTTTTGATGTTTTTTGTAGCTAATATCACGATTTTTTGTAGTAAATAATAAATTTTATGAGCTTGGATTATAATGAAATAAATAATAATATTAATAATAGGTAATTATTTCATTTTGATATAAGCAATTTGAATGTTTGTCATCGATTTATTTGTATACCAACTTTAACGATTGATTGAATTATTTCCAATTTTTCTGCGTTTATAAAAATAACATACCCAATAATCCGCAAGATATGTAATTATAATGTATTTTTATGTCAACATACAAACCAAATACATTCCTTTTTAAAAGATTTGTCTTAGAAAAAATCAGACTAAATTAAAAGATTTTTTGTGGGCTTATATTTACCCTGAATTTTAATAAAATATATGTACAGAACTGAAAAAAATTTATCACGCATTCAAATATAAGAACTGGATCTTTTATTTGAAACTCGAAAGCTCTTCTATTCAAAAATTCGGGGAAGACTGCAGTTACTCTTCCATAGATATTTATTCAATGATGTACCTATTAGATACTAGTGTAAGCTTAGTGTTAATTGATTTACCACATTTAGTGAAAATTAGCATCAATAGGAATGCAGTCTTAACATATACTAGGTAAACATACCGTCTAGATTGATAATATTCAAAAAAATATTAAAACGTTTGTCTTTTTCGAAATAAAAATTTTAAACTTTCGAAACTAAAAAATGTATGAAGCCAAAAATTGTCCATATTTTAGAACACATTGATACCAACACAAAAACATTAAATTTTCTATCAACCGGTTGATATTTGTTCGCAATTTTTTTTGTAAATTTTTATTATTGTTAAAAAGATAAACAACAAAAGAATTAAATATTTTATTTGTTTATTTATTTATTAATAAATTTAAATTAATTGGACAATGTATGTTCTAATTGAGTAAAATATGTTTTTATAAATTTACAATGGTGTCAAATTCAGATATGTGTATATTAAATGTACAAAACGTTTTCATACGATAACATACGAAAATAAATTTGTTAATAATTGTAATAATTTATGTCAACAACAAAATGTGACATGGCTTGATGATGAGGAGATTGATAAATTGGATTTATCTATTGATCCAGGGACCGATAATGTTCAATCGAGTAGATAGCGCTGATGTAATATATAAAGAAGAAATGTAAAATGGTTGGAAAATATGAAATGGGGGATATATTAGAAGGATCTTACGGAAAAGTGAAGGAAGTATTAGACTATGAAACGTTAAGCAGAAGAACTGTGAAGGTAAATCTAAATTGTTTGGTTATGTACGAATTGCTAATATTTTTGTATTATGTCCTTTAGATATTGGCAAAAAGAAAATTGCGTCGGGTTCCAAATGTGGAACAAAATTTTAGGAAAGAGATACAGCTACATCGCATATTAAAACATAAAAATGTAATTAAACTTTTGGATGTGTTGTACAATAAAGGAAACAAAAAATGTATAATTCAATGATGTACCTATTAGATACTAGTGTAAGCTTAGTGTTAATTGATTTACCACATTAAGAGTTGGAAAATATGTAATGGGGGATATATTAGAAGTATCTTACGGAAAAGTGAAGGAAGTATTAGACTCTGAAACGTTAAGCAGAAGAGCTGTGAAGGTAAATCTAAATTGTTTGGTTATGTACGAATTGCTAATATTTTTGTATTATGTCCTTTAGATATTGACAAAAAGAAAATTGCGTCGGATTAAAAATGTGGAACAAAATGTAAGGAAAGAGATACAGCTACATCGCATATTAAAACATAAAAATGTAATTGAACTTTTGGATGTGTTGTACAATGAAGAGAAACAAAAAATGTTAATTGATGGATTAGAATATTTGCTATGTATTTTATATTTCACGGATTAAAATAAAATAATTTAGTTTTAATGAGGAATATTTTATTTATTGTAATTTTAAGTAATTTTTAATAAAATGATACATATTTACAAAAGATTAAATTATAATGTTTTTATGTTTAAAAAAAGTGTCTTAGCTATTTACATTTATTTACATTTTAAACTTACAATAGATGGCTTTAATCAAAAAGTCACTAGAATGATAAATTTTCGTCTGAATAATCTTGTTGAAATTTAATTTTTCAAAAATCGTATTCGAAATTTTATGTTTTAATTAATTTTGTATAACGTTTATTGTACAAAATCTAATTCAAATTAAAATTTAAAGGTGACTTTATGTTACAAAACTCGTCATAAGTTCATATATGTTAAACAACATTAGATCAAATCATTTTTTTGAGGTTATGTCTACTAGGTTCAGCGTAAATAAAGCAAAAGTGGTGATCGCTATTTTTTTTTCACGAACAGCGATCTACCGCATCGCTTTGATCTGTTTTAATTTTTTTAATTAGTTTTAAGGAAATTTTGTTGGGACCAACACCAGAATTTTGTGAAATACAACTTTCCGCAACGATTGCTTGGGAAACACAGGGTTAGAATTTTGATCTTTTTCCGTGGGTAACTCCACCTTTTAAAAATAAAAGTATTTTTTCTATGATAGCAAATGGCTTCAAGCCTGCTTGAAATAGCATATTTTCCTACAAGAGATGAAAACATTGTTTTTTCGTGAATAAACAGTTGTACACGAGACGCGCTAGAGGCTAGTGAGACATGTTTACAAACGAAAAGATAGGAAATTGCATTTCCTACGCGAGATAAAACGTTTTTATCTCGCGTAGGAAATGCAATTTTTTCTATGATAGAATTTTTTTAATCGATATTTACTATAAATTATAAAATTAAAAATCGACAACATAACATTAAAAATTCATATTATATTTTTTGTTGGTTGCGTTGTTTAAAAGCTTTGTAAAATTATATGAGAAACCATAGCAACTGCAATTTGTTATTCTTTTTACACTATATAGTTGTAAAAGAACCCATTTTCACAGGTCATTAAGCGTGATGAAAATAGACTTTTCAATTGTTATCATAGAAAAAATTGTATTTCCTACGCGAGAAACATTTTACGTTCGTGAAATTGCCCCACTCGACGCTAACACGTCTCGTGAATAAATTTTCACTCACGAAAAAGTAGCGTTTTCATCTCTTGTAGCAAAATGTACTATTTTTCAAATAATTTTTATTACAAGTTTATACCAAACGATGACACGTATTGTTTTATTTCCTTATTTAAATTTAAGTTTAAAGAAAAATTCAACGATTTTCTTAAAAATCAGTACTTTCAGTACATAATTTTAAAAATCAGTAAAAATCAGTACCGCATATGTCTATCAGTACAGAAGCTAGAAAATCAGTACTGTACTGATAAAATCAGTACGAATGGTCACTCTACCTGGGACACCTCCTGGCATCATTACAACACAACTGGCCTTTCGATTACTAACCCGACTTCTATCAACCCGGTTTCGATCTGCCACGTCATACCTGGACTACACTAAACCGAATAAGAACGAATCATGGAAGTTGTGCTGATTCTTTCTACAAGTGGGGCATTTCAGAGTCCCCTGAGAGTAACTGCGGCGCTCCATAACAAACCATAAAACACATTGCAACTAAGTGTCCAATTCGACGGTACAATGGTGACATTTGAGACATCCATTGGGCAACTCCCGAGGTAGTAGCATGGATAGACTCGCTCGATGTAAACATCTAATGTTCAAATGTACTGCCCAATGTTCAAATATTTTACTTTTTACTTTTTTTACTAAAAGACGCGCAATCAAATCGATTGTAAGTTCATTTAATGTGAATCCATGTTTTGATTTAGGTAGATTTCATAGAAGAGTCTACCTATTTAAAGTTTAATTTTTTAATGTGTCACAAAAAAAACCATACTTTAAATAAAAAAAAAATAGTGACACAATAATTTGGAAAAAATAACAAATATTACGTCAAAGGTAACTTCTTCTACATATTTTGATTTCAAAATTTATGCAAATTTATAATTTTAATTTAGAATAAACATTTTTTTTTTAAATATTTTGCTTGCGGCTAATAAAAAATAGTATATGATGCACGGACGTAAGCTATTTTGGACTTAATGTGGATGCAAATCTCGGCTAGCGCCTCGATTTGCAAACTCCACATACGTCCAAAATCTTTAGCTTTACGTCCTAGCATCATAATGTACTATTCTGGCGTCTTTTATTTATGCCCACTGGTCTACTATTTTGTCTACTATTCTTTCTTTATGAGTACATCTGTAGCCCTATTCCTGCACATCGTGAAATAGGAATTGAGAAATAAATTACAGCAATTTTTTCATAACTAGTATTCTGTGCGGCGGAAAATAACAATTTCGTATTAGAAAATTTCCTTTATTTCATTTATTGCACTTTTTTCTCAATTCCCAATTCCCAGGGAAATGCAGGAATAGACGTACTGGTATTCTTTTTATTTTAAATTACTTATTTGAACGAATCAACTACTTTTTTTTCGTTACTTTTTCGTCCAAAATCTGATAAAATCTTGCTAATGTTACCTGAAAGATTTTAGCAACGTTTCATGAAAATCGATCGGTAACTGTAGGCTAAGGTAGGGATAAACCCCTGAAATAAAAACTTTGTAACCGGAAGTGACAAACCGGAAGTTGGTATGCAGAAATATTGGAAACAGTACTAAAACCCTATATACCAAGTTTCCATAAGATCATAAGCCGGGATTATAAGTTATTGAAGATTTAAACTTAGTTCGGGAGACCCCCCGCCATTTTGTCCAAATTTGAAATGAATTCAGATCTTCCATTTTCAAGTGAACCTAAATCATTTGCCCAAATTTCATTAAGATCTTATGCGGGAATGTCACCCACGACTTAAACCAACCAAACACCCACCCACCCACACATAGACGTACAGCAAAATTTGTATTCGCTATTTAGATAGAGGATGGTCCAAAATAAAAGAAAAAACAAAATGTGGGGTATGTAAGATTTTTTTTCTCGATAGATTGCATTACTTCACGCAATTTAAAATTGTGGTGAAGTAAAAATGATAATTATTAGAAAAAAATGGATGAATCCACAACAAGAACAATTTAAATCACATCTTTTTATTATTCTTTGAATGCTATGAGGATCTTCACGGACGCTCTAATTTATATACTGCTTGCTACCTGTATGTATATGAAAATAATTAACGTAAGTATGTTATTCACAAAAATGAGAAATTAAATCAAATCAAAAATGAGTATACTGTTCTAGCGAATTATAAAAACACAAAAAATTTACATAAACATTTATTTATTATCTAGACTCAATTTTAGTCAATTAATTTTTCTATTGAATCACTTGTGTCATATTTGAATAGTAATTTTTTCTTATACTTCGTTAGAACAGTAGACTCATTTTTGGCTTACAGGCGTTAACAGTTTTTGTTAGTTTATCTAGTTGGCTAGCCCTGATGAGAATGATAAACTTTTTGTAGTTTAAAAAAATTTCTTTATCCACGACTACTAAATAATATATGCTTTCCATGTGTATGTCTTCCATTGTAATTTTGTACATTCTCTCACTTGTGTGTAGAATGTGACGCAATCGTTACATGCTACAACAGTTCTATAGTTTATTAAATATTCCCCTAACATATTAAAAACTTCAGTTGGTATAGCAATATCAAAAGGTTAAAACCAGAACAATGCATATATAAAATATAAAATAAAAAATTTAAGATTTTCCGTTATGTCAATTGTTTTGTTTTTCTATGCTATCTATGATATATTTCAATATGGTGATAAAAACTTTAACAGGCAAACTGGAAATTAATCGAAATATTTTGCAGTCGTGGGTTAAATTGCATCTTGTATTCGCATAGGATGATGGCAATTCTTCACTCAGATGATTCCCTTCACTCGCTACGCTCGTTCCGGGAAACTTTGTTCTCGTGAAGAATTGCCATCGTTCTAAACTCATACAAGAATCTACTATTATTGGTTCGATTGGAAGCTAGATCGATCGAAAATTCTGTGGATAGCAAAAAGTTTCATAAAATGGTACACTATGTTTTTTTAGATTCAGTCTTATTATGAAATATTGAGTTTGAAAAATTTCATCCTTAGCTTGTTATGATATGATGATAACAGTGATTAAAGATATGTATCTTTTTCATTCAACATTTTTATTTCATTTTTATTACTTTTTATTTAAATTTGGCTACGAAGTTTTATGTTTTAGGTAGATTTCATATAAAAATCTACCTATTGCAATGTGTCTCATCTCGAAATTTCGGGAAAATTTTGGTGCCAAACAACTATATATGATAAGCAGAGACGGAAAAACAAAAAAAAATTTGAGCAATTTCACGCAAGTTAAGCAAATTTTTGGGAAATTTTAACTTGACCCCTTTTAATTTTGATTATTTTTTGTTTATAGATAATCTTTCATAAATAAAAAATACAAGTTCTCTTAGAATTTTTTTTTTCGACCAGGGTTTTCACAGGGTGCCCCTCAATTTTTTGTTATTTTGTGATGTGAGTGCATTTTGACGAGCGATTGTAGAAAAACTACTCAATCGATTTTCATAAATGATATATCGTTGCATAGGTATTAGAACAAAAATTTTAAAGATGTACACTGTTAATTTTTTGAAATAATTTTTAACGGTGTAACGTATAAAAAAAACGGTGTAACATAAAAAAAGATGGCGCTACACCTTTTTTTTTAAAACTAAATTGAAGCTTATTTTATATCTAAGTGCTTATGAAAGTTTAAGACATGCATTAGTTTTTGTTCTAAAGATAAAATTCGTTGTGCATATGACTGTCGGGAATCAGTTTTTTTTGTTCTGAAGGAAAATTATAAAAATGGCGTTATAAACTAAGAGATTTTTTTTTATGTTAAATATCAAATATTTTATTACTAAATGAACTTTTTAAAATATTATGAAAATTATATATGTACAATAAAGAAAATATGAGTAATTTCAGTCAAGTTCAGCAAAATTTCGCGACATTTTGACTCGACCCTATTTAATTTGGTTTATTTTTTGTTTATAGATAGCCTTTGATAAATGAAAAATACGACTTCTCGTAGAATTTTTTTTCCCACCAGGGGCCTTCACTGGGTGCTCTTGAATTTTTGTAAGTTTATCATATATATATATATATATATATATATATATATATATATATATATATATATATATATATATATATATATATATATATATATATATATATATATATATATATATATATATATATATATATATATATATATATATATATGTTGACGAAATATTCTCTCATCCTATGAATTCAAACATAGTGATATCTAGAAATTTAATACAAAAAATACCAAAGATAGATATATATATATATATATATATATATATATATATATATATATATATATATCTTTTGTATTTTTTGTATTAAATTTCTAGATATCACGATGTTTGAATTCATAGGATGAGAGAATATTTCGTCAACATATATATATATATATATATATATATATATATATATATATATATATATATATATATATATATATATATATATATATATATATATATATATATATATATGTTTGAGCAATTTCACGAAGATTCAACAACTTTTTGATTTGACCCCTTTTAATTTTGTTATTTTTTGTTTATAGATAGTATTTCATAAATAAAAAATATAAGTTCTCTTAGAATTTTTTTTTTCGACCAGGGGTCTTCACAGGGTGCCCCTCAATTTTTTGTTATTTTGTGATGTGAGTGCATTGACGAGCGATTGTAGAAAAACTACTCAATCGATTTTCATCGTTGAATAGGTATCAGAACAAAGTTTTGAAAGATGTACACTGTTAATTTTTTGAAATAATTTTTAACGGTGTAACATAGGGAAAACGGTGTAACATAGGAAAAGATGGCGCTTCACCTTTATTTAACTAAATTGAAGCTTATTTTATATCTAACTACTTGTGAATGTTTAGGACCAGTGATATTTTTTGTTTTAAAGATAAAATTCGTTGTGCATATGACTGTCGGGAATCAGTTTTTTTGTTCTGAAGGAAAATTATAAAAATGGCGTTATATACTAAGAGATTTTTTTTATGTTAAATATCAAATATTTTATTATTAGATTAACTTTTTAACATATTATAAAAATTATATATGTTGTACAATAAATAAGATAAATACAATTGTTAAAAATGATTTACTAATTTTCCAAACAGAAGTTTCTTTTGAATAGGAAAACACTTCTGCAATTATTTTCTTTGTATTACATAGCATAAAAAAATGAAATGTTTTTTTACCACTTTTAGTAATCACTTGTCACTCTTATAAAAAATAATTTGACAGTCTCGGCTGCAAACAAAAAAGCCGTATAAATAACTAAATAAGAACTTTTGACTGGAGAAGTATTATGTTCGTATTATGTTATTATGAAATCATAAAGTAAAAGATTGTATTTTAACATTAAATTACAAATATTTTATTATTGAATAAACTTTTTAAAATATTATACAAATTATATATGTAGGTTAAAGAAAAGGAATATAGTCATTAAAAATTATTTACTTAGTTTACATTTAAAAGTTTCTTTTGAGTTGGAAAACCTTTTCGCAATTATTGTCTTAGTATTTAATGGTACAAAAGAATGAAATTTTTGAGTTCCACTTATTGTAATCGCATTTTTATATTGATTTTGTAATTTTTCTTTTGTTAATTGATATTCATTTTTATTGGCATATCCAAAGTTCATGGTAGATTCCCATTTTAAATCCCATTCGAAAAGTTTTTTTGGTTTTTGAATAATATCTCTGCTCCCCATACTATAACGGTGTGCAGCACGCTTCAGTGTACCAACAATCCCATCGTAAGGTCCCTTTCCATGGCTGGTAGCATGAAAATGGAATTCTGCATCAACCTTAAAGTCTTTTTTATGGTGGCATAAGTTAATTAAGTTATGTTTATTTTTGCATAGAGAAGGTGCACCGTCGGTGTTATAAATTATTTTCATAATATTAGAACTTATATACGTGCTGATGAAATCAATAAGTTTTGTAATGAAAAGATAGACTGTAGTACTGTTATGATCGTTTATATCCGAAATGAGTATAAAACTTCGGTGCATGTATATATTCACTTGCGGCACTTTTAAATAAATGACAAATGGATGAATAGTAGCTTGTGAATTATTATAATGGTAGCTTTGAGCCAAATCATGAATTATGTAGGCGTAGTTTTTAGAAAAATCCCCTTGAACGAAGCACTCTCCTGGTTCTAATTGTTTTTTCTTTCCTCAATGAATGAAGATTGCTGTTTTGCTATAAAGTTGTGTGGTATCAAAATTTGTAAACGGTAAACAAATTTTTTCATAAATTCTTCTACAGTTTCTATTAAAGTATCAAAATTGCATCGATCAGTAATATTCCATTGTTGATATTTGACTTGAAGGATTCCTTTAACGTCAAAATCATTTAGTAATCTTTCTTCCAGTTGTTGAAGCAAAAACTGACAATGTACAATTTCAAACATTTCTTTTTAACACCCATTCAACGTCATATCATTTATGAACATCAATTAAGCAGTTTTCCTACAGTCGTTCGTCAAAATGAACTCTCCATGATAAACTTACAAAAATTCAAGAGCACCCAGTGAAGGCCCCTGGTGGGAAAAAAAATTCTACGAGAAGTCGTATTTTTCATTTATCAAAGGCTATCTATAAACAAAAAATAAACCAAATTAAATAGGGTCGAGTCAAAATGTCGCGAAATTTTGCTGAACTTGACTGAAATTACTCATATTTTCTTTATTGTACATATATATATAATTTTCATAATATTTTAAAAAGTTCATTTAGTAATAAAATATTTGATATTTAACATAAAAAAAAATCTCTTAGTTTATAACGCCATTTTTATAATTTTCCTTCAGAACAAAAAAAACTGATTCCCGACAGTCATATGCACAACGAATTTTATCTTTAGAACAAAAACTAATGCATGTCTTAAACTTTCATAAGCACTTAGATATAAAATAAGCTTCAATTTAGTTTTAAAAAAAAAGGTGTAGCGCCATCTTTTTTTATGTTACACCGTTTTTTTCATACGTTACACCGTTAAAAATTATTTCAAAAAATTAACAGTGTACATCTTTAAAATTTTTGTTCTAATACCTATGCAACGATATATCATTTATGAAAATCGATTGAGTAGTTTTTCTACAATCGCTCGTCAAAATGCACTAACATCACAAAATAACAAAAAATTGAGGGGCACCCTGTGAAAACCCTGGTCGAAAAAAAAAATTCTAAGAGAACTTGTATTTTTTATTTATGAAAGACTATCTATAAACAAAAAATAATCAAAATTAAAAGGGGTCAAGTTAAAATTTCCCAAAAATTTGCTTAACTTGCGTGAAATTGCTCAAATTTTTTTTTGTTTTTCCGTCTCTGCTTATCATATATAGTTGTTTGGCACCAAAATTTTCCCGAAATTTCGAGATGAGACACATTGCAATAGGTAGATTTTTATATGAAATCTACCTAAAACATAAAACTTCGTAGCCAAATTTAAATAAAAAGTAATAAAAATGAAATAAAAATGTTGAATGAAAAAGATACATATCTTTAATCACTGTTATCATCATATCATAACAAGCTAAGGATGAAATTTTTCAAACTCAATATTTCATAATAAGACTGAATCTAAAAAAACATAGTGTACCATTTTATGAAACTTTTTGCTATCCACAGAATTTTCGATCGATCTAGCTTCCAATCGAACCAATAATAGTAGATTCTTGTATGAGTTTAGAACGATGGCAATTCTTCACGAGAACAAAGTTTCCCGGAACGAGCGTAGCGAGTGAAGGGAATCATCTGAGTGAAGAATTGCCATCATCCTATGCGAATACAAGATGCAATTTAACCCACGACTGCAAAATATTTCGATTAATTTCCAGTTTGCCTGTTAAAGTTTTTATCACCATATTGAAATATATCATAGATAGCATAGAAAAACAAAACAATTGACATAACGGAAAATCTTAAATTTTTTATTTTATATTTTATATATGCATTGTTCTGGTTTTAACCTTTTGATATTGCTATACCAACAAATGAAGTTTTTAATATGTTAGGGGAATATTTAATAAACTATAGAACTGTTGTAGCATGTAACGATTGCGTCACATTCTACACACAAGTGAGAGAATGTACAAAATTACAATGGAAGACATACACATGGAAAGCATATATTATTTAGTAGTCGTGGATAAAGAAATTTTTTTAAACTACAAAAAGTTTATCATTCTCATCAGGGCTAGCCAACTAGATAAACTAACAAAAACTGTTAACGCCTGTAAGCCAAAAATGAGTCTACTGTTCTAACGAAGTATAAGAAAAAATTACTATTCAAATATGACACAAGTGATTCAATAGAAAAATTAATTGACTAAAATTGAGTCTAGATAATAAATAAATGTTTATGTAAATTTTTTGTGTTTTTATAATTCGCTAGAACAGTATACTCATTTTTGATTTGATTTAATTTCTCATTTTTGTGAATAACATACTTACGTTAATTATTTTCATATACATACAGGTAGCAAGCAGTATATAAATTAGAGCGTCCGTGAAGATCCTCATAGCATTCAAAGAATAATAAAAAGATGTGATTTAAATTGTTCTTGTTGTGGATTCATCCATTTTTTTCTAATAATTATCATTTTTACTTCACCACAATTTTAAATTGCGTGAAGTAATGCAATCTATCGAGAAAAAAAATCTTACATACCCCACATTTTGTTTTTTCTTTTATTTTGGACCATCCTCTATCTAAATAGCGAATACAAATTTTGCTGTACGTCTATGTGTGGGTGGGTGGGTGTTTGGTTGGTTTAAGTCGTGGGTGACATTCCCGCATAAGATCTTAATGAAATTTGGGCAAATGATTTAGGTTCACTTGAAAATGGAAGATCTGAATTCATTTCAAATTTGGACAAAATGGCGGGGGGTCTCCCGAACTAAGTTTAAATCTTCAATAACTTATAATCCCGGCTTATGATCTTATGGAAACTTGGTATATAGGGTTTTAGTACTGTTTCCAATATTTCTGCATACCAACTTCCGGTTTGTCACTTCCGGTTACAAAGTTTTTATTTCAGGGGTTTATCCCTACCTTAGCCTACAGTTACCGATCGATTTTCATGAAACGTTGCTAAAAGCTTTCAGGTAACATTAGCAAGATTTTATCAGATTTTGGACGAAAAAGTAACGAAAAAAAAGTAGTTGATTCGTTCAAATAAGTAATTTAAAATAAAAAGAATACCAGTACGTCTATTCCTGCATTTCCCTGGGAATTGGGAATTGAGAAAAAAGTGCAATAAATGAAATAAAGGAAATTTTCTAATACGAAATTGTTATTTTCCGCCGCACAGAATACTAGTTATGAAAAAATTGCTGTAATTTATTTCTCAATTCCTATTTCACGATGTGCAGGAATAGGGCTACAGATGTACTCATAAAGAAAGAATAGTAGACAAAATAGTAGACCAGTGGGCATAAATAAAAGACGCCAGAATAGTACATTATGATGCTAGGACGTAAAGCTAAAGATTTTGGACGTATGTGGAGTTTGCAAATCGAGGCGCTAGCCGAGATTTGCATCCACATTAAGTCCAAAATAGCTTACGTCCGTGCATCATATACTATTTTTTATTAGCCGCAAGCAAAATATTTAAAAAAAAAATGTTTATTCTAAATTAAAATTATAAATTTGCATAAATTTTGAAATCAAAATATGTAGAAGAAGTTACCTTTGACGTAATATTTGTTATTTTTTCCAAATTATTGTGTCACTATTTTTTTTTTATTTAAAGTATGGTTTTTTTTGTGACACATTAAAAAATTAAACTTTAAATAGGTAGACTCTTCTATGAAATCTACCTAAATCAAAACATGGATTCACATTAAATGAACTTACAATCGATTTGATTGCGCGTCTTTTAGTAAAAAAAGTAAAAAGTAAAATATTTGAACATTGGGCAGTACATTTGAACATTAGATGTTTACATCGAGCGAGTCTATCCATGCTACTACCTCGGGAGTTGCCAAATGGATGTCTCAAATGTCACCATTGTACCGTCGAATTGGACACTTAGTTGCAATGTGTTTTATGGTTTGTTATGGAGCGCCGTAGTTACTCTCAGGGGACTCTGAAATGCCCCACTTGTAGAAAGAATCAGCACAACTTCCATGATTCGTTCTTATTCGGTTTAGTGTAGTCCAGGTATGACGTGGCAGATCGAAACCGGGTTGATAGAAGTCGGGTTAGTAATCGAAAGGCCAGTTGTGTTGTAATGATGCCAGGAGGTGTCCCAGGTAGAGTGACCATTCGTACTGATTTTATCAGTACAGTACTGATTTTCTAGCTTCTGTACTGATAGACATATGCGGTACTGATTTTTACTGATTTTTAAAATTATGTACTGAAAGTACTGATTTTTAAGAAAATCGTTGAATTTTTCTTTAAACTTCAATTTAAATAAGGAAATAAAACAATACGTGTCATCGTTTGGTATAAACTTGTAATAAAAATTATTTGAAAAATAGTACATTTTGCTACAAGAGATGAAAACGCTACTTTTTCGTGAGTGAAAATTTATTCACGAGACGTGTTAGCGTCGAGTGGGGCAATTTCACGAACGTAAAATGTTTCTCGCGTAGGAAATACAATTTTTTCTATGATAACAATTGAAAAGTCTATTTTCATCACGCTTAATGACCTGTGAAAATGGGTTCTTTTACAACTATATAGTGTAAAAAGAATAACAAATTGCAGTTGCTATGGTTTCTCATATAATTTTACAAAGTTTTTTAAACAACGCAACCAACAAAAAATATAATATGAATTTTTAATGTTATGTTGTCGATTTTTAATTTTATAATTTATAGTAAATATCGATTAAAAAAATTCTATCATAGAAAAAATTGCATTTCCTACGCGAGATAAAAACGTTTTATCTCGCGTAGGAAATGCAATTTCCTATCTTTTCGTTTGTAAACATGTCTCACTAGCCTCTAGCGCGTCTCGTGTACAACTGTTTACTCACGAAAAAACAATGTTTTCATCTCTTGTAGGAAAATATGCTATTTCAAGCAGGCTTGAAGCCATTTGCTATCATAGAAAAAATACTTTTATTTTTAAAAGGTGGAGTTACCCACGGAAAAAGATCAAAATTCTAACCCTGTGTTTCCCAAGCAATCGTTGCGGAAAGTTGTATTTCACAAAATTCTGGTGTTGGTCCCAACAAAATTTCCTTAAAACTAATTAAAAAAATTAAAACAGATTTGTCTTACTTCCTTCACACATTACCTTTCGGCTTAGAAGAGTCATAGGTAAGACAAAGGAGACTAAGGATGCTACATATTTTAACTCTTAAAATTTTGTACTGATTTTAATTAGAGAAAAAATGGTCACCCTAGTCCCAGGCATCCAAGATATTAAAATTAGTTGCCAGCAGGTTGCTGGCAGTTTTATGTGGAGACTTTCTTGACTTCAAACGACAGCGAGTGTGGTCACCGTAATATTTGTGCAAGGGTAACGTGATGATGTTGGTTACCTTTTTATGTTCACGCATGAGAGCATGCGAGCGTCTGAGTGCAGGTGGAGCGATATTGCTTAACACAGGAGCCAAGGAAAAGGGGTGGATCTGATAGTACCACTTATAGTACGCATCGTGGCATGCAACTGACAGTCAAATTTTTGAGTATGTGTGCTAGTAAGTATGTGTGCTATCACTATGACAACATAGTGGGGGTTGGGTTCTGTGGAATGAAAAGGAAGCAACTGTTCAATTCATTCGTAAGATACTAGGGAAAAAAATCTTAGTATTGGAATATTTGAGCCATTCTTCTAGATTACACAAACTTTAAAATTTCAATGGGGGGGCTTAAACCCTATTAAACCCGTATGTCGCTACGCCACTGGTTGGGAGCATACACACTTCATCCATTAATCAATTTTAATGACACTTTGAAAAAAGATGGAAACATAAATGACAAAGAACTGATTAGTTTTTGGACAATATTGGGATAAGTGGTGAGGGCCTCCCAAACACCTGTTTACTGTGTCACCATTTTTTCATGGTTTTTTGGGAGCAAAAAACATTCGTTCGTGAATGAGTTTTGATGACATTTTAGAAAAAGATGCAAATATGTATGGCAAGGAATTGATTAGTTTTTGAGCGATAGTGAACAAGTGATGGTGGGTCCCCCGAGCTCCTGTTTTTTGAAAGCTTAATAACATATGTACCTGATAATCAAAGTGAATGAAACTTGGTACCTGAACATTTAGTACGGTTCACAACAGCTATGCATCCTATATTCCCGTTAATTTTTTTACTTTTTCTCGTACAACAGAATTTATGTTTGTTGGAATACTTCTGCTTTCTTTCATATTTTTATAATTAGAACTACGCGATATATATAACATTGGTTAGCCTTTAATTAAAGTATTTGATAGATATTAGCTCACTGTATATCCAGCGCACTATGTTTCCAAAGCTGTTGTGAAGTCAGCCTATGCATCAGCGTCGCAATATTTTTTTAACTAAATAACTAGCAGAATCCGGCGTACGTTGCTACGCCTATAAAAAAGTTTGTGTGTGTACATTTTGTTGAATTAGTAAGAATAATTTCAAAGGATTAGCCTATTTTAATTTTTCCATTTGGGAAATATGAATAACAGAGATCATTAGCATTCTAGCTGATCAATCCAGATAGTTTGAAAATTGAACGCAAGTTCAACATTTGAAAGTAATTGGTAAAGAGTTTTGGAGAGTTTAAATTAAACACTTACAATTTTTCGCGTTAATCGGTTTAATATGTGTCGCAAAAAATTAGGTGAACGTCAAAACATTCGTTTATTGGGTGTTACAGTTGTCAATCACTTACTCTGGAACCGTCATACTTGCGATACAAAATAGGCACACCGCACCAAAATTTACTGTTTTATCATACCATTTCATGTTAACTAATTTCATTTATCAATCTATCCAGATTATTTGCTGATCTTAAATAAAGTCAATTTGGATTTTCAAATATATTTTACCAATTATTTCTAATGCTCTACATGCGCTCTGTGTGTTTTTATTAGTAATGGAGCATGTCACTGAAAGAAAACTTTGAAGAGTAGACTAAATATGCATAGCGCTGATGTTTGATATTAATCGAAAAACCGGTCTAAGAATGACAGCATTTTTAGTGAGGTTATCGTTTTTTGGGTTTTGTCGATTTATGGCCATCGTTTTATTTCGACATTTCTGCCAGAGTTTTAAAACAGAAATTTGGACAAACATAATAATAAGACTAATTTGTAGTATAATATAAAAATAATAATAAGAATAATATCATTTATAAATCCAGACTTATATATTCATATAAAACCAGTCAAATCACTTCATTTGTTGACATATTTGCATATATTTTACCGATTTCTTCAAATAACCTACATTGTTTGTTTGTTTTTGAAATTATTGGGGACGCATAGTTTTCTTAATAAGTAAAACACTTGCAACCTGTAGCTTTGATATAATCCTTTCATCCGTTCATAATCCTTTTCTTCAATAAAGGTTCCATTGCAAAAACGTGCTGCATCAATGTCCCAATGAACGCCAATTTTCTTTATTTTGAACATGTATAACATATATATAAACCAAATGAAGTATGTATTACACATGTATATACACCAAACCAAGAACATGTTTGTTGTAAATTAGAAATATTTGTTGCAAAGTAATGTGTTGGATGCATATAATTGTATCATGTATGTATATATAATAAATATATAAATGTATATAATTTTCATCTAAATGAATTCGTTAGTCACATTATACTTTAATTTTCCATTTGAATGGTAATTCTTGCGAAAAAAATCGATCAAGATAACTAAGTGAAAGTTGAATAAAAAGCCAAGTATAAAATATAATATACATTTAGGCAAACCATTAGGAAAATTAAAATTATTAATTAAAAAAAACTAAATTACATTTTAAAATTTCGGCTCTGAGGTGCATTAGTACTTTTTAGTGGCCTTCTTCTGGCAAAATTTCAGACCTCCTGTGTGCTACAGATTTCGCTGGAGAGCGCACGCAGACAGACAAACACTTTGTTTTATTATTATAGATAGCAGATAGAAGATAGAAGATAGATAGATAGATTAGTGAAATTATTCAAAAACAAATTGTCGATCGATCTAGTTTCGAACCAACAAGAAACATTTTTAAGCTTAAAAAAGTTCATCATTCTCATCAGGGCTAGCCGACTAGACCGCCAAAAATTTTAGCACTTATAAACCAAAAATTAGTCTATTGTTTTAGCGAATTATAAGCGTACAAGAAGTTTACATAAACATATCTTTACTAGATTTAGGTTTACAGGGGCGCACACAAGAGGGGGGTCTTCGGATTCAAACCCTTTCCTAACCGATAATTTTCAGTATTTTTTTTTAAGGTAGGCATTGTTCAGTGCAGTAAACCATAAGAAATTATAGATTTACATCTCTGAACATCGGAAGTACGATGCTAACTATATTAAACTGAGGTTTCTCTCTATGCATACTCACTATGATCAATTTTCTTTGATGATTTTTTAACGCTAATTTTAAAGTTGTGAGGATTACGATTATCAAGGAAGACCCATGTCGGCAAGGCATTTTAAAAATGCCAGATTCTGTCAAAAAATATCTTTGAAAAACGACATCTTGTCACTCGAACCACAAAAAGATGGGCTGCTATTGATACTCTAGTGTACCGTGCGAAGTTTATACGCTCAGGTAAATTCGATTAGATCTAAGCAGACGCACGTTCATCCTCATAGTGTATTTGTATACCTTCAAATCAGCAACATACAAGGAATCAAGCTTATTAGTGAGATTTGAATTGCTGAGCAGCAATAAAAGTCTCACCATGGTTTTCAACCGACTTGTTGCAGAAATGTGTGACAAAACAAGTAAATATGCCATCGCTTTTCTTTTACGGAAACCGTATTGTCTGTCAATAAGTATTTTTGACGACTTAAGAAGCTCATAATATTAAAATTAAATTATTTCTCAACTATTTTAGCAACAACCGACGAGATTGATATGGGTTTGTAATTTGTTGCATTCGTTTTAGCACCTTTTTGGAATTGGCTGTATACTGTTTTTTTAAAAGAATTTTTCTAATTTTATTGCTTCTTCACGTTTACTCGAACTTAGGTTTCGCCTTCGGAACCATCTATGGGAATAAACCTGCAAATACCCACGTGTATTATTTATAAAACATTATGAAGTGAAAATGTTTAAATTAAAGATATCTCTAAGCCTCTGCCAATCTGCCACCCAAATAAAACTAGGATTATATTTAAACTGTTTAGGAATTTGTAAGTTTAAATGTGTGGAAATTAAATTATGGTCTGATCCACCTAAAGGTTCTGATGCTTTAAATTGTACGAACGAAAGATCATTTATCAAGTTCTGGTAGGTTGGTCTATTATCCGAGTGAAAATAAATGAACAAATAAAATAATAATAAAGTTCTAATTTTGTTTGATGAAAATGTTTTAGAATCAATAAATTGGTCCTAAATAAATTGGCAACCAAATTGGTCTTTAGAAACAAACATAGATTATTTAATATTTGGATCCATAACAAAAATCCTTTAAATCGTTCCCAATATGAGATTGGCACCCAATCGTTCCCAATCGAAAACTAAAAAATAGAGAGCGAAAGCGGCAAAACATTCTACCATGTCCATTTCTGACAAAAATTTTTAGTGTGCCAATAATTCTTTAAAGTCTAGTACCAAATCTTTTTTTTTCATTATTGACATTCATTATATCATATCATTGTTCACGGAACGTTTTTCTTTGAACTCGACCGTTTTAGAAACTCATAAAGAAATACTACAAATCCAATCTTCAGGAGTTATTTTGAAAGATCTTTATTTCTAACACAAAATTTTCGAAAAAATATCAAGGGGGGTAAATACCAGCAAAACCTCCGGTCTAGACAACATCCCTCCTTTTATTTTAAAAACATTTTCAAAAGAACTTGCACCTACTCCTACCAAAATTTTCAACAAATCCCATGATATTTCGCTTTCGTTCTGGAAGTTATCCAAGGTCCAGCCCATCCCCAAAAACGTAACAAAATGTGATATTTCAAATTATAGACCAATAGCCTTACTCTCAGTTCTATCTAAACTATGAGCATTATATTAATACACACCAGTGTTGCCATGTTTATTTTATTTATTGAAAGCTTAATTGGAAATTTTTCCTTAAAGAAACGGGAATAATCGGGAAGTTTTGATACGCCAACCGGAAATTTTTTTTTAAAGTCTGACATCACTAATACACACATATCAAAATTTTTGGAAGACAGTTATTTGAAATCTGACAGCCTATACGTTTTTCGAAACAAAAGATCAACAACCGATCGAAACACACTAATCTACATCGTACAAATGACATGATTTACCTGAATGGTAATAGTATCTTTGTGAAGAAAGAAACCCCGAGAAGGGTTAAAGAGCTAAACTGAAACTAAAGGTGATCGAGAAGGATTCTGTTTATTAAATAATACCACATCGGTTGTACTGGCAACACCAAGGCTCAACTCTGCCTGAATACGCACAGGGTAACTTTATTTAGCTAAATATACATTCCTCACAGTACAGAATCAATACTGGATTAACAACATTAATATATTTTAAAACGCAAAACTATAATAAAAACGATTAATATATATACATATAAATAAAGATTAATATGAATTGGCTTGTATCAAGAAATACTGACAACTCATCGGTTTCAAGTAAAGAGAAAATTTTGGTTTAGCTGTATTTCAATATAGACATACTCATTCACTAAAAATCCGTCCAGGCTAGTACGGTTATATGGTGTCCCATACATGGGACACCATATCCCACATATGATGTCCCATATAGATAGATTAAATGCTTAATATAATTGTTTGCTACCTTAAAAATCAATTTCCGTTATGTATATCTCTTTTTTTTTTTTATATTAAGTACATATTCATATTTCTTACTATCGTTGCTTATGCTGGGACAAGTAACCCACGTTTGTAATCAATAACCTTTAAGTAAGTAAATTGCACCATCCACTTAAATCTAATCGTCAATAACACATACACATTCGTCATGAGTCTTCTTAAAGTAATCACAATTCTGATTGAAAACACAGAAAAATAAAAATGCATTTTTCCTGCATACATAAAGTATTTTTGAATTATTTTCTGCAAATTACATTTTGGTGATGGAATTTAAGTAATTTGTTTTTTATTTTTATGTTAATCTAAAACGTGTATGAATTTTCATATTATTATATTATTTACGTTATATTATGTTGAAAAATGAAGAAAATTTTAAATTAAATTTTATTGGGTTTAATGGCTTAAATTATTTGTATTTGAATATAATTGAAATTAAAATTGCACCTTTAATCATAATTTTATATAATTTCATTTTTTTTTTGATGAAGTCGTCGTAGAATTAGCAGATACTTAGTTATGGGATATTTAAGGGGTCGGTTGGAGTTTGTATTCAAATTTCATTTGTACTCGTGCTACATACAAAACCATTTTCCCTCAAAATGTATTGCATCGAATCTTTGAGAATGTTATTGAAATTTGCCCGCTGAACAAACAGTAAATTAAACATGATGCAAGCATAAAACTCAATCCCATAAATCTAATTGTCACGCAGCTCTGTGTTTTAATAATAAAATCCATCCACATAAAACCTTCATAACAACTTCAATTTGAATAAATTAATTAAATCGTAATTCATAAAACGGTCAGCGAATTACTATCATTCACTTAATATAATATAAGAATAATTTTTTCCAATCTTTTACAATTTCATTTTCAATTTACATATTTCCTTTTGCTTTCTTTCAAGTTCTTTAGAGGAAGAAGAATGAAGATTCCTTGCAACATCATCATTCATAATTCAATTATCAATTTTTGTTGTTGTATTTTTCATATTTCAATTTTGAGTCGAACTACATGTAAAAACCATCTAGAAAACTAAATTAAATTTAACATTAGTTTTCGTTGTTGTTGTTGTTGTTGTTTCTGCTGCTACTCAGAGTACAGTGCTTTTTGTTTTTGTTTTAGCGTTACTGGTATCTGTCATGGATAAAAGGAATTTATTTTTACAGAAATTGAAATACAGTACATATTTCAATTTAATACTTGTATTCGAACCAGGTAAGCCTTCGTCTGTTATTTTTTGTTTTCATTTTTTATTTTAAAAGGAAGAAATAAACAAAAACAAAATTATATTTAAATCAATTGATTTTCATTTGAATCGGAAAAGGAAAAATTTATGAATGTATTTTTTATATATATTTTTGGGTTTTGACGATTTACAACAACGAAATATGCCAGGTGTTTTCTAGGGTAGCAGGTTATGTAGCACGAAAAATGTAGAAAATTATTAGTTTAGCGTTTACTATATGAAAACAAATTTGATGCAGGTCAAACCACCAGATTTATGTTAAGCTTGAGCCGTTTAGACGATAGTTTGGTGGCGGGACTGCTGGACTTTGGGACTACAGGTTATCATCATACGAATGAACACATGAATAAATAAAATTGATTTGTTATGGAGTTCAATGCTCCTCGCCCGATGGTTTTACACCCCAGACAAATAGTTATATTCAAATAGTTTGCATGTAATGAATACTTTATTTTAAAAACGATTAGATCCATTTCCCTAATGTTCCATTTACATAACATTCGTTCCAATTTCAGTTGACATGGTCAGTTGCTAGCGTATTTTCAAGAACTGATAAGATCAGCATTTATTTACATTTTTTTGTTACGTGAGGTTAATAGTCCTATTATTTATTTTAGTCTAAAAAATATTCAGTTCTAGCCGTAAGAGATGCTACCGACATTGTGTTTTTTACATAAGGTAATTTTGTTGGGTGTTTTAGCTGTTTAAGGAGGGACAAAATAGTAAAAATGTGGGTTGAAGATGTGAGCAATATAGGAACTAATTTTACTTTAATAATCAAAGTACTTGTAACTAAAACTGCTATACGTCTTTTAATTATTCGATTGTTGAAACATCTCTACTACTATTTACTCGATTATTGAAATCATTCTATTGTTTCCATCACTATATGTGCAATATTGTATACAAAAAAAAATGTAGAATAATTTTTTTTCGACTTGATTCGTTATCCTCATTGATCTTTATTGAAACGAAAAATTTTTACACTTGCTGGATAATTTTCCACTACCTCCTCGACTGGATCGACTTCTACTGAAAAACATTCCAATACCAGACTGAATTCCTGATAGTTTTGGTACTCTTCCTGCTGCATTACTGGTGCAGGCGCTGCTTGTATCCAAGGCCCCTTGTTTATAAGGAGGTGGAGGTCATCATATGGAATGAAGTTATTTTGGTCGCCCTGATGGTCTGCAAGAAAAAAAATTAATTTACTGAAGTGGAGTTCTGAACCACAATTCGATCCCCGATTCAACTGACACCCTTTCTCATTACCTTCACCTTTTATTTGTCAATCGCACTTCCGAGTGCTTTTGTCGATATCATCAACGGACCCAACATTTTTATTGGCCTGCCCTTTGTTAAACTTTACGCGTAGAGTTGAGATCCGAGCACGCATAAGACCTCGTAAACAATGAGCTGGTATAAAATTGACGACTTCCTGCACGCCATTCTTCATTTAATCGATAGATAGAGCACACAGCTCAGTGACAGAGACCTATTGTCCCTGTTGAAGAATAACCCAAACGGTGACATTCACAAGGACTTGATGTTTGAAAAAGTGTACTGCGTCGAACACTTGCTAGAGCTCTGTCGTGAACGAGAGTAGTAAGTTACAGACGTTATCTCTCGGTAACGAACATTTCCTTTCAAGCCAGTAAAGCAAATTTCTGAAATACCTCTCGAGGACAATGATTCTTAAGAAGAACCCGAAGTGTGCGCATTTTAACCCCCATCCATTGCAAAACCTTTTGCCAAACCATAGAACAGCTGAAACTGCAAACGAAAAGGACGAGGCAATCAAAACTGTAACGGAAAGAGATCAGTTTTCTATTTCGGGTGTGGAAAAGATGACTCCTATCTGCCCATCGTTGTCAGGAAATCCGTCGAGGGAGTGGGGCATCAAGCCCACTTCCTTGCTTCGCAAACTCTAAGAACGTGCCCACAATTTGGACATAACCTCTCTTCAAAGTTCAGACTGCAATACTACTTCTCCAGCTCTTGAAACCATCGTTTCATTAACTTTTACCAGCTGAAGATAAATCCATCATACTCTCTCTCTGACAACTGTGATGGAAACAGCTCTAATCAACCGCTCTTAATCTTTTAACAGACACAACGGAAACTAAACCGCCAATAGCCATTCTCAAACGAGAGCCGAGTGGCGCGATAACTCCAACTGGCCTTCCGCTTAAGTCACATATGCAATGACTTCAACATTACTTAGCTGTTATGTCCCGAATATTTACCGATGCCTTTGGAAATACAAAATCCTCATCGAGATCCCATTCTTCGAATGCGTCGTTTCTGGGGTATTCCCAAATCATTTCGTTCTAAAATTATTTCTAAAGTTTGTATGCTTCCAAATGACCTAAGGCACCATGCCAAGGTCGAGCTATTGAATCAAATCTGAATTTTTTTTTTTTTTTTTTAAATAAAAAGTGTTGTGTAGTAGGAATTACAATATGTGTCACAATAACACATAAAAACCTTTTAAGACCAAGGTCCCACAACAACATACGTTCAAAGGTGTTGATGGACGTAAATCTTTCTTTTTTTGTTGTTTTATATTTTTTGTTAAAGAATAACTAAAAAAAAATCCTATCACTGACAAAATATAACATAGGCCAATATTTTGTGATAGAATAAAGAAAATAAAAGTAAATTAAAAAGTAAATAGCAAATTTTTACAAAAATTTGCTGAAACAAAACAAAAATGCAGTTGCCGATAATCCAGCCGGCGGCATATTCCTTGATCCTGTGACGCACTTTGTTTCTTAAAGATTAAAGCCCACACATAATTATATCAAGGCTCGTTTCTTATAGGAAGCAATAGCGTCTTATCATCAAGGATTATTTCACAGCTAAGATTGAGGGTGCTACCGTTGACTGAATACAGTTCATCCGCCACCACCCCTAAGATGACACCTTGGCTAGTGATATCTCACTGCTATTGCCAGTGGTACGTGATATCTCACGTTAACTCGTATGTCAATAGCAGGGACTGGAGTAAGCGGGGTTGTCACACCCGTAGATCAAAAATAAAAAAATGTTCAAAACAATAAAAACTGATCCCTCCATGCGGTAATTGAACTATTAGACAGTGGAGCATCTATGAGTGTCATCGGTGTTGTGTTCGCGCAAGAAATGTTACAAACTCTCCATCTTCTTACTCGCTCTAAAGTTATTAACTGTCTCATTACCAATGTTTCGTTTAAGGGTTGTTGTAATTCCCTTGATCTTTATGTCATTACTCTTACCCTCTTATACAGCTTCTTTTGTCGTTTTCTAAAATGGGTGTAGATCAAACGCATGTGCATTTGCACATATAATTGATTTTGGCGATGCTATCCCCATCAAACAAAGACACTATCCCATATCTCAAAAAAAAAGAAAGAATGATTTGAGATGAGCTAGATCATATGCTGGCGCCTGGTGTCATCGAAGAAAGTGCCAGTCCTTGGAGTTTGCCTGTGGTCCTGGTACGCAAACCTGGAAGAGTTAGCTTGTGTTTCGACTCCCGTAAGGTCAATACTGTCATAAAGTAAGATACATATCGCAAATAGATGGTATTCTAAGTCGCTTACCTCAAGCCAATTACATCTCCAGCTAGGATTTGACTATGATGAAATTAATGAATCAGGTGATCTCTTCTCATTTAAGGTCCTGTATCTTCGTATATTAAGATGATCTTCTGATCGTTACTGAGACCAATAAAGTTAAATAATTGGGCTACGTAGTAACTAGAGGTGTATTAAAAATCGATGAAGATAAAACAACCGCGATTGCTGAGTTTCTTGTGTCAACCACGGTGGAGCAGATTAGAAGTTTTTAAGCATGGTTGTTTACTACCGTCGGTTTAGTTCTGTGTTCATCTAGTTAACGGCACGAATATCGGATTTGTCATAAAAATCTACTAACAGATTAGGACCTCCAAAGCTGATGTGGCCTATAACTCGTTGAAGAAAGCATTGACTTCAGCAACAGTTCTGGCAAACCCTAACTATCGAGTCATTTATGCTACAATGTTACGCAAGTAATGATGGTATAAGCTATGTACTAGTACAGTTGGACAAAGATGGTATTGAACATCCTATAGCATATATTTTCAAGAAACTGAGCGCAGCTCAACGTAATTACTCCGTCTGTGAAAAGGAACGCCTTGTTTTTACACTAGGTATTAAGAAGTTCCGCGTATACGGGACACCCTTTTAAAATCATTACTGATCACACTTCTCTAAACTGGTTAATACAGCAGAAAGATCTATCAGGTTGTCAGGCACGATGGATCTTAGAGCTATAATGATTTACTTTTGAAATTGAGCCTCAGGTAATCTAAACGTAATTCCAGATGCTTTTTGAGGATGTTCTCCATCGATGCGGTTACCGAGGTCAAAAGCTATGTTTTCAATCTTGATCTAAAATCCCCTGCTTTCAACAATGACAATTACCTTAAATTAGTAAACATAGTTGCTGACTCCAATGGCTCTCTTCCCGATTCGATGGGTGGACTTGCGTATAAAAAAGTTATTTCGCCCAGGGTGATGTTACACTGGAAAGCGAAACTTGAAAATTGTTGTTCCCGAAGAGCTAACCACCTTGATTTCACAGGCCCATGATCCTTCTACATCTGTACACGCTGGAGTTGCAAAAACTCTATATCACCTATTTCGATTTTACTTATGGCCCCAAATGACCACTCAAATTAAGTCCTATGTTGCTCAATGTGACATCTGTAAAACTGTCAAGGCACCTGACACCGCGATGCGTACTCTAATGACACGTCCTTGAGATCTGAGAGACTCGGTCAACGATTGTTTGAAACCCTTCATTAAAGGTATGGGTTTCATCCTTCCCTTACAGATCTTTGCTCCGTACAAGTTAACGCATCCCAGCAAGTAAGCAAAAGTGTTATGGCTGGATTTTGTGCGTACCTGACCGAAGACCATAGTCGATGGGACATGCATCTTAGCGAACTTGTATGTGCCCTTTGACGTTCTGTACATGAAACTTTCTCCCTCGTTCTCCCTATTATTCCTTTGGCCTTTGGGATACCAATGATCACTCATGGTATGTCTTACTCTGGATGAGAAAGGGGAAAACCCTTAATCGTCTTGTTCAATTATCCAAGATTTGCTTCTGAATTAAAGAATCTACCGCTGAAACCTTCTTGTAAAACGCCGCCCACTACAATTTACGTGCCTGGAAAGTGCTCTTGTCCTCGGTGACATCGTCTGCTGTCAAGGCAAGGAGCTAAGTGCCATATTAACTCCCAAGTTTGTGAAAGCTAAAGTTATCCAGTTAGTTGGTAAGGCATAATACGGAGCAATTGATTTCCGAACGACGCAAAATATACCATTCTAAAATAGTGCTTCAGTAGCTTTGTACTTCCCTCTAGTTCTCATTTTATTTCATATTGTCCGAAGAGTTCCTCCCATTTTTCTTATATTCTGTAGCTCCAACCTTTATTCGGTCCTCGGCTTTGATTTTTTTTGTCTGTCCCGGTTAGTTCAGTCAGTAGCGCCTGAGAGTCTAGCTTGGGGTTTGGGTTCGATTTTGCTTCTTAATTTTTTTAAGAATTTTCAGGAGGAATGTAATTAGCCGGACTTCCTCCTTTCGTCCTGTCCTGTAATAACCATCAAACATTATGACAATTTTATTGTAACTTTCATCCTTATACTTTCCACAATATTCGAAAATGTGTTTATCCATATTTTCAAAAACCTCAAATTCCATTCGTTTTCTTTTTTATTAAATTCTTAAGTACATTTGTCATTTAAAACCTCTATCTCCTCCACTAGTATAACACAATTTTTTCGTGTTTTGTTTACATTCCACAAATAATCTTCTATTTATAAATACGTGAGCAAAGTTTTTGCGGTACAATTTTAAAACATTTGCTCCATCAAAAGTGTAGCAAAATGTATATTGTAGGATAGGTCTTGAGGAGTAGATGTGCCGAAAAATACTTTTTTTTGGAATTTTGACGATTTTTTTAGAAAAAATGTCATAGGCGTATTTGTTTGAGTTTTTTGTTCGGTTGTTTTGTTTTTTTCCAAGTTATTTGTTTCACAGTTCAAAATCTATCTATCTTCTATATATAAATACGTAAGCAAAATTTTTGCGGTACAATTTTAAAATATTTGCTCCATCAAAAGTGTGGCAATATGTATATTGTAGGATAGGTCTTGAGGAGTAGATGTGCCGAAACATACTTTTTTTTTTTAATTTTGACGATTTTTTCAAAAAAAAAGTTCAAAATCTATCTGTCTTCTATCCTTAATATAATAGCCGTGAGTCTATCCCTCTATACGGTCGTAACGCTGATGACGTAGTACATTTTTTGTTTTTTTTTTTCATTTTTTTTAAATAACATTAAAAGTATTGTTTTTTTGTTATTGTTTTAATAGAATTTAGAGGGGGGATTGTTTTAAAAGTTATTTATAGTTTTTGTTGTTGTTTTAATTAAATCTGTTTTTTTTAAATTCAATTAGTCACAATATATGTAATATGTTTTAATTTTGCTTTTGAACCTATATAGGTAAAAACATGAGAAATTTCAGAGAGAATTTTTTAAGTGATTATAGTTGTGTTTTGAATGTAAGCTTGTGCTTTATTATGTAAGAAAATGCTTTTCTTAACTCCCCTTTGTAGCACTATTATAGCCGGAGTCAGACCCAGAAAATTGTTCTACAGAACAGCAAACATAACAGCATAGAAAAATATAGATTTTCAATTCAATATAGGTTGCAAACATTTGATGTTATTGGGACAAAAAACAGTTTGTGTTATAATATACATTTTTAAACAATTAATAATTTAAACCGATTTAATAAAATGATGTTTAAGAAACTCAGTATAAAATTTCGTTGTCATTGTCGATGTAGAGGGTTGTGAGAAAGGTTCGGGGTTCAACGCGGACCCTATATTTATTTTTTATTGTTTTTGTTTATTTTTTTTTTATAGAACATAAAAATTATTTCTTTGGGATTTTTTGTATTAAATATCTATTTCTAGATATTACGATGTATGTATTCATAGGATGAGAGAATATTTCGTCAACTCTTAAGTCAACATTCTAATCAACATCCTAACTCGCGAGTGTAAAGTCATTATTGATTGTTGCCAATCAATGCGAAACTTAATGTCTGACGCATGGTCAATTTATTGCTATATTTTTGGTTAGGAAATATAGACAACTTCAGGGGAATTTTTAATTTGGAAGGGTTTTTTGTGAACAATTAAGCTTAAGTACATATTGGAAATCACTTGAATTTTGCAATTCGAAATAACTTTTCATTCCTTTAGAAAAATTTTTTGTGTTTCGTGCCATAATGACTTTACACTCGTGACATAGGATGTTGATTAGAATGTTGACTTAAGTGTTGACGAATTATTCTCTCATCCTATGAATTCATACATCGTAATATTCAGAAATTTAATACAAAAAATCCCATGAAATGTAATTTCTAATATGTAATCATACCTTCATTTCATTCAACTTAACTATATATGAAAAATGATGAAGTTTCAATTTAGAAATTATCTGAACATGAAAATTAAAATATGGTACATCATCGCCGCTGTGGTTAAGTTGTGTAAGACGTCTCTGATGAATGTGAGTTCAAATCCTGGCACGAAACACAAAAAATTTTTCTAAAGGAATTTTAGAGAAAATGAAAAGTTATTTCGAATTGCAAAATTCAAGTGATTTCCAATATGTACTTAAGCTTAATTGTTCACAAAAAACCCTTCCAAATAAAAATTATTCCTTTTTATTCATAAAAATTCCATTTACGGCATTTAAATTTTTCGATAATGTAGTCTTTCAGCCATTTCGTTCAAATTTATTATTTATATCATTTCGATATTAATAAGAAAATTAATTATTTATATGACAGATAGTTTGTTTTCCATCATTATTTTTGGATAGTTTCATTTTCTGTAAATAAACTAAAGAAAAACAAAAGCTGCTTTTTCATTATTTTCTTAGAACATACTATTATTTCCAGCCATTTGTGATTGATGGTATAAAAATTTATAGTATGTACACTTCACGATGGTTTTTTGTAGAATTATAGTTAAGCAGCAGGTGCACACAGAATAGATTAGATTGGATTATGATGGATAGTACTTAGTAATTATATTAAAGCCAGATGAAAAGGCAAAGAGTATATGTGCGTGGGGGGGGGAAGTGGTGGGGGGGGGGGGGCGCAGCCCGCGGGATACCCCCTAGTCTATATATAAATACGTAAGCAAAATTTTTGCGGTACAATTTTAAAATATTTGCTCCATCAAAAGTGTGGCAATATGTATATTGTAGGATAGGTCTTGAGGAGTAGATATGCCGAAAAATACTTTTTGAATTTTGACGATTTTTTCAGAAAAAAAGGCAAAAATGTCATAGGCGTATTTGTTTGAGTTTTTGTTCGGTTATTTTGTTTTTTTTTTTTTCAAGTTATTTGTTTCACAATTCAAAATCAATCTTTATCAATTAGTAAAACTCTGAAATAATGTGTTGTAGCTATTTGGTTGGGAGTTCTATTTACAATTTCTATTTCGAATTTCGGCCACTGGGCGATTCCTAGTAAAATAAAAATGCAACCAAATGATTTTTTTATCGTGGGAATGAAGCATTTTGTGGTACAGTTTTCAAGTTTTTTTTGAATTTTCAGTTAATTGGAATTTAGGTGGCTTGATAGTTAGTTGAACAGATGAGCAGGAAGATTGAGTAGGTTTTGAAGAGTGGAGTTGATTGGTAATTCGAGAGTATCGTAGCAGTTTTAGTTTTACCTAGTAAAATACAAATAAAATTTTTAAGCAAAATAAATTAAGGCTTAGAGAATAATATGATCAATGATCATTTCAATGTCCAAAGTTATTTCGTTAATAACAAGATAATAAGATAAAAAGATAAAAAGATAAAAAAAAATTAATTATGATTTAGTGAATAATATTATTATGTCAAAATTCAAAGAGTTATGTTTTTTCTTACCATCATCTAATTCATAACGATATAAAAACGAAAAAATGTTTAAAAAAAGAAAAAGAGAAATAAAATTGTTCATCTATATATTTGGTGTTTTTCTTTAGTTTTCTTGTGCTATACATTCCGATTCCAGAGAAAAAAAAATATTGGCAAAATGAATTTGAAAGAGGTTGCAAGATCAAGATATCAATGTCCAGGGCAAGATCATACAGTGATTAATGTGACGCAAGAAAGAAACCGCAAATTTGGGATTATTGAGTTAAACTCAGAAGAAAACACCTCAGGAAATCATCGCGGACATGTTCAGAAAAGTTTCTTACTTCCTTATTAATAAATTTTAATGTATGCTCATATAGTGGTGTTTTGTTATCTTGGTTGATGTAATAATTTAATGATTTGCTCAGCTTGATTATTTTGTTGTGGCACAGCGGTTCACCCTTCCAGGCTAGATGACGTTAGTGGCAAGCGTATTTAGGTGGTTTCGTATGTGTTTGTTTTAATTTTCTTTTCAATGAGGTTGGTCAATAGAACCCCCGTGCAACTTGAGCTAGCGGCAGAGTGTATCTCGTGTGCAACTGGTAGACCGACTGGTAGACCTGTACGGCCTAGAACACCTCCTACTACAAGATGAATTAATCGAAAACTATCTTTCGTTATTGTGGCTGGTGTACTATGTTGACGCTAAAGACGCATGCATGAGAGACACGCAATGTGGATTAGTAGAGATATGGAAAACACTAGAATTCATTGTGAAAATACCATCTAAATTAATATGAAAAATGCAAGAGAGTTTACAATAAAGTAAACATATGTTGTGTCAAGATTTGAATAAAAGAAATCTAAGAACGTCAAATTAAATTTTGTATTACGTTAAAAATCATTCATCCCACCATTCAGATTAATGTTGCAGAATTTCAAAATATTGTTTCAAAACGTTTTTTTTAGTATAATTACTGGACAAGCCAATAATCGGTCCCATCATGTTTTCATGAAAATAAACATAATTGAAAGAATCAAAAGGAAAACGAAAATCAAAACAAAAACTTAAGATTAAGATTAAAGGAAAAAAAAAATTTTATGTTTTGATCTTTAAGTTTTGTTGTTATTTTTATATTAATATTATTTAGTGTTGTATTGCATGTCGTTGCGCCGTTTTTTTTTATATTTCCATACTCGTACACAAATTTTGTTGTGATTTCACAAAATGAAAATTTCAATTTCATTTCATTCTAAAAATTTTTGTAGTTAGTAAATATTTTAAAAGCAAAATTTAACTAAAAAAAGGGATGCATAAGATGTAGTATATATCTTCTGAATATATAAAGATGATACATGAATTTAACAATGCGTGGGAAATTATTTTCGTTACAAAAATATCAATCACGGCAATTTACGTTCATTTCGTATTATGTGATTATTTATCTGTTTGAATTTTTAATAATTTTACGTTACGATTTTAAGTCTTCTATTAAAAAAAATATCATTAAATATTTCAAACGATTCGCTTTTTAAGCAATATGATATCAGTTTTATCTAGATGTATGCTAGTTAACGTTACACCCAACCGATTTAATTGTGTTGCGATTTTTTTTCGCTGGCTTGTTTGAAATCGATACACACGGTTTTAATTAAAAAATTCAAAAATATTCTTTGAATCTCAACAAATAGTTGGTGAAGAAAAATTTCAGTTAAAATTATTTTAAATTAATTTTTAATACGTTAAATTATATACTTAAATCTCGTATAGAAGTAATTGCCTATTTTCATTGAACTATTTCCGGTAAGTTCCCATACTTAAATCATCATAATTTTCTATAATTGTATCTATTATTAATTTAAGAACCAATCTAATTATATAAATCCAATATTGAATAGCATATTAGAATTTTTTTGTTGTCTATAAATTACCCAAAAATTTTGCAATTTACTGCAATTCATTATAAAACAATAAATTAATTAACCATTTATCTATCCATGTAATTTAAATCTGATTAAAATGTTTTGTAAAGATTAGAGATAATTTTAGAATTATTATATTATCATTAGAAAATACGTTCGTAAATTTTTTAACTAAAGTGAAATTAATTTAACTGAAGGAAAACATTTAAGAAGAATTTTATTAGATAAATAAAGCATTATTATAGATTGTGTGAATCGGTTTGGAATTTGGATATAAGAAAATTGGATATAAGAAGTTCTCGTATCTCATACATAAAAAATACCTATAAAAATGGGTGTAACCTGCATATAGCACCAATAAATATTTGTTTGCACGAGTTGTATTGACGCGGATTGCGTCTTTTACACCCTAGGGCATAAAAAAATAACAATCCATGACAACAATGATACTTTTCATGGAAACATAAACGACATAAAAATTTACGATAAATTCAAACAAATACATATACAAACCGTTTGCTATGATCAAGCTTAAAATTTTTAATTTTCTTTTTCTTTAAGTGATTAGATTTTTAGTTTTTAATATCATAATTATATTGTGGTCGTGCAAAAAATAGTATATACACTTCGGGAGAGAGCATGTAATCTCCCTCAGTGATATGTAGCCGGGCTCCAACAACACCTCGGGAGAAAAAATAAATTTCTCTCCTTGGTGTATAATCTACTCTTTTTGCACGAGTTGTTTATAAAATTCAATTATACTGCATCATTTGTGGGAGCGGAATCCATCTTTTATTCCATAGGGAGTAAAAAATAGCAAACCATGACAACAATGATAGTTTTCTTGGAAATAAAAATATTTACGATATATTCAAACAAATTTGTATATAAAAACCGCCTACTAAGATGAACATTAAAAATTATAATTTTCGATTTTTAAATGATTAGATGTAGATTTAGATTTAATTTTTAATATCATCAGTTTATTGTGGTCTTGCAAAAAATAAAATATGCAAGAGAGAGCATGTCATCTCCTTCAGTGATATGTAGTTCACAGACTTCGCCCTCGGGCTATAAACACTCCTCGTGAGAAAAATATGCACTTCTCTCCCTTGGTGTATAATATACTACTATCTCACGCATGGTTGCTTTGCTTTTTAAATTGTTTTTAATTCAACGGCTCGCATTTTAGTTTAAATGGATTGCTTTTTTAGAATAACAATGTTTTGTGAATTCGATCCACAACCTTTTGTGTCACACAAGAGGGTTTGCCAAAGTTGTATGATAGCTGCACACGCGTTTCTCTCTCTCTCTCTCTGGCGTTTACATCCCATGAAGGGATATTGCCGTCTGTGCAATAAGCTTCCAATCATCTCGTTCCATGACCAGTTGACCCCAGTTTCGACATCCTATATCACGAAGGTCTTGGATGATGTCATCACGCCAGCGTTGTCTAGGTCTTCCTCTTCGACGAACACCAGCTGGTTGTTGTTGTGACGCTTTTTTTATCATTCTTTCTAATGGAGCCCTTTCTACATGACCAAACCATCTGATCCGGTTAGATTTAATGAATCCGATTACATCGCAGCCTCCAAGAAGCTGTCTGATTTCGTGATTCATTCGGATTCTATACTGATTTTCAGCAACTTTATACATGGACCATAAATTGTTCGTATGACCTTCCTCTCGAATGTTGATAAAATTCTACAATCGGAGGAAGTCAGTGTCCAGCTTTCACTTCCAAATGTAAGCACAGGTCGAATTAATGTTTTGTAAAGTGTGAGTTTGCACGACCGCGAAAGATGTTTTGATCGCAGAAGTTTTGAGTATGCGTAGAAAACTCTGTATGCGGCAGAGACACGGGCTTTGATATCTGCCTGCATGTCATTTGACGATGTTATTACAGACCCGAGGTATTTGAAGTTTTCCACGCGTTCCACTTCGTTGTCGCCAGTATCCAGATTTCCGGGAGGTATGTTCTTAGATGTTGTTAGCACTTTAGTCTTGCCGGTGTTGATGCATAATCCAAGTCGTTTAGCATTTCTTTCAAGCTGAGAGAGACTATCTTTAATATCGCTCGTTCTACGTCCGAGAAGCACAATATCATCTGCGTAGCCAAGAACTTGACTAGATTTATTATATATGCAGTTTTGCGTCTTAATTCGGCTTTTTCTTATCGCGTACTCTAGCGCCAAATTAAACAGTACAGGCACGAGTGCATCACCTTGTCGAACACCTGATGTTATATCGAAAGGATCAGAAACTGACCCTTCGATTACTATTCTACAATTTGATCCCGATGTTGTGAGTTTGCACAGAGAAACAAGTTTCTCTGGGATACCAAGGCATATGGGTGCGGACCAGAGGTTGTCGCGGATGATACTATCATATGCTTGCCTGAAATCAACGTAGAGCTGGTGAATGCTGATGTTGTACTCCCAACATTTTTCCAGAATCATCCTTAATGTAAAACATTGATCTGTGGTTGAGCGGTTGGGACGAAAACCACACTGATAGTCGCCGATGATAGATTCGGCGAACGGGATGAGTCGAGCAAGTACAACATTAGCTAGTATTTTATATGCAGTGTTCAACAGTGCGATGCCACGATAATTTTCACACTTTAGACGGTCACCTTTCTTATGTAGCGGAACAATGAGAGCTGTTTTCCATTCAGCAGGTAGTTCTTCTTGGTCCCAGATTGCAAGAATCAGATCGTATATACGTGAGACCAGAGCTGCTCCTCCATTTTTCAAAAGTTCTGCGGGAATTCCATCGAAACCTGGTGATTTGCCATTTTTCAGTTTTTTAATTGCAGCTTCCACTTCCTCTATTGCTGGGTAAGGGACAAAAATCTCCTCAGTTGATGGGTCAGTTGCTCGAATAGGATGAACTTCATTCGTCCTATTCAATAGGTCTTGAAAGTGGGATCGCCACACTGCCAGCACATCACGTTCACTTGTTGTAAGTTCATTATTTTCATTTTTGATGGCTGTAGATCTTGGGTGGAAATCTTTTGTCAGATTCCGTACATTGGCAAAGCGCTCTTTTGAATTTCCGCTGGCCGCATGTTGGTTGATGTCTTCAATGCAGCTCTTCATGTGTTCGCGTTTCTTTTTACGTAGAAGTTTTGCTGAGACTTTCCTGGCGCATAGATAATCAGCTTGGGAGCTTCGGGTGTTCCTTGTTAACCAATTTTCTCGCAGTTTTTGTTTATGTTCAACGGATTGGCGGTACTCGTTGTCGAACCATTCGTTGTGTGATTTCGGTGGCCGCTTTCCGATTGTAGTTTGTGCTGCGGCTATAATGGTTGATTGAAGCGTTTGCCATTCTTCTTGTATGTTAAATGGCATCTCAGAAGAGATGTCATGCTCTTCTATGCTTTGCATTACAATTTCCTGATATTTGTTCAGCGTTTCCGGATGTTTAAATGCATCGACGTTCCAGCGCACGGTATTTTTTGCTTGTCTATTAAATGTAGATGATAATTTGCACTTGTACTTAAAGATGACAAGCATATGATCAGTGTCCATATCAGCACCTCTGTATGATCGAACGTCAGTTACACTTGTGGAGTGTCTCTTAGAAATCATGACGTGATCGATTTGATTTTCCGTTCTTCCGTCATTTGATTTCCACGTTGCCTTGTGGATTCTCTTGTGAGGGAAGAAAGTGCTGGAAATTACTAGATCATACATCATAGCAGTGGCGGATTAAGAGTTCAGGGGGCCCTGGTGCGGGTAAATTTTTGGGGGCCCTTTATCCTCATTTTCCAAAATTGATTACAAAATAAAACGGTCATCAGCTTCGAAAAAACCCTAGTAAATTAAAGTATTTTCAAAAATTCATTTTTGATGGCTAAAAAACAGAACTAATTTTTTGATGATTCAAAACTGCATGTCTGAATTCAGAACAGGAAAAACGATAACAATTACACCCTTAAAAAATCTCTGAAATAGAGAATATTCAATGTGTATCATGAATTGATTCTCTAGTTCAAACGATACTCTTGCAGCAGTTTTTAATTATGGGTTCCATTGTTTTCTCAGATTCTCAAATAAATAATTCCAAATAAAATTTTCGATTTCTCTATTTTGCAATCTAAAAGCAATAATCTATTCGAATATTTTAAATAAAGATATATAATTTATAAAGAAAATAAATAAAAAACAAAAGTTTTAATGCCGAACTTCCGAGAGTGATGAAACTCTGGGCTCGAATCACAATGGCAACTTTCTTTGACCTCTTGAGCTTTTGGCTTAATTTGATACTTTCTTAAAAGAGCATAGTGATAAATTTGGCAACAAAGGAAAAGGTATGCGACATCTGATGCAAACTTAATGAAATGATAAAAGTGATTGTTATTGGGATATTTTTATGAAGGACGTCGTACCTCTCAAGCACAATATGTGACGAATTTATTACCACCATGGGGCAAGAAATCAAAAATCGTATTGCAGCCAACGTCATTGACGCAGTTTATTATTCGATTAGTGTTGACTCCACTCTGGATGTAAGTCATTCGAATTAATTGGCTTTTTGCATTCGATTTGTAAAAGATGGTAAAATCAATGAACGATTAGTTGCTTTTATTCCAATTGAGGGTCAAACATAAGAGTATCTTTTTGGCATCGTTTAAAAATTCCTCGAAGAAAACTTAATTGACATACAAAATTGCAGAGGCAGTCATATGACAACGCAAACAATATGGCCGGAATTAGTGGTGGTTTTCAAGCGTTGATTCGATTGTTGTAAGGATTGTTGTAAAGATTGTTTGTAAAGATTGTTTATTATTTTTTTTATTTCTATGAAATTAGGCTCGATGTCAATACTGTTACCGTTACCGTTCCCGTCTGAAGGATAACTTTTCAAAATGAAAGTAATCAATAACATATTTACATCGAGAGTAGCGCTTCCAAAATTTCTGTTTTGCCAATACTGACAAAGTTTCTCACGTTACCGGTGTAGTACCGATACTCTAGAAAATAGACTAACAAACACTTTTTTTAGAAAAGTTATTGAAATAAATATAAACAAAATATTTAAATTAGACTTTCGTCAGATATATTTTATTTCAATTAGTAAAAAGAATACTTTTAATTATTATTTTCAGTAAAAAAACACACAAACAATTTTATAAAGATTAGTGTTGCAATAAACTTTTAATAGAATTTCAATAAATATTCTTCTATCTATCTTCTTCTATCTTCTATCTTCTTCTATATAAATAAAAATGTAAATGTTCGTTTGTTCAAAATAGGTAATCTCCTTAAGTACTGGACCGATTCCTTTGAAATTTGGACGATTAGTTGCATTTCAATAAAGGCGGGGTTTTACATGATTTTTTTTAGCTGTATATGTTTCATAACATAGGCTGTCAACAAGTACAAGTTTTTCACCTGTTGTATTCTCAATTAACTCAATGTTATGGTCGAGTTTCACTTCATGCTTAATTTGATCGATTAGTTTTGTATAGTGATCAGTCAATAGTTTATTTTGTGTCCTCTTTTCGGTAGGACCGTCTTCCTTTGGAGCAAGAAGGTCCGCCGTCCTTATTTACTATAAAGATGTCCTCTTTATTCGTTTTATTTATTTTATCAATGAATTTTATTTTTAAATTAAAACATGCTTCTCTGTCGGAAGAGTAAAACGTCGTATTGCTTTCGTGTTTAATGATTTTTATTTTCTCACAAATTTGCAATACACATTGCTCGCTCGCATTGTAAACTTTTGATCGAAAATAAACTAGTTCATTAAACATCTCAACAATAAAGTACTATTATACAGTTAGTTTCTTAGGTGCCTTTGCGTGTTAAAACACAGATGCAATGAAAGATGCTGGAAAATATGTTCGAAAATTCACTGAGTTTCATTTTTATAGAAAACTCACAAATGCAACAAAAATTAAACGAGATTGGCTAATCTATTCACCGTCAGCCGAAGCAGTTTTTTGTTTTGTATGCCGTTTATTTGGTGATTTGAATGGAAAATCGCAAGCATTTTCATTAAAAACGATTCAATAATTGGAATAATTCATCACGTTTCGAAGCATGAACTGTCTAAGTATCACATGACCAATAATTTTACATATAAAATGCGTATCAAAAATGAACTTACTTTAGAGAAATCTTATAATAATACAACTAAAATTGCATCACGAGGACTTGCTTTTCGTGGTCACGATCAAGTTTTAGGATCAAAACACAATGGAAACTTTCATGGATCTCTTGAATTATTGGCTAAATTTGATCCCTTTTTACAAGAACATATTTCTCGTTTTGGCAATAAAGGAAAAGGTACACTCTTTTCATGTAACATTGACAAATGATTTTTTTTTATTATTCGAAATATTTTTAGGAAAAGCATCGTATCTCTCAAGCACAATTTGTGAAGAATTCATCTCTATTATGGCAAAACATGTTAAAAATCACATTGTTTCGGAAATTATAGTCTCGATATTATTCGTTTAGTGTCGATTCCACTCAGGATGTGAGCCGTACAGACCAGTTGTCTTTTTGTGTTCGATATGTTTAAAGTAATACCATTTGTGAACGATTTATTTCATTTATTGAAATCGAAGGTCATACATCGAATTATCTTTTTGACATCATTATGAAATTCCACATTGAAAACGAAATAAACATTGATAATTGTAGAGGCCAGTCATATGACAACGCTTACAATATGGTAGGTATTTAAGGTGGCCTACAAAGATTGATTCGTCAAACAAATGAAACAGCAATTTTTGTCCCTTGCTCTGCTCATTCATTAAATTTAGTCGGTAAATATAGTGTTTCTGGCAATACTGCTGCAACTAAGTTTTTTGATATGGTTGAAAAACTTTATGGATTTTTCGTATATTCCCCTTTTTGATGGAATCGATTACAAGAACAATTAACCGAAAATAGCGAATACATGTTAGAGAGAGCAACTGGAACAAGATGGTCAGCTAGATACGAATCAGTTCACATTCTTGTTATTTAAAAGTGTTGCATGTTTTAAAATCTTTCCTACATGAGGAAACCTTCAGTTACGATAACAAAGCGGTGCTAACAGGTTTGATAAAAAAACTATGTCAATTCGAAAATATTTTGAAGCTTGTCCTCTGGAAAAGTGTACTAACCAAGTTTAATTTTGTGAATCGATCATTACAAAAATCGAATTTAACTGTCTCGGTGAGAAAAAACTGTTTGATTTAATAGTTACAGATTTGGAAAATAAAGATTACAACAAAATTTTTGATGATGCCTGTCAGCTTTTAAATTCTGTTTCATCTAATATTCAAACCGCAAATAATATTCAAACTTGCTCAACGTCTCAAACACTTTGTCTAGAGGAACAAAAAGACCACCTTGAAAAATCGTTGTTCAAGCCAATTATAAAAGCTTTTCTTTTCAATCTGAGAGAGCGTGCTAAAGATTATAAAGGTCTAGATAGTACTCGTTTTTGATACATCTAAATTTAATGAGTGATGAAGAGATTGCTAATTCTTGCAGAACAATAACTGCAAAATACCCAAAAGATCTCAATGCAAATCAATTGATTGACGAATGTCAATTTGCCAAAAATTATTTCACATTTGATAATTTTAATTATGAATCGATGTACAAAACAATGTTCAATGATAATCTTTCCACCACTTTTCCGAATATCCATATTTTATTACGAATGTTTTTATGCATGTTTGTCGATAATGTTATAGGCGAACGATCATTTTCAAAACTGAAGTTAATCAAAAGTTATTTGCGTATTACTATGAGTAATGATCGTTTGAACGATTTATCCATTCTTTCTATTGGCAATGAAATTTTGGACGAAATTAAATTCGATGAAATTATAGACACTTAAATACAAAAAAAAATATAATTTTAATGCCTGAAAATAAATATATTTCTGACTTGTCTGGTTTTAGTTTCTTTTTTACTTATGCTTGGGGCCCCTGAATCGCGGGGCCCTGGTGCGGTTGCCTTAAAACTTGTATGATAATCCGCCACTGCATCATAGCCAGCTCGGCTGCGCGAAAACCGTTATTGTTGCTGGTATGATGCAAGCTGTTAGGGCCGATATGTGTTTTAAGTTCTGCAATCCTACCGATTTGAGCATTAAAGTCACCTACCACGATTTTTATATCGTGCCGCGGGATTTTATTGATGACTTCTTCGAGTTCTAGGAAGAACAGGTCTTTAATATCATCTGCTTTATCTTCAGTAGGTGCATGAACATTGACGATCGTTACATTGAATTTTTGCGTGCGGATTCTCAGTGTGCATAACCGCATATTAATTGGGCAGAAGTCGATAACATGCTGATTCACGCGACGGTGTATAAAAAAGCCAACTCCAAATTCTCTCCGTTTTGATGACCGCAATAATAAAGAGTGTATCCTTTCGCTGTTTCATGGATTCCACTACCTGGCCATCTTAGTTCTTGTAATGCCACTATATCTAGTGTGTAGCTCTCGACTTGTTGTGTGAGTTTTAGGAGATCTTCTGGTCTTCTAAGGCTTAGCACGTTCCAGGTTCCCATTTTTAAATCTTAGTCCGGGTACAGTTTCCGAGGTCGTTCCAATAATGATTCCGAGATATTCCGAGGCCTGTGTACAGAATTCATGACAATAATTTTTTTACGGAAATGGGTGTTAGCCCTTCGCCCAACCCAAATTTTCGTGAATGGGTTCGTTCTGCATCTTAAGGTCACCAGAAACAACCTTTTTACACGTTTATATAGCGAGCCGCTTGATCCAAGTCAGACGCCCGCTGCAAGCCGCCCCTAACATGGAGAACAGACGCTTTCTACACATTTATATAGCGAGCCGCTTGATCCAAGACAGGCGCCCTCCAAGCCGCCCCTAACATGGAGAACAGACGCTTGAGTTGCACTGGTTTTATGGCGCCAATGACTCGCCATGGTGCAGAATCATTGAGTATAAGCAGTATTTACTCTGCCCCTCTCAACTACACCAACCTAATTCTGTTAGCGTTACCCAGGTAGCACGGCGTGGACGTAGAATTTCGGATTTTCGCTACCCTGCACACGCGTTTGGCAAAACGATAAATGCTCATGCTATTTTCAAAAAAAGTGAACATTGATTTTAAAAAATAAAAAAAATTTAAAAAACACACTTTTTGAAAAACGAATTAAAAAGTAGAAAATAAATTTTGCATTAACACCAGCGTTATGTCTTTTATAATTATATTTCCTTCGAAATTGTAAGAAGAAAAAAAATTTAAATGGTATTTAACACATCTTAGCATAGATGCAAATATTAAATTTTTGACTAATTTAAAATGCTAGTTTTCGATTGACAAACAGTTTTCCGTTCGCATTTGTTACATAAAATAAAAGTGGGTGACGCATACATTAATATAGAAAAGGAACAAATGTATGCTATATTAATCTCTAACAAGAGAGACTCCCAACGTTTATTCCCTTTCCTTTCTAAATGCGCCACCCACTTTTATTTTATGTAACAAATGGGAACGGAAAACTGTTTGTCAATCGAAAATTAGCATTTTAAATTAGTCAAAAATTTAATATTTGCATCTATGCTAAGATGTGTTAAATACCATTTAAATATTTTTTCTTCTTACAATTTCAAAGAAAATATAATTATAAAAGACATAACGCTGGTGTTGATGCAAAATTTATTTTCTACTTTTTAGTTCGTTTTTCAAAAAGTGTGTTTTTTAAATTTTTTTTATTTGTTTTTTTATTTTAGAGTTTTTAGTTATATAATTTTACCTACAAATAAGTTAACCACATTATTTCACAGAAAATACACCATAAGAAAAACTAGCAACTAAATCACTTACCGAAAATTTAATATTCTTTGAAATTTAAAATAATTTTAATAAGGTTAATTGCACTATAACAATTGTAATTATGTTATTTAAACATCCAGTGTAAAATTTTAGTGCGTTTCTTTGCTCATTGTATAATAGAGCTTTTTCCTTAAAATTCGAATCGTTATATTACTGCATGTAATTGACAGATTACTTACAGCAATGATAATTAGAAATCATTAATTATGTATTAAAATGTATTGAAAAAATAATAATTATGCAACTATAGTAAAAAAACTTAACGAGAACACAAAACAATCTTAAAAGAAATAACAATTTAAGGCCATTTTTTCATATAAAAATGTGTAATATGTCCTCTATTATAATGAGATACTCAGTATGAGCAAAATTTCAGCGCGGTCAATGGGTCATTCAGATCTTATGGATTTTCATATTTTCATACATAATAACTGATTTTTAATTATCATTGCTGTATGTAATCTGTCAAATACACCAAAATAACGATTTTAACTTTAAGAAAAAAGGTCTATAAGCTTTGAAATTAGAACGAAATGTCATACTTTTATTTTTTTTTTGTGTTCATTATTTATAATGTAAGGCCTTTTATCCATATAAAATGACACAAACATGTATGATGTCTATGATTATAATGATATACACAGTATTACCAAAATTCCTTCGCTCAAAATGAGTCAACCAGAGGATGAGGATTTCAGTGCAATTCTTTAAGGTCTTTCAGAATGAAGAAAAATTTGAATTTTTTTTCTTCAGATTTATAAAGTTTTTTGCTTTAAAAGTTTTAGAAATACGTACTGACTGCTTCAACAAACTTGTTCTTTCAATTTGGGATCAATCACATAATGGGAAGTTACTGAAAAATGAATCACAAAATTCCACCCATTAAAGCTCTCAAATGTCAAGTTAAATAAAAGTGTTTGGTTGTAAGTGTTTGGTTGTAATTTTGGTTGTATTTAAGGTTGGTTGCTAGTGGCGTTAAGTTGATGGAGTTATTTTCCTCTTGATGAAGTTTGTGTGTTTGAAGTTGATATGGTTAAATTTTGGAATCCGTCTATTTATTCAAAAGCGGTTTTTCAAAATTTGCCTCTATGACGACTGAAATTAAACTAAATATGTAGTTTGATACATTAAGAGTGGACGTCAGCAATTCAATTATCAAGCGGACTATGTATTATTTTTATGCCTCAATATCTGACTTCCTTTAAATCAATATGTTTTAATTGTTCCAAAAATTAAACTTCCAATCCTTATTTCCAGATTAAAATACAATTCAAGTACATTTATTATTATTTCTTACAATGACAACATTGAGTTAAATAGCGATTTTCATAAAATTGTTTCTCTATGAAATTTACTAATAATGTAGTGGAATACACTAATTCATTAAACAACAAGTTTTTATATAATGAATTTGGCGTGTCAAAATACTTAAGATATGTATATTAACTAAATAAAAACAACATCACAAACAGGAAAAATGATTTTTTAAAAGAAAGCGTTAAAAAATTTTACAACTCAAAAATACGCCTAGCGAATACATTAATTATCAAGATGGAAATAGTAGTTTTCCTACTCCTATCACAGTAAATTATAAATTACATCGCACTATCCATGACATGTAAATTGATTATTTCAAATAGCGTGCGGTAAGTAAAAAAAAGCGTGCGGTAATGGATTTTCATATATATATTACCGCACGCTTTTAATAAAAAGAAAAATTTTTATTTAAAGAAAAATTTGATTTTTAAAAATTAAATATTTCAATTCATTTTGACACAGAATAATGCAAAGCCTACCACAATTTGTAAACTATTTGCATTTTATTTATAATTAGTAGCTCATTTTTTCAAGTAATTATATGTGTTTGGGCATTAAAACAAAGTCGTAGGAAAAGTATATAACAAATCTCGAGTTGTAAAGCATTTTCCATGCTCGTGAAGATACTGCACTCGACGCTACGCGTCTCGTGCGCAAAATTTTCCCTCGCATGTAAAATGCTATTTACAACTCTAGATATGTAATATACTAATTGTGCTACAAGTTTTGAAATGAAGATTGTTTCTGCACTAGTCCTAAGTTTTCAATACGAGCGAAGCGTGTATTGAAAATTAGGACGTGTGCTGAAAAAAATTAATTTCAAAACGAGTTGCACACAACGTTTTCTGCACTTGAGTACCACAATAGACAAAACATAAAAAAAAATTACAAAAAATCAACTACGCGAAGTATTGATCGATCAACAATGCCCTGACCATATGCAAGTTGGATTATATGCAAGAAAAAACGTCATTTGTTCTTGATTGGAAGGAGCAGCAGAAAGACCTTTGCAAGGTTTATTGCTGGTTATATCCAAAGAAAAATACGAAAAAACGTATCGAGCGTTCAAACAATGGTGCAGTGAAAAAATAATTAAAGTGATTGACGAAAATAAGTTGCTTGCTTATTTCGATACCGAGATGAAACAATTCCAATCGTCAACTACATGGAGCATTTACTCAATGTTAAAATCCACGTTGAACGTGAAGGACAAAATCGATATCTCAAAATTCAAAGATTTGCGAGCTCTATTGAAGCATAAAAATGACCATTGTTTTGCGCAGAAATCAAGAATCTTCACCTATGAAGAAATCTACAAATTCCTGAAGGATGCTCCCGACGATGTTTATTTGGCTACGAAGGTAAAATTTGCTGATAATTTTTTTGTTTCATTTTCCTAACCTCACAATTTTAAGGTGGCCCTTATTGTCGGTGTCTATGGTGCTTGTCGACGAAGCGAATTGTTGAATTTGAACGTAAGGGATGTCGAATTCATGGACAATGGCATTAAAATTACCGTACCGAAAACGAAAACCAAAATCATTCGACAATTTGTCATTAACGAAGGAAGTGATCGGGACGTAAATTTGGTTGACGTTTTCAAGATGTATTCAGGACTACGTCCTCATGGCGTTATCACCGACAGATTCTTTTTGGGTTTTCGTAAAGGCAAATGCATCAAACAGTCGATCACCATTAACACGATTGGAGGCTATCCGAAGACAATTGCAATTTTCTTGAATCTTTCGTCACCGGGTGAGTACACTGGTCATTGCTTCCGTCGATCGTCTGCATCCTTGTTGGCAGATTTGGGTGTGAACTGTGAATTTAACTACAACTAAGCAACATGGTGGTTGGGAGTCTGATAAGGTTACAGAAAAATACATTCAACATTCGCTCAACAATAAACGTAAAATTGCTGACAGCATCATGGGTTCGAAAATTGTTAGAGCTGATAACGATTGTTAGAGCCGATAACCTCATCAACCACTTCTCAGTCCAGCGAATAAATCATTGAAAATGGCAATGTTTCAGCCGGTACAACTATTACAATAATTTCGAGTCAAACAATCCGAACAAACTTGAAAATGGTTGGAGAGCCTTTGCCACAACCACCGATTCCTAGAGGATATTCATTCAATAACTTGCACAATTGTTCTTTCTACTTTGGTCGAAAGTAAGGTTTCGAAAGTAGAAAGAGGTTTTCATTACTTCGAAAGTAGGTTTTCATTACTTTATTAATAAAAATGTTTACCAACACAAGCGCATCGTTTCGTCTTTTAAATTGGCAGCAGTGCGGAAATTAAAAAGCAGTGCTGAAATGAAAAATCAGTGCGGAAATAACTCACTTTTCCGCACTCAAACGAGTTTCGATATATGTCGTATTGTGGTACTCGAGTGCAGAAAATTTTTTGACAACATTAAAGAATATCTACTATTTTACTGAGACAAAATTTATTACATTATTTGTATTATGATATATCACCCAACAGACAATTGTTGTGATTAATATCTTTACCCAGCCTGGTTGTTGTGCTGAATAACGTTAGCAAATTTTCTATAATTTTTTCTTCACAGGATTGTTTTTAGATAATTTAAATTAGTGATTTGTTGCATTAGATTTCTAGACAATACTTTGTGTGAATTCATAGAATGGCGAACATTTCTATTCTAATTAACATCCTAAGTCACGATTGTATAGTCATTATTGATTGTTTCCAATCAATGTGAAATCAATGGCTGACACTTGGTCAATTTGTAGTCCTGCATGTATAAACATTAGACTACATTTGGGAATTTAAATGTTCGCCATTCAAATTCACACAAGTCACAAAGTGTTGTCTAGAAATTTAATGCAACAAATCCCATATAATGTAAAAACATTTTCCATAATATGGAGTCTCATGACAGTGGAAAAATTCAACTTAAGTAAAAATAAATAAGTGATGAAGAAGTTTCAACTTTGAAATTGTCATCGCCTCAAAGGGATAATCAATAGCGTGTCTGCCCAAGGATTCGAGCCGGGCACTGACGAGGTAGGTTCGAATCCCAACCAAAACACGAAAAATGTGAAGTGGAGTTTTTTTCTGAGAAAATTCAAACCATATCTTTGAATTGAAAATATTCCAATTACTTCTTTACTTACTTGAGTTTAATTGATCTTAAAAAAATTCAAAATTAATTTAAATTCCCTTAATGTAGTCTAATGTTAATACATATAGGACTACAAATTGACCAAGTGTCAACCATTGATTTCACATTGATTGGAAACAATCAATAATGACTATACAGTTTTGACTTGTCATGTTAATTAGAATAGAAATGTTCGCCATTCTATGAATTCACACAAAGTATTGTCTAGAAATTCAATACAACAAATCCCATATAATGTAAAAACATTTTCCATAATATGGAGTCTCATGACAGTGGAAAAATTCAACTTAAGTAAAAATAAATAAGTGATGAAGAAGTTTCAACTTTGAAATTGTCATCGCCTCAACGGCGTAATCGATAGCGTGTCTGCCCAAGGATTCGAGCCGGGCACTGACGAGGTAGGTTCGAATCCCAACCAAAACACGAAAAATGTGAAGTGGAGTTTTTTGAATAAAAACTTCAAACCATATCTTTCAATTGAAAATATTCCAATTACTTCTTTACTTACTTGAGCTTAATTGATCTCAAAAAAATTCAAAATTAAATTATTGATATTTTTTATTAAATTTATTGCCACAGACTAAATTGATTAGTTTAGTACTTCAAACACAGAAACAAAAGAAAAAATTGTGTTCACTTCATAATTTGTTCTATTCAATTCTTTTATACGATTTTAAAGTCTGGATTGGTACTGCAAATCAAACCTTTGGGACTGGAAAATTCTCACATATCTCTAAGTATTGTATCAGTGGACTTTTATCAGACAAGAAATTGAAAAATAAATAAATAAACGGATCTATACATAAGCGAATCTAAATAATGGAGATCTCATAAAAAACAACTATATGGCATCCAAAAACAACTTGAAGTTGCATATAAAAAAAATTAGAAAAAAAACAAACATAAATCATATAAACTAAATCAAAATAACTGTTCAGCAAATCAGCTGTTTTATCTTTGGTTTCATGTGCATTAAATTTACCACTATTAGGTTTTCTATCGCCGTGTTATGAGGCTGCTAATACCAAACGAAATTTATCCCCCAACTCCATGGGATATAGCTAGGAATTTGTATCAAGTATTAAATCCATTTTAAAGGATTTGGATTCACAATGTACTTAACTAACACAATAATAAGTTTTAAAATTTTGGATCCATATATTTTATATTAAAAATATTTTCAAACTAGCTTTCATGCCATTTTTGTTATTTGAGGTGATAAAAATTATGTCATATATTTTAAATAATATTTTTTGCTTATAATTATTTATAACCACAAAATTACAAAAACCACCAAAATGTTTAACTATTCGATCTAAATTTACATAATGTCCCGATCACACAAATTGGTAGAATTTATAGCTAGAATATTCTATATTTTGTTTCTTTTTTATATACCTTGATCACTCTGACGCTCATTATAACAATTTCATATGATCCAAACACTTAAATACTTCAAAAAAAAAATCAATCCAAAACACGAAAATCAAAAAAAAAAAAATAAATATTGAACAACTGTAATTTATTATGACATCCTTTCATAATATTTGCATGACCCAGGTTTTACTATTTATATAAGTCAAAAAAATGAATAAACAAATAAAATGTTAACTCTCACAAAAATGTTTATAAAATACTGTATGATAAAATGTTTATGCCAATTGATTTGTTGCACTTGTTGTTTCTATGTTAAATTCAAAATATAGAGTATAAGTTGAAATAAGGCCGCAACCAAAATTGAATTTTGAATTTTTGAGATTATTTTTTAGAATAGAAATCGATATAGACCGGTCGTTACAGTATCTGTAATGCTTGCAAATAAGCCCATAGATTTTGGTTTCAAAGTGAATTGCTCACCACAACGGATTATTTGACTGATATCAAAAACAATTAATTTTAAGTTTGTTTGTAAACTTTACACATTTCAGAACAGAACTGATAGACATTTTTAATGTCAAAAAACAGATTGATTTTCAATTTTGATCTATGAAGCCATCTTTTCAGACCCCGTCAATGATGCGTTCATTCGTTCAGTATTTTTTTTCTTCAAAACTATCATATTCCTTAAAAGTAGTTTTTCTTCTTAATTTTTTTCTAAATAATATGATTGTCCATTCAAGAATTTATTAAGATTGTTATCTATACGATAGCAATGGATCAAGTCACTATGTAGTTTAGAATTATAAGTCACTAGAACTTAATATATTCATTTGAATAATGAATAGCATGAAAAATTGTTTTGAAAAGTGAAAGATCCGTAGCAAATGTTTCATTTTAATTCCAGTTCGGGGATCGAACTGGCGTCCTTGTGATCAGAGTTTATGGTTAACCATTTAAACCACTCGACCAGCGACAAGATAAAAATGTTGTTTTTAGACGAACGCACAATTTTTTTACTTCAATTTTAGTGCCAATATGATTGGTTTAAAAAAATTACTGAGCAAATGAAGGCAAATACGGCTCTGCAACTGAAAAAAACGGTTTTGCTGGCAAATAAAAATATAACACTAATGCCGCTTTACTTTACTGCTGCTGGGGAGTAGCTTAAGTCTTACTTTTTAGCCGGCGGCTGCAAAAGTAACGCCATTTTTATTTTATCTGCCGGCGGCTGTAAAGTAACTTTCATATTTTTACGGTGGCTGTAAAGTAATTTTCATATTTTACGGCGGCAGTAAAGTAATTTTTATATTTTTACGGCGGCAGTAAAGTAAAATAACATTATATTATTAATTTGTTCAGAACAGAATGCATTTCAGTTCATTTTAATGAATTTAAATCAATAAAAATTAATCTCAGAAAATTTATTACCTAAAACATATTTACAAAAAATTTGATGCATTAATTTCATATTTTAAACAAATTTAAACGTTTGCCGAAAAAATAGTGTATTGAATTCGGAGCTAAAGTAACTAAGTACAACTTTAGCTCCTAATTCAATAATATATTATTTTTTCAATACGACTGATGAAAAGCTGAAGAAAATGAAAAAAACATTTTTTTTGCACTAGTTGTATATGGGTAGTTCTACACACGAAGGAAGAAAATGGAGCTAATTACGGCACGACATGACTTAAGTTCTGGCAAGTAATTTTAGTTAAAGTTGATGACGTCCTTTTAACTTTTCTGAATGTGGCCAGTCAAAAAAAAAAAAAATACAAGAGTCACAATAAAAAAAAGTAGGGTCTGCGTCGGACCAGACGGTGGAAGTTATACTTCTTTGGCCATTCGCTCGCACACACGCACTCAGACAGACAGATAGGATACATTAAAAAAAAATAACTAAAAAAACAAAAATATTATTCAAAACAAAAAAAAAATAAAAAAAATATTCAAAAAAAAAAATATTATCCAAAAAGAAAAAAAAAAATATTATTCAAAAAAAAATATTATTAAAAAAAATATTCAAATAAAAAAAATTAAATAAATAGAAAAAAATATTATTCAAAAAACTAATAATTATTAATTACTAGAAGGTACCCGCACGGCGATGATGCCCGTGCTTCCCAGATAAAGTGGTTGAAAACTGTTTTTTTTTGAGTAAATTCTCCTATAGTTTTTTTAATGTCATTTAATTTAACTTATTTTATTAGTAATATATAAAAAGTTTGAAAAAAATGTAATAGTATCGGGTCATTCCATGGAAACATAAGCCTCAATAGTTGCAATGAAGTTTATGTTGTGTGGAATATCATTTTGCAGTCAACAAAAGCCATTAAGTAAATGGCTCTAAGGCTATAGATAAATTTACATATTAAATGTATGTTAAAATTAAAACACATTGACAGACAAATAATAATTAAATAATTTTTATAAATGTAGATGGCAAAAGATTAAGGTTAGAAAAAAGTTAAAATTTTATTCCAAAGATTGAATTCAAATAATTCAATGTGTCACGAACAGTTAGGTGAGGGTAAATATATTTGTTTATTGGATGTCGCAATTGTCAATTATTTACTCTGAAACCACCGTACTCGTCATACAAAATAGGTACACTGGTTCATTGCTATTGGTTTAGCGTCCTATTTCATGTAGACTTATAATCATTTATCAATCCAGAAATTTTTCTGTTCTGAAGAGGGTCGTATTGCAATTTGCAAATATATTTTATCGATTGTCTGCAATACTCTACTACATTGATGCATATGCCGGCCGGCTAAAGAATACCACCATTTTTAGTAAATATTTTCGTTTAACGAGTTTTATCGCTTTATGGTCATCGTCTTATTACGACATTCCTTCCCACAACTTAAAACAAACATTGGAAAAAATAATAATAAGACTAATTTCATTTGTAAATTCAGACTTATATATTATTATTAAAACAGTCAAATCACAACATTTGTTAACATATTTGCATATATTTTATAGATCCCTTGCAATAACAATAATAGTTTTGAAAGTAATGGAGAAGCACATTTCACTCAATAAGTAAAACACTTTAAACCTGTAGCTTTGATATTGTTCATAATCTTTTTCTTCGGTATTAAGGTTCTAATGCAAATTCTTGGTTCATCAATGATTCTAAGAAGAGGAAAAGAAACGTCAATTTCCCATTTTTGGAACATGTGAGGGCAGTTCTGCAAATGCAAGCAGGTTTGATTAATCATATATAAGCAATGCTTATATGTATCGTATTGGTGCTAATGCATAGAAATATGTACATATTTTATATAGTTGCAAACCATAAGAACATATTTGTTGTAAACTAGAAATATGTATTTGTTAAAAAATAATTTAACATAATTTTCATATAAATGTACATATTTGTTTGTCACATTAAACATTAACTATTCATTTTAATGATAATTCCGAAAAGTGAAAAAAAAAATTGATCAAAGATAACTAAGCGAATAATGTTTTATTATTACAGAAAATGATTGATTTAGTAATTTCGTCTTTATTACCATACAGCATAAGGTTGATTTACAAATTTCGTCTTTATTACCATACAGCATAAAGGTTAAAATATAACTTTAAAAAGCGTGACGCGGTTTCTCGACCAACACCCCATCAAAATGTTTACAGCGAGCGTAAAGAAGTATAACTTAAAAATCCTTCTTATGCCTAAATTAACTCAAAATTACAAAATTATCTCAATATTATCTCAAAATACGAAATAAACATTATATATTTAAGTCAAAATCCCAAATATTTAAATCACTTTGAGACCAGGGGACTGAGAATTTATCAATTTATCAGTATTTCGCCTTAAAATGACAAAATTACAACTAAAAAAAAAAATAAACGGATTCTATACCAAGGCAATACATATTCACGACGTATAAAACTTCAAAATTACCTGTAATTAAAATACTTTTTACGAATATACTTGCTAGGGGACTGATAATTTAACTGGGCAACACACGATCTTGCTAGTAATGATGACTGTTTTGATTGATAATACCTCGGACTAAGTAAAACACTTGCAATATTATATTTATTGAACTATAGTTAATTCCTGTGACGAGCGATAACTTGATAGAAATATGAATTTCCAATATTTTCAATGTGTTTTGATTGGGCAGGAGAATAATAACAAATTCGTGGGACAAACTTTAATATGATATATCTTATATGAAATATAGAGTAATGTTATGATTACTTACACATTATTAAAGCATCATTATTCAAAATTATTACTACAGAGTAAATTTGTCCCTACACACTTAGAATCATTGATTATTTAGTTTTCCAGCTTTGAGTTTCAAGGTGACACGCCAGGGGACTGAGAATTGGACGTTTTGAATAATTTTTTTTCTAAGAAATATATTTCGAAACGGGTTTATTTTGGGTGACCAGCTAGACATAGTTAAGGTTTACTAATTTCATTTGAAAACATTGTTTTTTTTTTCATATTAATATACGAAATAAGCAGAGTCGTCCAAAATTCCCATGTTTGTAGAACTACCCATATACAGTTCAATTCCGCTCCCTCATTTGCGAGAGCAGATTGCATATTTTACTCCCCTCTCCCGGGAGTAAATAATAACAAACCATGACAACAATGAAAGTTTTCATGGAAACAGAAATTGTTTACGATAAATTCAAACAAATTTGTATAAAAACCACCTACTAAGATGAACATTGAACATTCAAAGTAATAATTTTCGTTTTCTTTAAATGATTAGATTTAGTTTTTAATATCATAATTATATTGTGGTCGTGTAAAAAATAGTAGATAAAAACTTCTGGAAAGAGCATAGCATCTTCTTCAGTGATATGTAGCCCTCAGACTTCGCCATCGGGCTCCACACCTCGGGAGAAAAACATGCACTTCTCTCCTTGGTGTATAATCTATTATTATGGAATTTTTATTATTTTTAATCTCATTTTTTGTCCTTTTTTTACTTTTAACATTATATTTCAAACTAGGATTGTCCAAATTAGTTGATCTGAAAACCAAATGGAAGAATTTGAATGGACAAATTCAATAGATATCGATTGAAAGCGGTGGGATTTTTAAAAACATCCTTACTTTGAGAGCTCGGCAAAATATAAATCGATTTAAACAATTTTTTATTTGTCATACCGTAATTTATAAAATAAGGCTAACTAGAAGAAAACCGATCGAAACATAACAAATTTTTAGCATTTTAAAATTTTTGTTTGCAAACATTGATCTTATATTTTTGTCAAAATGGAATTAATTTTTATAAAACAAAATAATAAAAATAAATCAAATGTAAAAATTTCGCTGTGTAATAATGTTCAAAACATTTATTTCTGCCAAGTTGGGAGGCTTTTGTACCACATCTCTGAAACATATAAATAAAAAGCATAATTTCACAACTTTTTCATGACTTCTTTGGCTTTTAATTTTAGACTTTACATTTTTGTGTTATTTTTATTTGAATTTAATCCAATAAAACTCTCGAAAATGTAATGACATCGTTCAATTTGACCAATCACGTTTCAATTACATCTAATGATTTCCATAAGGCAATTATGACGAATATTTAATTTTGTTTACAGGAACATAATTTTTTTTAATAAAATGTGCTGTGTAGTAGAAACCTTTGAATACAGACCGTGCTACATCGACAGACCATAAAGTGTTCAAAATGCCGATGAGTGCAGAGCTTACTATGAAGATGGCATTCTTTAGTTTAAATTCAAGTTTCCTAAATTTATTTATAAATTTGTTAAATAAATTATATAATCAATAACATATTTATTAAACTTTGTGCATTTGTTGCAAAAAATGTTGTGTATAATTAGTGCGAACTGATTTTTCAAACGGTAGTGCGATTACAGCATGACTTAATAGTTGTAACGTAATATATTTATTGTAAACTAGTGCGAAATAAGAAACAATTCAATATTTTCTTGACAACATGAAAGTTTAATAAATATTTTCAATTAAAAATCTAAATATGAATACGCTTCCTGCAACTTTTTCAAGCATTTTCTAAAGAATTGTTTGAATGTGAATGTGAATTAACAATTTAAAAAACTACCAGAGTAATAGTTTAGTTAGGAAATCATAGTTTATGAAAAAATTCTGGAACTGAAGATGGTTCATGGAAACAAACCAATGGTTGAACTAAGACTTATTGGTACAAACATTAACACCTTATGATGATGTTGATTGTGGAAATTGAAAATAAATTGCCAAACATAACGAATGGAGGGTTGTATAGCCTTTAATAATAAGTTCTGAACAACTCGCTTTTACTTTATTTATTCTTATCCATTGCATTGCATACAAAACTGTTAATATACCCTACTTTCTTTAAAACTATTTTTACTTCGGATTTGTCTTAAATGCAACTTATTTCAAACCAATTTTACTCAAACTATTCAAGTTACTCAGTCCAAATGACACCTAGGCGATTAATATTAAAATCGCTCTAGTTACCATCGTAACGACCATCATAAATTCAAATATTATAATTGAAAAGTAATATATCATCTGGCACGACTTTTATTTTCCATTCCTGAAGAGATAACAAATCAATAATTGATTATTGATTAAAAAATAATTTAAATTTGATATTTCACAATTAACCACAGGCCATAATAATATTAATTTTAATTTCAAATTTACATAATTTTTTTTTTAAATTAAAGAAAAGTGAGAATATTTAAATTAGGTTCACACTTCTAACAATAAAACTTAATATTTAACACAACAACAACAAAAACGATCTCATAAACATAATGACGGTTTGTTTATGTTCGGTTAATAAACAATCATAAAAAATGATATTTTTCCGTACTGGAACAGAAGAAAATAAATACCAAACGCTAACAAATTTAATATAACAATAAAAATTGTTTTGTTTTTTTTCTTCTTTTCCAAGAAATATCATTTTTGACATTTGAGAAGTTTTTCCTTTCTTTTTTTTCTATTTATTTTCTGGAAATTTTTATTGTTTTATAAACAATTGCATTACGTGACACCCTTTAGGGTACTTTAACTTGAAATACAATAACAATCAATAAAAGGACTAATAAGAATGGATGGAAAATGATGTTTATAATTTAATTGAATCTATCAAGCAAGAATATAAACAAGATATTATAGTAAATTAATTTAGAATGAAGGGTTGAGAGATGAAATGACAAAGAAATGAATAATAAATAACTCGTCTTTGTTTTAGGGATACATTGCAGTGTCGCAACTTTTACCTATCATCAAGAACGTATTTTAAGCTCTAGGTGTTATGCCAGGATAATTAAAACTATGAGGTAAATAATTATATCGTATAAGTTTTGAATGTAATCTATACTCTTTAGTGTAAAGCTGGCATTTTTATCCTGTTTAAAATAAATACAAATAAAAGAAATAACCAATGGGAAAACTAAGCTTATCATCATGTAAAGGGACTGAGAAATCGACTGAGGTCGACGATATATAAGATCAATGCTTGCTAGAAAAGGTCCGAAAGATTTCTGAAGATTCAAACTTAGGGCGACTTTGAGTTTGAAATAAAAGTGCAAGAGAACGATCTAACAACTGAAAATGGAAGAAACTAGAAACAATTTGTCAATTATCATAGCACTATAGAGTTTCGTTCCACCGAGGACCTCGGGGCCTAACAAAACATCCGCATAATCAAGAACCATCGTGCCAACAAGAACAACCTGTTTGGTCCCTCATCCTTGACCTCCACGACGAAACCAAAACTTTACTACAACTCGAAGTTAGCGGGATCGTAAAGTCCTGATAAACATCAGCCTGAAGGACTAATTCTAACTTTGTTGTGACCATTTTCCAAAATGTAGAGTCGGTCTTCTTCCCGTTTCATAACTCCATAATGTAAAAGTATCGTCACATAATCCGGCCAGGAATTTGTTATAATTACAACAATAGAATGTGTTTAGTTTCGTTATCAACAAAAACAAATATCTCTCTCGCTTATTTGGTCAACCTTGGTCAACTTCATTTCTAACATTCAATATTTCTTTTTTGTACACCATATTAATAGTATATAACCAGGCAGTATAACCAGACCCTCGCCTCTTTCATTTGATAATTACCACATATCATATACTTCGTAAGGCGTCGGTCTTTGCTTTTTTTGGGAATGAATATTTGTTAGAGAAAACAGGGTAACATTCTCCGACAAAAATTTGTCTGCTATTGTCGAGCCCGATAACTCAAACATACCAAAATGTCAATTGTGAGACTTGACAAAAGCAGACAAATTTTTGTCTGACAAAGTTACCCTTGTTTTCTAAAACAAATTTCCACCCTCACAAAAAACAAAAATGTGGTTGTAAATTTACCAGACCCCGGGCAATCGCCATGTTTCGAAGTTTGCCGAGCAATAAAGCGGCCGAATCGAGGAAAACGACAGATAAAAAATTTAAAAATCGTTAAGGCGCCTCACGAAGCATAAAATATGTGGTTATCATCAAATAAAAAGAGTGAGGGTTTGCTGATTATTATATAACTATAACTACTTCCTTTCAGTATTTTTTTAAGTAAACTTTGTTAATATATAAATTAATGATCGATACCATTTGCAACTAATTTTTCATTTTTTGCATGTAACTGTAATAATATAACTCCATTATTATAACTATAATCATAATAATATAATTATTTTTGTTCAACTTTAATATTATGATTCTCACGTTACCGGTAGTACCGATATTCTAGAAAATAGAACAATTGGAACTTTCAATAAAAAAATAATGACAAACATTTTTATAAAAAAAACTGTAGCTTCAAAAAAACTTTAATAAACACTTCAATAAATAAAAAATAAATTAATAGAAACCTTTTTTAAAAAATATGTCGTTATCACCGAACTTAAAATTATGGAAGGCTAATATTGCTGTACCTAAAATGGTTTTCGACCATTCAATTTTGCAGATACTGAAATACTTTCTATGCCGTTTATAATATATTATTTTTCAAAATTTCGTCCAATTTTTCTATTCTATTATAAATATAACTAAAAAGGATCAAAACTATTGAAAACATTTCACAAAAATTAATATTAGTAACGTACGCACGTTCTTTGTGTTATTTTTTTATATTACAATATTATGATGAAAAGGTTTACCTTCTCCGTTCAAATCGGCGTTAGAAGAGTTTAAATACATATATAAAAGTTTAACATTTTCTGTTTCATTTTTTGTATTTATTGGGGAACGCCAACTGCAAGAAAATAAATGTTTGTCCGAACTGTTAAATTTGTTTATATTTACATATTTTTTCAAACATTTTTTCAGTTATTTGCCCGAACTTTCAAATTTGTTTTTGTTTACATATTTTATAAAACAATTTTTGGTGGTGGTGGTGTTCTGAGATATTTTGAAGTCGTGTTGTTTTATTAAATATAAACCCCTTTCATTAAACTGTTTTATCAAACAAAAAACTAATATAAGACTCTTGAACTAGTTACGTTTGACGTTCATTTGACATTCGACCTATAGTTTGTTATTCATTTGTTTGATATTGGTTATTGTGAGCTTGAGGAACGAAGTTAGAAAGAGAGGAATACAATTTTGCTGCCATTTTTTATTTTTGTATGGAATTAGCATTCCATCTAATATGATTTCAATGGTCGTTATAGTTAGAGTTGCAACTAATTAGTACGTATTCAGCATTGGCTGACAGCCAAGCACAAATCAAAAGCACACTCTCACCGAACTGATTAATTTTAAAATTAGAAAAATACTTAGCTTCCTCAGAAGCTCCTGGTACGAGTAGGTGATGGAGATCCTGTGGTATCACAACAGAACTATTTTGGTGCGTCGTCTTGACCTTGTTTTATGATGACATCCACTGCAACCTAATTTAAGCTAACTTACAATTAAAGTTGAAGTTTATATAGTTTTATTATGGATTTTATATGTAACGAATTTTTTCAGGCAAATATAAATTTTTTCATTAATGCGGTAATACCGTGCCTTAATAGCGGTAATGCCGAAATGATATTTTAGGGCCAATGCCGGTTTTGACGGTAATACTGTTATCAGTATTGGGAGCCCTACATAATTATGTCTAACTAATTTATTTCAACCATTTGAATAAAATCTTCATCTCCAATTCCACTGCCCGATACACTATTCAAAGAGCACACAACCTTTTCACACAGTTTCACAAATTTTCACTTCAAACACCCAAAAATAATGTAGACTTTTACAAAAATTTTATAAATATACAACACACAAATTTTTTTGATAAAACTACAATTTTTTTACTTCAAATCCAAAAATAATCAGTAAATCAAATATATTTGTGGGTTTTCAAATTATTTGTTTTGTAATTAACAATATTTTTGTTAAACGAACGAAACATTTTGTGATTTATATATTTATAAAAAATTGGTAAAAATACCTTAGTTTTTTAATGCAACCTTAACAGCTAAAAAAAACTTAAAAAAACACTCTTTAAACCACTAACTCTCTAACTCCATTTTTGAATATCAAAACTTAAAAAAAATAAAATCCAAAGAAATTTAATTCTTTTTATTTTTCCATAATTATGCAAAAGTGAATCTAAAATAAGAATGTTATAAGGTCTTCCCGGAAGTGTCCGATGTACTTCGAAAAATTTTAACTAATTCTGTTATTTTACAAACAAATGGGCAACAAATTGAAAATGTATTCATACATTTCCGAATAACGATATAGTATATTACTATTGGGAAAGAGAACGGGAAATAGAAATATGACTGCCACAGAATATCTTGGCCATTACTAAAGGAGGAAGTTTTGCTGACCAAATTCGTCCTGAGAATAATAAAGAAACTTAGAAGTAAAATGGGAGCCAGGATCGAATCCAAACCCCAAGATAAAAACTCTCAGGCTCTACCGACTGCACTAGCCGGGCCACACAAAACAAATTACTAAAACAAAAATAAAACATGAGAATCAAAACTAAAATCTCCCAAAAAATAAGAAAACTTGAGGAGGAAACGATAAAATTTAAATAGGGGGCAGCAGAATAATCGAACTAATTCCTGACAATAACATAATCGAAAGCCAATTTAACCAAATAACCAATTTAACAGGATCTCATAATAAATAAAAAAGGAGTTTTGGAAATCGATGAATGGCCAGAGGACAGAGTTGATCTAACTGTGGCTCATAAAATCAAGGACGAAAGCGAAACCGTCAGTCACAGCGGCCCGAACGACAGACGATCCCTTTCCCTGCTATCGTTCGTATGCTCTTTACAAACAGCACCGATTTGCACAAAAATTTGGATAGTAGGTTCTAATTACCTTTTTTTATTTTATGTTTATTTTTTAACTTTTTCTACACTAGAGTTTTGGATTTTAGGTCATTAGCAAATTTAAATTAATTATTTCTTAAGATCTAACTACCCTCTTCTTCAAATTTGACCCTGTTTCGGTAGGTGCTTTTACCCTGGAGGTGGATGCCACCCCTTCTCGGGGGAGAAAAACTATTCATTAAAGCTAGGTCCGGGAATAGATAGATTGAATAATTATAAGCAACTTTTGTTATATAAAGTTTTTGCTGAAAGCTAATATGTTCTGGCTTATTCACGAGTGAACATTTCAATATTTCAATCAAAAACACCACGTTTTCAGACGGTTTTTTACGAATAACTCTAAAAGTAAGGATTATTTAAAAAATGTATTCTGATTCACAACTAAACTTATAAAATGGTGGGTTTATGGTGTCTGTAGACCCAATAGAAACGGAGTAATAGCTTGTTGAAGGTTGGTTCTTATTCGTCAAATGTCAAAATTGAAAGTTTCAACATAAAATAAACAAAAAACAATGCATTTTTCGGGAAAAGCATATAAAACATTTTTAAAGTGGTTAAATACCCTTATATTTCTTTTTTTTAAAAATGGTAGGGTTCAGTGTCGGTCGTTCAGATCACGAATTTCATCTTTTATGAAACACAGCGTTAGTGTGGAGCATCAGAATATTTTGCGATTAACAGGATGGTCAAAACCATAAGAACTAGTATACAATGGAGGATGTGAATCGAATGGTGACCGAAGATCATACCCGGTGGGACGTGCACCTTAGTGAAATTGCTGTGCTCTTTAATGTTCTGTACATCAAACTTAAGGTTGTTTTTCTTCACTGAAAAAACATGTTCTATTTCCAATCGAAATGCAGTTTACTCAACCTCACCGTGCGGTCAGATATGGCAAATTGAACTACGAAATTGCTTCAACAACTGTACAATTATAAACCGATGTAGTTGAGGCAATCACACGAAATATTTATGTGAAAATAAAATATGCTTCAATTAATCTCAAATACTGTAAATACAGTTTTTTTTAAATCAAACACTTCCTTTTTTTTTTACGAGGTACATTGTGTGATGGTAAATGTTGATCTTCTTCTACGTCGTTTCAATGCAGCTATAATTTTAACATGAAAAATTCATGATATAAGGCCAAAAAAATTTTTTCAGGAAAATAGTTATTAACTTTATTTAACTACTTTTATATTAAATATAACACTATATACTTACTCGAGTTTAATTGATCTCAAAAATCCAAAATAACACTATATATTTTATATTGTTACGAGTGCAGAAAAATCTAGACGATTACAGAAAGATCTAAACGATTACGGTCACTTCCAGGAAAATAAAATCAACAAACAAGTTACTGAAATGAATATTGTTGTTGTTGTCTCTTCTTAGAAATAGGGTCAACATAAACGATTTTATGAATCAAATCAACATAACGTAAAATAATCGAGTATTCTAATGTTTTCTCAAGGTTTCTGGAAAGTGATGTCGAATTATCTAGAAGTATTGCAGAAGGTATATAAGAAAAATACCTTTTGTAGTTTTTAATTAGTTTATTTTAGACCTGCGACAGTAAAGTGAAAATTATAAAAGTGATCTTTAAATTTGTGAATAAAGTTTTAAGTTTTATTGAGTAGAAATATTTTGTGTATTATTTTAAACGTTCTATTACTGGAAATTTCTACAATCAACCGTTGGAGTTTCGGAAGCTGTTGGAAGAATATTCTAGTCAAGAATATTGTTTGCTGTATTGTTTTCCTGTTGTTGTGAAACAATTAAGGTGTTGAATACTTAATAAAACCTGGTGTTTGTGCTAACTAATCAGTGATCGAACTCAGAAAGAGATTGGGAATTGCGTTTATCGAATTGTGAGTTAGGCCAATTCGAAGGAAGTTTGGAAAAACGTAACAATATAAACCTCATTCTGTCGTTAGGAAAATGTTATCGTGTTGTTGTATGAATAATAAACTGCCAACTTCGAAATGAGGTTGTCATTACTTCAATTTTTTTTCAGTGTTATTATGCCTCCTTTGGGCTACCCATGATGATTCATGCGGTACGTCCTATTCTTTACTCCGATGCTTGAATTGTCTGGACTAGATTTGGGAAACCCTTGATCGTCCAGATCATTTATCCAGGATTCGCTTCCGAGCTAGTTTTGGTTAGTTGACCGCTGAAGCTTTTGTACACAATGCAGCTGGCTATACAATTTGGTGTCCGGCAACGTGTTTTTGCCTCGGTGACATCGTTTTGCGTCAGAGCTTCGTACTGAGTGATTCTTGAAAGCTGCTTAGTTCCAAATTGGCTCCAAAATTTGTGAGGTCAAAGTTATCCGGTTAGTTGGTAGCGCGTCTTACGAACTGGAGGACGTTATTTCTCAAAGACACGAAATATACTATTCCAAAGACGTGCGTTAAAAGTTTTGTGCTTTCCTCTATTTTTAAATTTATTTCCTATATGTCCAAAGATTCCTTCTCTCATTTTTCTTATATACTGCATCTTCTACCTTTATCCTTCGGCTCTGATCCTTGGCTTTAATTTTTTTGTCTGGTCCGGCTATCTCGGTCGGTAGAGCCTGACCGTCGTTGTATCAGGGTTTGGCTTCGAGCCCGACTCGCATATTGTTTCTTAAGTTTTTTTATGATTCTCAGCACGAATGTGGTCAACTAGACTTCCTTCTTTCGTCCTGTCTAATAATGGGCAAGATATTTTGTGCCAGTCGTACTTTCATTTCCCGTTATATTTAAATATAGTAATATACTATAGAGTAATTCGAAATTTTCAAAAACTTCTCAACCCACTTGTTTGTTAGAACAAACACAATTATTTAAAATATTGCGAAATAAGTCTGACACTTCCAGGAAGACCATCTCATATTCTTTTTATTTTCCATATATTTTTGTCTTTTTATGGGAAACTAAAAAAAATTTAACTTTTTTTAAGTTAATTTTTTCTTTTGTTAAATTTTTTTAGTTTTCTAACTTTAGTTAGTTGGTATTGGGATATTGAGCTCGAGATTGTGGAATGGATATTGAGTTGAAATGTGGAATGATGGATTTATTTATTAAACATGAAATTTATATCACAATATAAGACATCAAAACATAAAAAAGATGAGAAATAAAGAAGGAAAATACTATCCCAGTATTATTCCACAATAAATTGAGTGAAAAATTAGAAGTAATTGTGAATTGTAAAGTTTTTTTTCCTTATATTAGTTAATGAATATGGATTAGAAATTAGTAAAACCTTTTTAACTATTAATAATTAAGTGAAACTTTAAGAGTAAAGGTTAATCAGGAAATTGTTGGGTATGTTCATGTAATAATTAGTGAATAAGTTATGTTATGATTCAATTAAATGATATAAAACGACCATATTGTCATGTTTCCCTTCATTATTATTATTATGGGGAGTAAAATTAATGGCCATTGGAGGAAAGAATGAACCACATCTTACTATTTTAATTTATTTTATTAAACTGATAGTGACGTTAATTGTGGAGATCTGGGAAAAAAACTTGGAAGGGTAACAGCGGTTTTTATTACGTGAAAAGGAGAAGAGGTGGCAGGGCCGATCTCTCTTCTGGGGATCCAGGGTGGTGTGTAAGGCACTTTGTTTGGTATTAATTTTCTTGTTAAGAGTTGGTCACCAGAATTCACGCCATCTCAAGCTAGAGGTGGGTGAATGCAGATGTTGCGTTCACCGGACATCTGGTAGACCTTAACGGTCTACCAAAACTCCAACTACAAAAAGCACAGATAAATTAAAGCCAAACAAGTAAAAACCATAAACCGGCACAGTGTATGGAATAAACAACAACAATCAATAATCTCTTTAGAGTACTAATGAATAGAACATACGAAAATAAAAAATTAAATTGCAAAAAAATAAGAAGAAAATTACAACAAGAAATATTTAAAAAAAAATGAAGTTGAAAGTCTGAAATAGAAAACACAGAAAATACAAATAGGAAAAATATAGGATTCAGAGAATACAAAAAAGTGGGAAAAAAATTATACAGAGAAATACATTTAAATAACTAAATAAATTTTCATTTTTAAGCTAGAAACACAACACGGGTGAAATCGTCCGACGACGAGGTTAGTAACATTAGAATACACAGGATTCATACATTTCAAACACAACTACAGCGTTAAACGAAAAAGTTTTTTTCGTCGGTGAAAATTTAGATTCTATTTCTAATTTATCGTCGGCGATGATAATTGCCAGATGTCAATTTCATTTTTATTTGGCTGCAAGGGTAATTTTTAATGTTATTGTGACAGGACGCCAACTGAAAAATGTGATTTTCTGATGTTTTTCGAGTTTCTGAGGTTGTAATCGTTTTGTTTTGAGTTGTCAACTGAATTTTCAGTTTATGCTCAAAGTTCGGTTTTATTCATTCATATATTTTCATAATTTGTATGTTGTATTTTATTTTTAAAATTAGTTATTAGTAGAAAAATTATTATTATTTATTTGTTAGTAAAAATTAGTTATTTTTAAAATTGAAATTTGTAAAATTCATTTTGACAAAGAACAAAGTATTTTAGTTCATACAATTTTATTTTTGACAGCTTTTAACGCTGACGCCTTTGTTGTAGTTACAACAGCGAAATTGTAGACGTTTTTTTTATCGTCCGACGTTAACGCCCGTGTTGTGTTTCTACCTTTAGTGTACAGTCAAAGAAGCAAATGTAAGCTAAGAAATCGTTTTTGAAGTAATAACTTAAAATTCCGAAAATCATTCATCAATTACAATCTAGTAATCGTGGTTTTCCGATTTAAAAAAAACGGCGTATTTGTTTGGCAGTATAATAATCCAAATAGATTAAGTTGTATCGAAAAAATCGACAAAATAAATAAAAAATATAGTTTTTAAAATTTTCTAAAAAACGATGTTTTTCAAGTCATGGAAAATAAATTTAAAAAACACACTTTTAGAAAAACGAACCGAAAAGTAAAAAATTAATTTTGCTTTGACACAACGTAATGTAGAAAAAAAAACAAGCGATATGTTCGTATAAACGTTAGGCCTCTTACAATCATATTTCCTTTGATATTAAGAAAATTAAAATTAAGAAAGTAAGAAGAAAAAAATATTTAAAAATTTTAAAGAACTTTTTTGGAACCAAACGACTGGGGAGTCATTTGAAAGAACACTTAATTTAAGAAACATTTTTTAACTTTTTAGTAGAATTCTGCGATGCACAGTTTTTTTATTAGTTATTGATAAAAAAAGTGCTATTTTAAGTGTATGTATACCACCCCATATTTCGACGCTGATTTATAGAACAAATTCTCCCAATTTAGACCACTAAAATACTGGTTAAATCTTTCTTTAGCTAACATAAACAGCTATGGATAAGATTTAACCTCAAGTAACATTTTTGATCAATGTAGATGTGATTGACATTTACAATTGACGTTTACGATTAAACATTTATTCTGTTATGCGTCCATAGTCTGGCGATATAAAGACTTTACAACATTACTTTATGTCATTTATTTTTGATATTGTGTTCTTTTACATTCACGGAACCCTTGGCGAGCGAATTTTATTCGCACTTGTCCGACTTTTTTTTATTGAAAATAAAACTATAATTTTCAGTAAGCATAATTAGTTCTGGGAGTTAAAGAAGTTATATTGTGGGTCACAATTCATTCTTCATAAATTTTAATGGAGAAAAAAATAGAACAGCTAAAATTGGGAGGCTGTTATATGACCGTGCTATTGTGATGTTAGCAAATAATACCTGCTGGAAATATGTTGGACACTTATTACCTTGATAGAGTTAAATATTAATTGGATTGGGATATTTGAGGACGAGTTGCAGCAAGGTCATTCACTGAAGGGCAACAATCTACTTTTTGTAAATCAAGCTTTTTTTTTTTAATTAAGTAGATATAAACATATGTATATTATTATCATTCGTTTGTCATTATTTGTTTTTGTCTGCGATTTAGAAATGATAGTCTAAAAAGAATAATTTCTGTTTGATAAGAGATTCCTAAAGCGAATTCGGGTGGAATACAATTCGTCTCCCGTGCAAGTTTTCTTTATTTTTATATATAAATATTATATGATTTGTCTTATAAACAGTCCAAAGACATCAGTATAAAGTGTAAAATGAAAAATTAATAAATTTTTGTTTATTTGAAAACTATTAAAAAAAAGCATGTATTACAGTCAGAATTCACTACAACACATGCATTGCCCTGTAGCGAAAGATTGGTGTACCTTAGTTAAACGAAATCATCTAAGAACGACTAATTCTTTTCCACATCAAAACCATTTATGTTAATGTACTTATCCCAAAATGCTAATAAAATACGTAAGATATTCGTTTACATACAGTTTAAATTGATTTTAATTATGGAATCACAAGATTTTAATTATGGAATATATAGCAACTACAAACCACCTTAACTCTCACTCTCAATATTTTTTTTCAGTTCTTAATCTTCAATTTTTAGTTTCTTTATCTTCTTATGATATTGGCTGGTATGAATAAAAAGTAGTTAGTTCAACTTTACTACATTTTAGAACTTATTTTATGTTTTAGAACTAGTTGGTATGAATAAAAACTACTTTACTAAACTACAAATTTTCGAACATGTTTTTTCGCTACATTTGAGCTATTTCGTATGAATAAAACTAGTAAATGCTACAACTTTTCAGTAGTTAGTTTTTTTCACGCTACAATAGCATATACTACATGTTTTTGACAGTTTTAAATTGAAAAAAAAATTATTAAAAAGGCAAGCTTCGATAAAGTGACTCAACATTTTTAAACCTACAATATATATACGTTTTATTTTAATTTTAAAAAATGGCTATGTTTATGAACATAAACGAGCGAAAGCAAAAAGTTTACAAAAATAGACGAAACCCCGCTAGTGATAATTTTAAATCTCTTTATCGGTTTGATACTGAGAATGTGGAATGGCTAGCTGAACATTTTATGGGTGAATGCAACGAAACAAGAGGAGGTGCTTTGAGCAATACGCAAAAAATGCGAATATTTCTTCGTTATGTTGGAGATCCAGGATTTGAAGTAACATATTATTACAAACGGTGATGAACATAAATTGTAAAATTTATTAATATTTTCCTAATTGCCAGGTTGGAGTAGGCGAAGATATTGGGATACATCAAACAACAGCGAGTAAAATTATTTGGTTTGTTTGTCAAAAAATTGTTGAAAAGGGTAATGATTGGATAAAATTCCCGACAACCGAAGCAGAAAGTAACATTGCCAAAGAAATTTGGGCAAAAAAAAATATAATTCCTCATGCAATTGGGGCAGTGGATTGCACCCATGTTTTAATTTTAAAACCTAAACAGCATGGCGATGAATTTGTAAATAGAAAAGGATTAACTTCATTTAATGTCCAAGTGACATGTGATGGAAACGAAAAAATCACAAGCGTTGATTGCTCCTGGCCAGGATCGGTGCATGATTCGCGTATTTTAAAAAATTCTAGAATATTACAAGTTTTACATGAAAATTCTTCAGGTGCATTATTACTTGCCGATGAAGGATATCCAATCAGCCCTTGGATTATGACTCCGTACCGAAACACGAATTCACAACAGCAAGAATTTTTTAATAAAAAACATTCCAGTGAACGTGTTATTATTGAACGGGTTTTTGGACAAGCTAAAAGAAGATTTCCATTTCTTCAGTCAAAGATCAGATTAAAAACTGAAAGAATTCCATCAATGATATTAGCGTGTTTTGTGCTACACAACGTTGCAAACCACCTTCAAGATGATAATTTTGGTGATAGTGATTATAATGAAGTAAACCTCGGCATTCAAAGTCCTTTCTATGATGACATTGCCAACAGTGAAAAACGGAGAGGTGAGCTTAGACGGGAAGCTATTACCAACTATTTATCAAACCATGCGTCTAATACACTTGGAACTAATAATAGATAGATTTGAAGTATTATTTAAAATATAAAAATATTAATGCAAATAAATGAGAAATTATTTTTTAGATCGGAATAAATACAGTAACAGTTTTTAGTTAATCTCCTTAACCCGCTTTTCTAAGTGAATGGCCAAAAATATTATTTATTGTTAAGAAAATATTCATATACTGATTATACTTATAGTCATGTCACTGAAACGAAAAAATCAAAAACTGAAAACATCTTACGTTTTACGTCCTTTAAATTTAACGACTTCGGTAATTAAGGTGAATCCGTGAATAAGTAGGGGAGAACGGGGTCAATTGTAACAGAGTGTCGAATGTAACTTAGAGTTTACGAGAAGTGTGATTGCAAAAGAGCAAATGTAAACTCAACATTAGTTGCAGTTATAGTGTAAACAGCTTTCTACCAACCATTGACAGCGCTGCGTAGTCAGCTATGTGTGTAGTAATAAAATAATGTTCTGGTGGTCCGTCACGTTTGTTCTGTCTTTCGAAACAAAAGTTGGAAGAATAATTGTTTGAAAGGAGTAGCAAATAATTATTAGCATTAATCTAGAGGTGAGTATATTGGCTTTTGATTGTGCATTTTGTTTTTGTTATATAGTGGACGTTATTAAAATAATTATGTGTCAAATAAAAAATCTTGTGGCTGGTACGATAGTAACAAAATATGTGGGGACGATTGTAACATGTTACAAACGTCCACACCAAATTTTTTAAGAGCGAAAATATAATTGTGCGTATAAATGTATATATGTATAATTTTTCCTTATAGAAATGCCAAGAACACGCGTACGCAAAACAACCAGAGGTTTACACTCTCTTGAAATCATGGAATTAGCATCGAAAACATTAAAAGATTCAAAGCGATCGCAAAAAGATATTGCTAAGGAATTTTCGATTTGCCATGTTTCTTTAATGCGGTTTATAAAAAAGCAGGAAAGCTGTACTAAAGTAAAAATTGGTTATAAGCCACATAACAAAGTTTTTACTCAGCAGCAAGAAATAGAATTTACAAAGTATATACATCGGTGCGCTGACTTATATTACGGTTTGTCTTCATTAGATATCAAGAAAATGGCATATTCTTGTGCCATCAAATTTGATTTAAAAATACCAGCCAGCTGGAAGACGAATAAAATGGCTGGCAAAGATTGGTTTTCGTCTTTCATTAAAAGAAATAAAACATTGTCAATAAGAAAACCAGAAGCCACTAGTTTGAGTCGTGCAACGAATTCCAACAAAGAGAACGTTCAAAAATGTTTTACTAATTATTCGTCAGTGTTGGAAAAATATAAATTTCCACCACATAAAATATATAATGTTGATGAAACAGGTTGCACGACCGTTCAGGAGCCTCAAAAAATAGTTGGAAAAAAAGGAAAAAAACAAATAGGCTCAGTTACTTCAGCAGAAAGAGGAACATTAGTAACTGTTTGCGTTGCTGTAAATGCTATAGGGAACGCACTTCCCCCAATGTTTATATTTCCAAGATTGAAATATGCTAACCATTTTATAACAGGTGCTGCAGCTGGCAGCATTGGAGCTGGCAATAATTCGGGTTGGATGCAGAGCGATCAGTTTCTTCAATTTATAAAACACTTTCATTTGCAAGTACGATCCACAAAAGATGATCCTGTGTTACTACTGCTAGACAATCATGAATCACATTTGTTTATTGACGTGATTAATTTTTGTCGCGAAAATGGAATAGTGCTATTATCGTTCCCACTACACTACTCCCACAAATTACAGCCATTGGATCGTTCAGTTTACGGTCCTTTCAAACGATACTACAATCAAAGCATGGAGAGCTGGATTAAAAATAACCCGGGACAGCGAGTATCAATATACAATATTCCCAACATAGTTCAGCATTCGTTGCAATTAGCTACAACACCCAAAAATATAGTTGCTGGATTTCAAGTATCTGGTATCTGGCCTTTTAATCCACAAATATTTGATGAGTCAGAATTCGCACCTTGCGAAGTTACAGATCGCCCCTTATCTTCAAACAGAACTGAAAATACCATAGTTGCAGCAGCATCAATATTAACTGTCGCATCCATAACCATAGCCGAACTTTCATCTGGAACCATCAATTCCTTAGTTGAAATCGACAAAGAATTGCCGTCAACTTCAACAGGTATCACCAAAGCAGTATTTTCACCTGAATCTGTTCGTCCATATCCACGATCTAAATTAACTGATAATCCACGAGCTACAAGAAAAAAGGGCAAGTCAGCTATTTTGACAGACACACCAGAAAAAAATGCCATTGAAGAAGCACATAATTCCAGACAATTAAGAAAAAAGTTGCCCACAAAATCAACTGTAAAAACATCAAAAAAACAAAATTTTAAGATCAAGAAGTGCCAAGATAAGTTAGAATCAGAGTCATTAAATGATGCAGATGATCGTTGCATAATTTGCTTACGATTTTATTCTGATTCTGCGCTTTTATCGTATGATTGGATACAATGCTGCACGTGTAAAAGATGGGCGCACACAAAATGTGCTAAAGTAAAAAAATCTACTCTTTTTTACGAATGTGTTAATTGTCAGTCAGATAATGATATATAATATAATTAAATACTAAATATTTGTTTAATGAACATTTTGCTGTGAATATATACCATATTATTTTTATGTTTTATAATTTTTTTGTTATTTTTTTATTATTTTTTTATTATTCTAGTCACGAGTGAATTAAAAAATATGTGATTTTTATTGTATTATTTAAAATAAATTTATAAAAATTAAAAATTTGTTTATGCTAATTACTATTTAGAATAATATTCTATTGTTACTTTTGGCCCTTATATATGTTACAATTGACCCAGCTATTGGGACGATTGTAACAAATGAGGTAAGCTACATATTTGCAAAATATTTTTTTAACTATACCAGAGAAAGGTTTGTGCATGTTATATTTGAGTCAAAAAAACTGTAAAGATTTTTCTGTACGATTTTGATATCGATCAGACTGTTAGTTTTTGTTCTAAAAATGCATTTACCAAAACTGTTACTATTGACCCCGTTCTCCCCTACTTGAGATTGAAATTTCTTGGAGTTTTAGGTTTAAGTGAAACAATTTATATTTTTGTATTTGATATAATTCTTAAATCTAAATAATATAATTAATAAATTCAATACAGTCATAGTGCTTCTTTGTCTTGGGTTGGCTTTTCTTTTAATTTTTGCTCATAATATAGCTTTTGAAGGCGTAGTACTTCCTCTTGTTTTTTAAAAACTTCCAGCTGCCTATTCAACACAAGTCTTTGTAGTTCAACTGTAGTTAGTTGCGCTGTAGCTGGAGTTTCAGTTCTTTCCTAAAATTGACAATATAGAAATAAAAAATCATAAAATACTGAGAAATAGTTTTGCTTAAAATAGAAAAATGTTTACCTTATTGTTGGTTTCGTTACAAAAAGCCGTTTGTATTAATTTCTGCTTCTTGGAAGAGGCAGGAAAATTTCTACTTCTTGAATCTGGTGGCAAATTTTCCTTATTTACAACTTCCTCTTCTTCTATTATTCTTTTTGATACAGTTGGAGTTCTCTGCGCTGATACCAATGTCAAAACGCTTTCACTTTGTGAGCTCACGTTTTGAACGCTGTTTTCCACCGTCTCATTTCCTGCACCAACTGATATACCATCTATAAACGATATGATTTTAGGAAAAGAATATTTAAAAATTAATATCCAGAAATACTCACAGTCTAATTTTCTTATTGTTGGGTTTTCTTCCGCCCAAATTAAGTTGAACAATATTTGTTCCCCGGCATTTAGGCTGCATTTTTTATTCCCCGTAACTTTGGCGTCTGTTTTGGTTTTTACCCTTGTTTTCATATTATTAATTTTTTTTAAAATTTGTTGCTCTGTTATTTTTATTCCTTTTTCTAGGAGAATAAAATCAGCAATCTCCATAGCTGCTTCTTTTTTTTTTATTTTAAGGGCGGGTGTTTGTCCTTTTTTAAGCAGGACGCTGCCACACTTTTGCAGCGCTGTTGCAAATAAAATGTCGCTTATGCTTGAGCTAGGCGAATTCTCGAAGCCTAACTCCTCGTTATAGTTGTCCATAACTTAAATTAACTTAAAACTACTAAAAAAACTAAACTTATTAAAACTAAACTTATTAAAACTATTAAAACTATAAAAAAAACTAAACTTATGTATAATTAAAAATAACTAAAAGTAAAATATTATTCTAATTTAAATATTTACTAAAATTAAAAACAAACTAAAAAAAATTAAATGGTAAATTATATTAAAAATTAATTAAATAAAATGTAAAACGTAATGATAATTTTTTTTATTAAGACAAACAAACAAACTTGAACTTCGTCAAACAAAACAACAAAATATGTTTGAAAATTATAGTTGACAGATTTTACTACACTCGCTGTTTTTCGACAGTAGTACCAACTACAAGTTCGAAAATATTTTTATTCATACCAAATGGAAAGTTTTGAGGTAGTTTTAACTTTTGTGTAGTTGCTACAATTTTTTAGTTTTACTACTTTTTATTCATATCAGCCATTATTATTTCGTTTGCTAATTCTTGTTCTATATAAAAATTCAAACGAGTACATATTGTGATCTTGGCAAGAAAATTCGCAACATTTTGCACGCACATTAAAATTCGCAATGGCTTTGATTTATTTTTTTGCATTCATTTTTTAACTTCTTTTGTTGTTGGTGTTGCGTTTTGTTTATTATTATTTGTTATTTTATTTTGATTGATTAAATCGAATTTAAGTTAATTATGAGATGAGAACAAACATTTATTTTTTTGCTTGTATTATTTTTTTCGATTTTAAAGTCAGCAATTCCTTGTTCTTTCTTTTATGTTTAGGACGTTAATAGAATCTACTGAAAATAATTGAGTATTATACTGATTTTTTGCGGTTAATTGATTCTGGGAAAAAAGATAGAATTAGTGAGAATTTAATGGACATGGACAAGACTTATAAGAGAATTAATTTATATTATCGCTTTTCAAGGACTGTCCAGGTTCAGTAAAATATTATAGCTGGTGTTGTTTTATTTCTAATTTAGCAAATAGATTTTAATTTAACCAATCCCGATTACAGTTTCATCCCAACTCTAATAACATAAATAAATATCTTCAATTTTTATTTACACAACATTAACATAAATTTTATATTATTAAGGTAATGAGTTCAATATGTTGTTTTGATCATTAAATTTCTATTGAGATCACCAAATATTTATATATATTTTTTGGTATGTTGAACCGTGATTGTGCGTTTGAAATTTAAAGACAAATATAAAATTAAATTAATTTCAAACCTCATTTGTTAATATGTTCTGCTATGTTAGCTTTCGGTACTCTTTAGAAAAAAAAAACAATAAAACTAAATTAAATATTCCAAAAATCTCGTAAAGTTTTACATCGAGATAGTGATTATTGAATAATCATTCTTAATTTTGTTTTGTTAATAAGAAACAATTTTATTAACTTTTATTTGATAATCATAGTTTAAATTGGTTCGTAGCACAGCTCAAAATTATATTTGTTTTAGAATTCTATCTTTTATTGTCTGAAGGTTTGTAAAAATAATTTTAAAATCTTTCCTTCTTTTTTGTTGTTTCTCGTAGGAAGATAAAAGCATTCATAAAGCCTTAGGTAGTCTGTAACTTTAGAATTGTTTGGGTTTAAATCTTTCATAAAGCCAACCAAAAATTATAATTTTGTCAAAAAATGACACTAAATCTGTGGTTCAAAATGGGTCGGGTAAAGAATTGGATGAAGTTGGGTCGGGTAAAGAATTGGATAAATTTTTAGTTCCAGTTTTGTGCAAACCATGTATATATTGTACAGATAGATAGATAGATAAAATCAAAAGGTTCACACCATCTTTGTCTATAAACAAAAATCTTAAAATTATTCGGTTACAGTGTCAACAACTATTCAGTTTATGTTAAGAAAATCTACTCTGTTGATTGACATTTTGTGCGCTATGTTTAAGCAGCCGTTTGTTTTTATCCTAACAAAATCACATATAATTATATGATATATCAATGAATAATAAATAATAAATTCACGAAACACTTTTAACATTAACAATATACAAATGCATTCATTTTCCGTTTACATAGAGCAATTAGAGTTATAATTTTAAATTATAACAAACAATTGATCAAAATGTGATTGTGTCATGGATCCGTTTTGTTGAACAAATTGTTCGCTTTCTTGATTGTGTTTATGTAATAAAACCGCTTATTAAAAAGAATAGTTATAGGGGTGTGATTGTGGTAAAAGAAGTGTGTTTAAGCACGATTATACGATATAGTTAACTTTTGTACATTTATCTTAAAACTTTTTTTATTCTTGCTTTGTAATTTATAAATAATTGTGGTTTTGATTAATTATGAGTATGTGTTGGGTTAAATGGTTATACTGTTGTGTTTCCTGTAATGTATATTTTTGAAATCAAATGAAAAGTCAAATTTTGTAGTAAAAATTCTCATTTTGAAGATTACATAAAATTATTTTATGGTCTGTGGTCTGATAATTATTCTATGGTGAAAAATATGTTCAACTCTTTAAAGAAAATCTTAAAAATGTATTCCACTAGTTTCGATCGAGGATCATCTTCAGAAAAAACATTTTTTGCAAACAAATTACGGTTAACAAGTTAACAATAACTATCCCCATTTATATATTACATAATTATAATTATAGTCTGAATAGTTTTCTTCATACTACTTTGTGTTCAATTAACTAGCCTCATTTCTAAACTTTATTCCGACATAATTTGTTAAATTAGATAGTTTTTTTATTGCTTTAAATATCGGTTCCAATATACCAAAACTTACAATTTTATTTTATTTGAGCGCTTTAAATTACATATGCCGAAGAAGAAAATTAGTACTATTTCGTTATGCGTTTTTTTCGTTACGTAAGCCATGTGTTGCTAGCAACCCGAGTCGAACTTTAACTACGATTTAAGTAGTCGACATTCTCAAATGAACCTATTTTAGTCCTTTTCGTCCTTTATTGCCTGTAAATAAGAACGTTTTATTCTCGATAAACTTATTAACTCCTACAAAATCTAAAAACATACTATTTAGCATCTAATTAGAATCTCAAAAAAACTATTTACAGTTTACTTATTCTTATGTCGTGTTATTTTGCAAAAAAAATTGATCTGAGATCAAAAAAATTAGCTGTTAGATCAAATTAGCTGTCAGTTTGTGTTCTTTGGCAAAAAAAGATTGATTTTTATTTTGATCTAGATCAAGTTTTAAAAATCTAGATTTTTTGGTAGATTTTACAAATACATTGAAATATTATTTTTCATTATCAAATTTATGTAAAAATTATTATTATTATTTTGTTTAAAAATAATTTATTATTATTTAATTTATTTAAATTACTAATTAATAATAAAGTTATTACAAATAAAATGATAAAACGTAAAATCTATCATTTTTAAATGTAAACATAACCAAACATATCAACCGACAGAACAAAAAGTCAAAACAATTTAGTACTGCATTTACAAAAGTAGATTGATTTATTTTATGCTGTTCGTTGGCAAGTAAATAAATTAATCTTTTTTCCATCAAGCCAAAGAACGCGACATTAAAATACTACTTTACACCTAAATAAGCCTGTTTTTCAACATCTTACTAAGTACTTACCATATCCTAAGAACTTAAAAAGTCCTATCAATTCTATCAATGTACAAAATTACATCTTATTTGAATCTTCAAAAACTATTTACGATTCCGATCTTATTTAACATCAAACCCGACAAACTTTTTATACATGAAGATAGCGCTCGTATATTTAAGTTCTAAATTGGAAATGAATGAGTGTGATTTTGTTTGTAAAGGATGCGTCCATTTTTCACCATTTTTTTAATGATACAATTTAAAAGACCAAAAATATAGAGGGGCTGAAATCCCACAGCTCTGCGATATCAAGACTTCGGTCTGGGTTAAGGATTTTGATATAGTTTTCGGCAAAAAACTTTTATGAGGACATGGTTTTTAGTTTTGGGCAGCGATGTATATCAAACAAAACTCTTTCTTAAAGTACAAGTATTTTTTTATCTCTGTTTAGAAATTTATTACAAAACTAACACGAAACATCAATACGTGGCCGGAAAATTATAATCAAAATTCCAAAAATATGGTAAAAATCAAACTTTTTCAAAATTCCAAAAATATTCCAAAAATTAGAATAAAATCAAATATTTAATTTTTTTCTAAATTCCAATAATATTTCAAAAATTCTTAAAAATTCAAACTTTTTCCATAATTCTAAAAATATTGCAAAAATTATTACAAAATCAAAAATTGAAAATTTTTTCAAAATTCTAAAAATTATAATAAAATCAAAAATTAAAATTTTTCAGAATTCTAAAAATATTCCAAAAATTCTTACAAAATTAAAACTTTTCTAAAAATATTGCAAAAAAATTATTACAAAATCAAAAATACAAACTTTTTTCAAAATTCCAAAAATATTTAAAAATCTATAACAAATTCAAAAATTTCCATGTCCAATTTCATTTTCAATTACATATACGTCATAAAAACAGCTACGTTTTTTTCCAAAAAATAAATGGCTAAAAAAATAAATGAAATTATTTTTTGACACACTTGACATTATTTTTTTGACAAACTCATAATGCCATAATTCTCAATAATAATAATAAAATCATTTCAAATAATTTTATTTTTTTCCAAAAATTAGGTAAAAAAATAAATAAAAATCTTTATTTTGACACACTTGACAATATTTTTTTGACAAACTTATAATGCCATAATTCTCAATAATAATAATAAAAATATGGAGGGGCTGAAATCTCAAGCTCTGAGATATCAAGACTTCGGTCTGGGTTAAGGATTTTGATAAAGTTTTCGGCAACAAAACTTTTATGAGGACATGGTTTTTAGTTTTGGGCAGCGATGAATATCAAACATAACTCTTTGTTAAAGTACAAGTATTCACAGATAGACTCTGTTTAAAAATTTATTACAAAACTAACACGAAACATCAATACGTTGCCGGATAATTGTAATCAAAATTCCAAAAATATTGTTAAATTAAATAAAATCAAACTTTTTCAAAATTCCAAAAATATTCTAAAAATTAGAATGAAATCAAATATTTAAACTTTTTCTAAATTCTGATGATATGCCAAAAATTCTTAAAAATTCGAACTTTTCCAAAATTCTAAAAATATTGCAAAAATTATTACAAAATCAAAAATTCAAACTTTTTTCAAAATTCCAAAAATTATAATAATATCAAAAATTAAAAATTTTTCAAAATTCTAAAAATATTTCAAAAATTCTTACAAAATCAAAAATTAAAACTTTTGCCGAAATTCTAAAAATATTGCAAAAATTATACAAAATCAAAAATAAAAACTTTTTCAAAATTCCAAAAATATTTCAAAAACTACAACAAATTCAAAAATTTCCATGTCCAATTTCATTTTAAATTACATTTACGTCATAAAAACAGCTACATTTTTTTTCCCAAAATATTGGCTAAAAAATTAAATGAAATCATTTTTTGACACACTTGACATTATTTTTTGACAAACTTATAATGCCATAATTCTCTATAATAATAATAAAATATCATGTCATACGAACTATTAATTTTATTTTTTTCTAAAAAAATTGGGTAAAAAATAAATAAAAACCTTTCTTTTGACACACTTGACAACATTTTTTGACAAACTTATAATGCCATAATTCTCAATAATAATAATAAAATTTCATTTCAAACAAACAATTTATTTTTTTTCCAAAAAATTGGGTAAAAAACTAAATAAAAATCTTTTGACACACTTGACAACATTTTGTTGACAAACTTATAATGCCATAATTCTCAATAATAATAATAAAATTTCATTTTAAACAAACAATTTTATTTCCAAAAAATTGGGAAAAAAAAAATAAAAATCTTTCTTTTGACACACTTGACAACACTTTTTTGACAAACTTATAATGCCATAATTCTCAATAATAATAATAAAACTTCATTTCAAACAAACAATTAATTTTATATTTTTTTTCCAAAAAATTAGGTAAAAAAATAAATAAAAATCTTTCTTTTGACACACTTGACAACTTTTTTTTGACAAACTTATAATGCAATAATCTAGTTTTTGATCTCACATACCAATCCCGACCATCAAGATTTCTCCAAATTCAATGTTCCTACTCGTAATCACTTAAAATGAACGTTTTTTAAGCCAAAAATATGCAAATTTCCTTGTTTTGACACACATAATGATTTTTTTGACACACTTCCGGTTCAGTTATCGAACACAGCGTCCTTTCGGACCTGTCCCTTGAGTATACCTATTTTTAGAAAAAAAATTTTGAAATCCCTCCAGTGGTTTTCCCTGCAGCGTAGGTAATGACGGCCGGCCGGCTGGCCGGCCGACAGACAGACATACATTTTTTTTTTTTGCTTTTTTAGAATCAGGAGGTCCTAAAACGTCGAGAAATGTCAAAAAAAGTGGGGGTAAGAATTTCACTTTGAGCTCATGAATGTAATACTTAGATCTTTCAGACCGAAGTAATTTCATTCAAACAAATAATTCATTTTATTTTTTTCCAAAAATTGGGTAAAAAAATAAATAAAAATCTTTCTTTTGACACACTTGACAACATTTTTTTAACAAACTTATAATGCAATAATCTAGTTTTTGATTTCACATACCAATCCCTACCATCAAGATTTCTCCAAATTTAAGGTTCCTACTCGTAATCACTTAAAATGAACGTTTTTTAAGCCAAAAATATGAAAATTTGCTATTTTTGACACACATAATGATTTTTTCGACACACTTCCGGTACAGTTATCGAACACAGCGTCCTTTCAGACCTGTCCCTTAAGTATAACTATTTTTAGAAAAAAAAATTTTTGAAATCCCTACAGCGGTTTTCCCTGCAGCGTAGGTAATGACGGCGGCCGGACGGCCGGCCGGCCGGCAGACAGACATACATTTTTTTTTTTGCTTTTTTAGAATCAGTAGGTCCTAAAACGTCGAGAAATGTCAAAAAAAGTGGGGGTAAGAATTTCACTTTGAGCTCATGAATGTAATACTTAGGTCTTTCAGACCGAAGTAATTGAGAAATCAAAAAATTTAAATATTTTAATTATGTGTAGAAAATAATACAAATTTTCCATAAATTTCTCAGTATTATGAAAAATTAAATCAAAATATCGATAAATCGATATGAAACAAGACAAATAAAAAATATTAAAAAAATATTATATTTTTTTTAAATCACTAAAACTAATTATTAAGAGGGCCTAATTGTTTAGCGAGATTATTCATATTAGATTGCCTGAAAAATTTCTTTCGTACATAATTTTATATAACATTAAAACTATTCAATTCAATTAAATGCATATAAATTATTTCGTAAAATGTTAAATAAAACCAGCCATGTTAGAATATATAAAAATACGTTTTATTTTTCTATATTCTTATATTTCTTGTTCTTTCTTTTTCTTTCTTTTCTTTTGTTTATTTTTATTATCGCATTTTTTTCTTTTAGTTTTTTAATATTACGGAAAAGACCGAAAGAAGTTTTGGTTAACGTCTATTTAACAACTTAAATGGAATTTTTTCTGTAGGAGTTTTTTCCCTTGTAGGAGTTATGTAGATGTTATTTTTGTATTGAAAATAAGTGATACTTACATACAATTCTAAATAGTAGAATTTGTAGGTTTTAAAGAGTAGATAAATTTCGACTCGGGAACGGAATTAAAATTGAATATGTTTTAAACGTTTGACAAAACCTTTGTCAAACGATAAAAACGCATTGATAATTGGAATAAATTTTAGATGATGCCTTAAAATTGATTTTATTGAACCTATACATCTTATTATAAAATACACCAAATTTTTTAGTGTACTCTGTCGCAAGTTTTAATAAAGCTCTATCTATAATAAAAGAGAGTAAGTTTTATCCTTGCGAAAAACAAATTTTGAAAACGGAATATAGATGAAAAACGTGATCTACGCAGGTGAAAAAGTCGAAATTTGAACTTGACCATTTTCGATTTTCCTGAAACTTGGCATATAAGTAGTATGGACAAAATAAAAAATACTGCTTATTTTAAAATTTTTTTAAAGTGCTTAGTTTGAGCACAGGGGGCACCCCAACATGCATGAAAAATGAAAATTCTGCCAATCCGATGTAACTTTGAAATTAAATTGCTCAAGAACGGCTCTACCGATTTCATCAAACTTTTTTTTGTTTGATAGATGATTAATTAATCGTTTGAAAAAAAATTAATTTATTGTTTTTATAATAATTTTTTAATTTAAATATTAAAAAAACTTTTTTAAAGATGGCGCTAGGGTCAAAGATCAATTGGAATTAAATTAATTTTTTTCTGAAAATAGTTCTATTCTTATTCTAAAATATATCAAATTTGCAAAGAGGCTAAAATTCTTGTTCTTGGAATATTTAATTTAATTCTTGAGATATATAAAATTTTAAAGATTTTTAGTATGGCTGAAATTCGAATTTTTCTTCATTTTTTCAAACAACTTCCATTAACAAAAAATTTAAAAATCAATTAAATTTTAACTTTTTTTATTTTTGAAATATAGTTCTAACCTTCCTTTAAAATATATCAAATTTACAAAGAGGCATTAATTCGTGTTCTTGAGATATTTAATTTTAAAAATTTTTAGTCCGATTAAAATTCTAATTGCTCATTATTTTCTCGAACTTCAGTGGTTAAAATTTTATGATGATAAAAATTGTTCGAAAAAATAATGAACAATTAGAATTTTAGAATGGCTAAAAATCTTTAAAATTAAATATCTCAAGAACACGAATTAAAAAAAATTTAAAATAAGTTGTATTTTTTATTTTGTCCATACTACTTATATGCCAAGTTTCAGGAAAATCAAAAATGGTCAAGTCTTCACAACTCTGTCTAGAACACGTTTTTCATCTATACTTGATTTAAAAATGAAACGCACATAAGGTATTTTTGAGAATATTGAAAAATTTCGCATGCTGCAGGACAAAATTTATAGACCAGAGCTATTGATGATGTCCTGCCGGAACCACTTGATGATCCTGGCGTAAAAGAAGAGGGATGGCTCAAAACCAGCATACCGGGAAAATGGTAGTCAAACGTACGTTACCGCATTAGACATTGTAACTTTTACACCGATTCTCGTGTACATATCTCATATAACTTCGTTTATATATTTCTTGTGTTAGATAAAATAACGGAATTGCGCGTATAGATCAACTTCTATTTTTGAATATAACGAATTTGGCAATGAAACAATAAAGAAAAAGGAAGGAATATGCTGCTGGGAATCAGAACTATAATAGCAACGTCTAGCACAATTTCCAAAACTAAAAATGACTGAAGTCTTGGTATCTAAGAGATTCGCACTTGATCAATTTTGTCATACTTGATCAAATCAACAAAATAAGTGACTGCAAACGCGTATTCAGTCTAGCGGTAATAATTTATTCATTGTATTTCACTATCTATCCTTATTTAATTTTTTAACACATTCCCAGTTCTCGCTGTATATATTTTAAAAAGCTGCAAAGATAATATAGTCGGACAAAAGATAATTCATTATCTTAAAACATTTGATTATTTTATTCGTTCAAAATATTTCCTTTGACCATCTAACCGTTTGTTTAATACCATCATGTACCCTTTAAATCACCAATATTAGTCCTTTCGAATTTTCTATTAACATTATTATTTTTATTCCTATTTTATTGAGAAAAGAATTCATTACCACTAAATAAAACCGTCCATTTTTATTCCAGGACCTTTTATTATTTTGTTTATTTACGTTTTTAATATTCTTAAAAGTTAAACAAAAAAAAATTCTAAAAGGCTATAAAATCCTGAGAAGTGCATATATACTCCTGTAAATATATTCCAAAAAATCCTTTTATTTTAGATTAACTCTTTTCCAATCGAATTATTATTTTCTTTTATTCATCCCTACAATGTGTACCTTTATTAGCATATCAACATAATCGAAAATCCAATCGAGATAAAACATTTGAAGAATTTTGGGTATTGTTATTTTTATTGCATTTTATGTGAGTTTTGAATGAATCCTTTGTGATTTTTGTTTAAATAACAAAAAAAAATGTGTACAAAAATAGATAAAACGACCAAATTTTTTATTTATCAGGTTTTTCTTTTTTTTTGGGAAGAACAACAAAGAGGGAGTTTTTTGTTGGAACATAACGACAAACTTTTACCGATCAATTTTCTAATTAAATGACAAATTTTGTTTTTTTCTCCGCCAGTAGTATATGAACAAGGGTCGGTTGATTAAAATGTATCATACTTATAATAAAATTTTAACTGGAAAATAGCATATTGTACAACGAGAACACAATTTTATAACTGTACCAGCAGGACCCGGCGTGCTTTGCTACGCTTATAAATAAAGCTTGTGCATAGACATTTTGTTGACGTAGTAGCAATGATTTCAAAAAGTGATAATATATCTTTTTAAAAATATGGATCAAAAATAATCAGCACTCTAACTGATCAGTTCAGATATATGAAAAATTAGCGATCAAATAAGTTTTCAAGTAAGCAAAAAAAAATTTAAGTAACTTGTTGAATTAGTAGAGGTGTAGTGATAATTTTAAAATGGACACTACTATTTATTTATGTTGCAAAATTTATCGTTTGTTTGCTTGTTGTTTATGATAAAATAGTGATAAAATGTAGTGAAAACGTTTGCAACACTACTGTTTATTTATGTTGACAAATGTAACGTTAGTGTGCTTGCTGTTTATGGTAAAGTCGCTTTATGTCACTTAACATTGAACTTAAACTGTTTGTAAACTCTCGCAATAAACCCACTTGAAATGTTCTTATTTTATTAATATAACTTATATTATACAAATATATAACTTTTATTTTATTTCAATTTTTACATCAAGTTTTTATTTTTAATTGTCATTTTATTAAATTTATTATTTTTGCACAAGGCACTGTATTTATTTGCAATAATTTATTTGCAATAATTTTTTACTATCACTAAATTAAATTAAAAGATTTTTTATCACTAAAGTTAAATTATTTAAATAGAAATTGACGGCTAATGGTCATAAAAAGGCAAATTATTAATTGTTGTCGTTTTAGAATGTTAACGGTTGTGTTTTTTTTAATTTTAATCACGGTTGATGATTACTTGATTTCGTAACGTATTGACTTGACTTCGTAGCGCTTGAAGATAGACTGTGTTTTTTGAAAAACTAATTTAAAACTCATCAGTTTAAAATTCTGGAAGGGCAATTGTTTTTTACAGCACGTATTTCAATAATCCAATTACCTTGAGAATTTTCATTGGTTAATTTCCATACGCGACATAAAAACAGGAAACTTGTATTCATTTACATGGCTTCGGTTTAAAACAATTATTTTCATTATAACTGAATTTTGCTGAATTGCTCTTTAATCAAATGCAATAATTGTTATTTTTATTGTACTAATTAAAGTGCATTTACCATGAGTTTTATATTTCAGAATACAAATTAACTCATATTTTGAAATAAAAGGTGAACATAGGTTTCCGAATTTATGGATTTATGCTATGAGAAAACAACTGCAAGATATAACTTCTCGCAACTATTTGTCATCGCATAAATCTGTATCACTATATCCCTCCCCTCTCATAAAAAGTTGATGTAACCACTGATGTTTTTTTTTTTTTTTTAAAGGATCAGTGGTGAAATCAACTGAAGATATGTTGGTTTCTTGTTTCTATCAGTTTGATTTAATATTCATTATCTAAGGGTTTGATGTATGTACCTAATTAGGCAGATTAGTTCACGAGGAATTTAGAGACTTGCTATTGCGAAAAGGATTGGAATAGTGATTAGATAAGAGAGATAGTACAAATATACCTGTCATTAGTGTTAAAAAACAAAAAAGAAAACAAGTATGTTTACTAGAATTCCGCTGAGAAATTGTTAAGTTTTAATAATAAAACAAAAAATTTGAATCAAGAATTCTGGATTTGTTTGTAAATCAAGTTAAGTTGGTATACTTCAATAATTTTTATAAAGATAAAAATTTTAAAATATGATACATAGGACTTTTGGTTGCGTTTGATTGCTATACTGTTTTTTTTTGTTTTGGTAAAAAGATGACACGGAGTAATGGGTAGGGTAGGAGTAATGTTAATGATAATTAATGAGTTAAAGATATTCGGTTCGTTTAAGAGATTGTTTAAGAAAATTTGAGATTCGTACATGGGTCATATAGAAAGGCTAATATAAAATATTTATAATTAATGTAAGCAGGTATGCTGTGAATATAATCTTAACTTAATAGAAACGGAAATGCTAATTTTGGTTTTTGTTTTTGGTTTTAAAATTTGTTTGATAGATTTTAAGAGCTAATTATTGTATGTTAAATCGCGAACTGATGTTGTTATTAAGATAAAATTGCTAAATCTAGTATGATAAATCTAAATTTGTGGTTATATTAAACGTTCAAATAGTTATTGCGTTAGCTCGTATTGATCAAAAATAGTATTAAAACGTAGATTATGAATTACTTAAAAATAATAGATTTTAACTTTATCGTATTTATAGTAATAGAATTGTTCTTGTTTAGTAAATCCCGATTTACTGTTTTCTTTGTAATTATGAAAATTAATGTGTAGTAGCCGTAATTAAATATTGATTAAATGAGAAATTAATATATAAAATACAAAGACTAAAAAATATATACCTTAATATTAAATATTTCTCTAAGTCTAAAAATTTTGAACATATGTTATATGTTCTATTAATTATTGATTATTATCTTATTGATTTTTTTTTTTTTATAGGGAAAAGTATAGACAAAAAAAATTTAGTAAAGCTCAAATACTTTTATAAGAAATTGCATATGATTTTTATTATTAAAAAAAATGATTGCCGACTTATTACTGTATAATCATATAAATTTTAAAAATGAAATTAGAGATTTTTTTTTTTTTTAATGACCGTAATTAATTGGAGATGCCATATTTATATTATGTATGATAAAATTTGATGAACTTGAAAATGTAAATTGCAAATACGTTAATTGTTTTTATGTATTCATTATGTATTTTAAAAATGTTTTTTTTATAATAGAATGTGTAAATAAAATTGAACTCTCTAATTTCGTGCTTATGTAAAAATAATTAGTTTGTATGTAAGACCTTGAAATATAAAAATTGAAATCTAATATGTACTTTGCTATGTTTTATTTTATGTTTATAGTTTTTTTTATTTAGATTAAATGCATTTTGTTTTGTTCCATATGCTTTAATGTAGGTTAGTATTTTAAAATTATGTTATATACTTATATAGGTTATTGTATTATTTTTGATTTAAAATGGATTCTAAAATGGAAAATGGATTCTATATTTCTATAAGTTCTATATTTTATTTACTTAAATAATAGTTTTTATTGGTTTTAATATTAAAATATTATCTAGTAGTAATATAATCTATAGTAATATAAACCTAAACATCTATTATATAATCCTAATTTATAGATTCAACTTTAGAATAACCGGGTAGGCTTTTACTTTTTATTGTTTGTTCGAATTTGGAAGAAGTGTTCTAGATCCATTTCTTTTCAGGTGACGTCTGTTTCGGTTCGTTGTTCTTGTCCTCAGTAGTTGGATAATTTGATACATTTGTGTCTTGGGGCATTTCGGTACGAATGTTATCTGAGTTGCGTTTTTTCCGGTCTTAGATTTTACGGTTTAAATATTCGAATGTTGCTTGTAGTTTGACCGTCTTATTTGGTAAGACAGTGGTTTCTGTTTTGAAAAAAAAAAAATTATAGGAAAGTGTCTTTTACATATTTACGTCGATGGTATGTACACGGTCGTAGTACGGTATCAGTCTATTTTTATGAACCACTTTATATTGGTTGCCTATCTTGATTGTACAGTTCACCTCACCATTTAACTTCGTGACTTCGTAAGGGCCTAATCGAAGAGCAGATAATTTGTTTTTCCGTGTAGGATTTACTAGGAGAACCTTGTCCCCAACTTGTATGTTAATCGGTCTAGTGTATTTATCGTAATACTTTTTTGTTTTCCTTTTGTATTTGGTAAGGTTTTCTCTGCCGAACTTATGTGCTACCTGTAGTTTATGTTTTAGTTCTAGGTAATAGTCATCGATGTTGTATAATGGTGTTGGAGGTTTTTGGAAAGTTGTAGGTAATTCAGCAGTGAACCCGAAAAGACATTCGCTTGGTGAAAGTCGGGAAGCAGTATGAGGAAAGTTATTATGGACATGAGCGGCTTGCCTAAGCCACATGTCCCAGTTGTCTAAGTCATTGTTTATGAAGCACCTAAGATATTCCGCTAAAGGTCGATGGCTCCGTTCCAACACTCCATTCGCTTGTGGGTGATAGGCAGAGGTCTGTAATTTTTTAATGCGCAGGAATTTACATATTTTTTTGAACATTTCGCTCGTAAAATTTGACCCTTGGTCTGTTATTAAGATTTTGGGAATTCGATAACGCGATATGATTTCGTCATAGAACACTCGGGCTACAGTTTGAGCTTCCTGATCAGGCATCGCGTAGCAATCCATGTACCGTGTAAGGTCATCTTCAAAAGTCAGGATGTATTTATTCCCTCGGTTTGTGGTCCTCAAGGGTCCAACTACGTCCATGTATATTTTGTCGAATGGTTTTTCTGATATCTCTGGTAGTTTTAGCGGCATTTTCGTTAGCTTAGATACTTTGTTTTTCTGGCAAACCGTGCAATTTTTAATATATTCCGTTATGTCGATAATCATTCTATTCCAGTAATAAGTTCTTCTAATCCTGCCATACGTTTTTTTAATACCCTGATGTCCGCCTAAAGGGGTATCGTGAAAATCCCGAAGAACACTTAATATATCTTTTCTATCTTTCAAATGTATCACGTCTTGGTCTACGTCATCGCTGTCGGTTTCTATGTCTTCGTTCTCGCTGTTATCGTCTTCATTGTTATCACTTTCTCTTATTATTATGTCTTGATTGTGGACTAGGACATTTTTATCCTTGGTTGCTTCTGATGATAGTATATCCGTATTTTGTCGAGTCTCTTCTGCTACATCTGGTTCGTTTTCTTTGTTGCTCTGTTTTGCTTTACTCCTGGTAGTAATCAGGCATTTTTCCACGTTTGAGTGTGGAATTCGAGAAAGAGTGTCCGCGTTTGTGTTATAGCGGCCAGGTTTGTACAGCATTTTATACTTGTATTCTGATAATTTATTATGAAACCTAGCCATCCTTGTGGACGTTTGGGTTAGTTTTATTTCACCTAGGAGAGGTTTATGGTCGGTTACCACAGTGAATTCTCGTCCAAATAAATAACATCTAAAATTGTTCGTTGCCCATACGATTGCGAGAAGTTCTCGTTCGATGGTGGAGTAATTTCGTTCTGCTTTATTAAGAGATCGGCTAGCATATGCTATTGGTTTATCTGATCCGATTTCTCCTTGCGACAGAACTGCTCCTAGGGCACGGCTACTTGCATCGGCTGTAAGTATAAACGACTGAGAAAAATTTGGATAGGTTAGGAGGGGAGGTGAAACTAACGATAGTTTGAGGTAATTGAATGATTGTTCGCATTCTTGCGCCCATCGGAATTTAGAGTCTTTTTTTAATAAGTCGTTGAGCGGTTTTGCTGTTTCAGCGAAATGTGGTATAAATTTTCTGTAGTAATTGGCTAGTCCCAGAAACGATTGAATTTTTCTTGTCGTGTTTGGTGTAGGGAAGTTTTGTACAGCTACAGTTCGAGTTGGATCTGGTTGGACTCCTTCTTCATTGCATTTGTGACCGAGGTAAACGACTTCTTTTCTGAGTAGTTGGCATTTCTCGGGGTGAACTTTTAACTGGTGTTGTCTGAGTCTTGAAAATACGTTTCTCAGCTTCCGGTTATGGTCATCTAATGTTCGGCCGTAGATGACAATGACCTTCCAGACCCGTCAGTACGTAGTTCATAATCCTTTGAAACGTTGAGGGTGCGTTGCATAACCCAAAAGGCATTCTTTTGAATTCATAATGACCCGTCTGTGTACTAAAAGCAGTTTTTGATCTATCGTTAGGGTGAACCAATACTTGATGGTATCCACTAGCCAGGTCTAGAGTAGAAAAATACCTTGACTGTCCTAGTTGGTCTAATATATCTTCAATTCGGGGGATCGGGAATGTATCGCCGATTGTGCATTTATTCAACTTTCGAAAATCGACTACCAAGCGCCATTTCTTTTCATTTTCGGAACTCCGTTTTTCTACAAGGATTATCGGAGCATTAAAAGGAGACTTGGAATGTGTGATGATGTCGTCTGCCAACATGTCTTCTACTTGTCGTTTTATTTCTAATTTTTGAGACTCCGGGAGTCTGTACATTTTTTGTTTGATAGGACTTGTGTCTTTTAGTAAGGGTATTTCGTGCATTAAGACATTCGTGTGAGTTAGTTTGTCGCCTTTCAAGTAGAATATGTCTTCGTATTCCCTTATGATTTCTTCCAGATCTTGTTTTTCTTCCGTCGTTGCACTATTATCTAATCCAATTGATTCTATTATTTTCCCCAACCTATTCTCGTCCGTTGCTGCACAGTCGGTCTTTATTTTTGTTTCCGTATGCACTGGAAAGTCGCTAAGTCTCCTGTAAGTATAGTTCGCTAGCGGTTCAAAGTTGGTTGGAAAATCGTGAAAATGCTCGTCTGTCTCGTTTACGTTAATGACACTCATTATTATTTTATTGTTTTTTGGTAAACAAAGTGTATTTGCGACAAACACACCGGGTCTGACCTCTTGAGCTAGAGTAATTATTTCTTCGCTTGGAATGTTGGGAATTTCTATTTCAATTAGTTTTTTTGATCTACCTGGTATAATAATATCTTTACTTGTGTTTTCGTGTGAATTTTCAGTTTCTCTTAGAATGGACGAATTCCTAAGTTCTTTTAGTGATTGCAGTTGGAGGTTCGTTTCTACAGGTGAACCTGGTTCTTGGACTACTTTTTCATTTTTGAGTTTTGTGTTATCTTTTAGTCGTTGGAATGCATCTTCTTCGGTATTATGCTCATAATTAACAAATGGGCTTGCGACAACGCTGTTTTTGCTTGTTAGAACCCTTAAACAATTATTTATGCAATCGATTATGACTCGATTTGCGAGAAAATCATGTCCCAGTATACCGTCAGTTGTTAGGTTTGGTATATCTTCAACTACGTGAAAAGTGTGTGTCATTTTGTTCCACTTTGGAAATTCTATCGAGGTTGTACCAAGTGTACATTGTTCTATGCCGTTTATACCAGTAAAATTTATGTGTTCATCTTTGTCAATCGTTTGATGTTTTTCTAGACTATCTTTCTTAATAATTGAGATTTCCGCACCTGTGTCGATAAGAAGTCGTAGGGTATTTTTTTCGGAGCCCTGCGTTAATATATTTATAATGGGTGCGCTAAATTTTATTTCGCTTGAGTTCTGTACTGTTGAGAACATATATGGAATAGATTGTTCTGTTTGTTTTCGATTCACTCCAGATTGTACTTGTTCTTTGCGTTCTGGTTTTGTTTCGTTGTCACTTTCTTTAACTTCTGCAGCAATTGTTTTAAGATTTTTATTTTGTGTAATTAAGTTAGGGCACTGTGTTTGTTTTAGTGTAGCGTGAGAGCTAGTTTTGGTTTCATTGTTTGTTTCGTTGGAATTCGTTATGTTTGAGAAGTTATGTGGTGTTTGTATATGTATGATTGGAGAGAATGTCTTTGATTCGTGGGTTGTAAATTCGTAATTCGGTATCGAGGAAAAAATTTGTTCATTTTGATTTGTGTATGACCGTGAATAATCTGATATTTTAGAACGCCGTGTTTGTGTAGCGTGAGAGCTAGTTTTGGTTTCATCGTTTGTTTCGTTGGAATTCGTTATGCTTGAAAAGCTATGTGGTGTTGGTATTTGTATGTATGGAGAGAAAGTCTTTAGTTCGTTGGTTGTAAATTTAGAATTCGGTATCGAGGAAAAAATTTGTTCATTTTGATTTGTGTATGACCTTGAATAATCTGATATAATGGGGCGTTGACTCTTGGTCGTTGAGTCAGCCCTACTTAGTTTCCCGGATTTGGCAAGTTGTATTGGGTGTAGGATACATCATTTGGCTCTTGTATTTGTTCAAGTCTGTCCATCATTATAGGGCGAGGGGAATGAGTCCTAGTTTTTGGTGTTTGAAGGCGAGGTATTGCACCGAGATTCCTGGGATGTGAACTATGTGTCATTTCAGTTGAATCTTCTTCTGTGGAATTGTTTATGCATCGAATACTCTTTCTTATTGGTATATCAAGAGTTTGTGGTATACTTTGTGAATTTTGTATTGAAGTAGGTGGAGCGTTTTTCCAATCGTAACGAGTTTCGCGTGGAGTTTGGTTTTGATAAATGTGTTGAGATGGGTTCCTAGAAGGGTTGTAGTTAGTCTGCAAATTGTTGCTATTTGTTTGTCTGTTTAGGTCATATAGCATTTGATTATTATCATGTGAATGTTGTCTCGAGTTTTCTCTACCATTATATCGATGAGTATTGGGGCAGCTTCGTGGAAAGTGTCCTTTTTGGTTACATAGGTAACAAACGTTGTGTCTAGACCGACATTCTTGGACTAAGTGGCCGGTTCGTTGACAAAAGTCACAAACTTTTAGTTGTTCGTACTGAAAACTTCTGTGCTGAACTACTGGGCTAGGTTTATAGATACTCGTGCTATTCATTTTGCTCGCAATTTCCTTCAATAAATTTATTTCTGTTATTTCTGCTTGGGGTAATGGGTCGTATATGTCCCTGTTGCCGTCTACTATAGACCATGATCTATTTCCAACTATGTCAAATTTTTCTAGGTCAACTGCTATTTGAACTAGATTGTGAAAATTTGTTTCCGTGCTTGGTGTTATCTGTATTCGTACGATTGGGTTCAGTAGCGGATTTAGGTTTGAGGACGCCCTAGGCCCGAGACAATATGGCGCCCTTTTTCTTTTGTAACAATATATATATATATATATATATATATATATATATATATATATATATATATATATATATATATATATATATATATATATACCCTACCCTATACCCTACTACACATTTAATTTCCATTTGGTTGAAATATGGAGGATATACAATATGTAAATAAACACAGATTCTTTTTTAAAAAAAATTGGAAGCAATTATGGTTTAGATATTCAGTATGATTTTAAAATGCTACTTAAAAACAAATTAACTTTGGCAAAGGCTTTATATAAGAAATATTTTCTCCTCCGTTGTAGGAAAGAACGTATTTTTCCTGAAAATTGTCGTATTAAAAACAAATACAATATTAATTTCCAAGTTTTTATGAAGCTTGAACAACGATTTATGAAAGCTTTGATAAGCCAAGAAATTATTGAAAATGTTCAATTTATTAGATATTTAGAAATTGAAATATCCAATTTATCTCAACGGATATGCAATTTACCTTTACCTGAATGGATCATCAATAATTTTTTTCAAAGATGTGAAATGTCGTTTACTATAATGTTTAATAAAATAAAACTTACTCATATTCAGAAAATAATGAAATTATCAAATCGGTCTTCTTTTATGGTTCATATGCCTATAATTAATCAAATTAATGCTACTATGGATTCTTCTCTTATACCTGTTTTTAGTGATGACAACAATATTAACCAAGATAATAATTTAACCGAGTTAGATGATATAAGAGAAAAATGGTTACTAAATTTTACTGATACAGATATTCCGAATAATGTTGAAAATATTTTAAGTTATGGAGAAAAATTTTGTCCACCTATTGAAATTAGAAGTATACCATATATTCATATTATTGCTGGTGTGGAAAGTGTGTTATACCAAATGAATGAAAGTGATTATGAATCCCAAGCTCAAATTCGTAACCGTTTAGTCAATATTTCAACAAACTTTAAAAATAAGTGCAACCACAAAAAACTCCTTAGTGTAGATGATACTCAAATTTTGAGAGATATTAACGAAACAAAGAAATTTTTAAAAGATCATCCAAATATTTTAGTGACGAGAGCTGATAAAGGTAATGTTGCTGTTTTGCTAAAAAATAATGAATATTTTGAAAAAATGAAAAACCTATTAGATGATGTTAATACAGTGAAATTCACTTATAACGGCCTCGTTTATAACGACATTTCGCCTATAGCGTCATAAAATCAAAGTGATGGTTGGTCTTGGCTTTGTTCCTATGTAAAAATATTCGCTTAAAACGACTTCGGTTATTACGATATTTCTGATATAGCGACCAATTTTGCAGTAAAATTTGTACAGATGGATGTACAGATTGTTCGCTTATTGCGACCGATAATTTAAAAAATAAAAACAAATTAAAATTAAACAAATAAAAATAAATTTTTTAGATATGAGAAAAAATAATTGTGATTTATTTAAATATCAATTGGTGGTCTGTATACTCTATGTCTTTCCATTTTAGACATTTTTTATTTTGGTGATTTGGTTTACATTGTCGCAGTTTAAGGTCAGTTGATAAGGCGCTAGCCTTGTAACTCAAGGATGCCGGGTTCGATTCCCGACGGATATTACTTTTCCTTTACATTATTCAGAACGTGTGTTTTCAGGCCTGATCGTTAATGTATAGTAAAAGTTAATCGTGAATATAACGGGTTTAAGCAACAGCAATCCAAAAATTGTTGCAACATCTGTTTAATATTGCAAAAGAAAACAGAAGAAATTGGATCGCTGTTAAATTCTGAATTCAAATGTACACTATCCTATTTCCAATCGAAATATGTTCTATTTCCAATCGAAATGCAATTGTCTGAGCCTCACCGTGCGGTCACATATGGCGAATCAAACTACGAAATTGCTTCAACAACTCTACAATTACAAATCGATAAAGTTAAGACAATGAAACGAAATATTTATGTGAAAATATAATATAGCTCAATTAATATCAAATACTTAAACTTTAAAATGAAAAATTTATGATATAAGGCCGAAGAAAATTTTTTTCAGGGAAATAGTTATTATCTTTATTCAACTACTGTTATATTGGATATAAAACTTTATATTTTAAATAAACCTCATTCTGTTGTTAGGAAAATGTTATCGTGTAGTTGTCCCAATCACAGTGAAATTGTTTGCAAATAATTTTTCTTTGCATGAATAATCAACTGCCAACTTCAACTTTTTTTTCAGTGTACGGAAAGCTGAACTTTTCGCTTCCGTGAGAGACATATATTGTGCTTTGGAGCATAGAGTGGGATTTTTGATGAGTCAGCAAGTGTTGATGGAAGTGCATGCGTGACTAATAGCTAACAATCAGCGTAGTCGAAAAAATACTCGACGGCTACAAAGCAAATGAAATTTACAACGTCGCATAAACGGGTGTTTTATAAAATGACTCCAGAAAAAAATTTAAATAATAAAAATGTGTAAGTTGAGAGCGAATTTGAATTCGCGAATGGCTTGTGATAGGAAAAAGTAGATCACCCAGGTTTTTTAGAAACATTAAGGCTCTACCTAGATGACTTCTAATATTATTGAAAATTTTTAAGAAAATTGGACACCGAGTTAAAAAAAATTAACTGTTGGATAATTGCCCTTCACATATTTACTTGAAAAATCTAAAATATATTAAGTTATTGCTTATGCTACTCAACACGTCTTCTGCTCTTCAGTCGAAGGATAAGGATGTAATAAAATATTTTAAGATCACTATCGACAGAGTTTTTTAATAAAAATTGTTAGAAATGGCAAATGACCAAAGCACAACTCATTATAATTGGTAGATGCTATACAACAAGAAATCGTGTTAGTAAGTAAACGTCGTATTTCAATTTGATTTAGACATACCGTATTCTTGCAGATTGATGATGATGATGATACAGACACTGTGAGTTACGATGCTGATGATGATATTCCACTAATCGGATAGGCGAAGTAACAACTTCTGTCGATAACAACTTCTGTCAGGAGCGATGAAAATTGGGATGGTTTTATCATGGCTATAAATTTTTATTCGCAGATGAAGAGCCATTAAAAGATACTGTCGACGATATTATAAATTTAGCTAATATTAACGTATACGTTAACGTATAGAAGATATTCAAAATGAACCTGAAGATACCATAAATTTTTCGTCTCCAACAATTACAGATACATCTGCTACCTCTCTACTGTCATTAAATTGTTTTTGATAAAAAAATTGAACACTTCGCATATTACGACATTCGGATGTAACGACGAATTTTGATGTCATTTTCAATGTCGTTATAAGCGAATTACACTGTACATACAAATTGATTGGTAAAATTGCTAAGCCAAAGTTAGAAAAGGATATGAATGACATGATTATGGCTTAGGAAAAAGAAAATAGGATAACTAAGAACCAAGGTAAAAAATTAAGATGTTACAATAGTGTGAATGCAAGAATGTATGGGTTAATTAAAGTGCATAAAATTAATCGTCCACTTCGGCCTATTGTTAATTGCTTGGGTACTGTTACTTATTCATTATCAAAATTTTTATCTGATGCGTTAAATAAAATAGTCGGAAAAACATCAACTTTTATAAAAAATGCAGAAGATTTTAAAGAAAAAATTCAAAACATCATTTTACCGCCAGGATATTCACTAATTTCTTTGGATGTGGTTTCTTTGTTTACTAATATTAGTAAGGAAGCTGTGATTGCTATTGTGAGTAAAAAGTGGATGACTATCAAAAAAGAAAATAATTTAAAGTTAAATAAAGTTCACTTTTTTCAAGCTTTATTTATGGTCTTGGATAATTGTGAATTTTTATTTGATGGAAAATATTATAAACAAATTTTTGGATGTCCTATGGGATCGCCGATTAGTCCTGCTGCTGCTAATTTAGTAATGGAATCTGTGGAATTTGACATCTTAAGCAAGTGTGATATTAAACCTCCTTTCTTTTTTCGCTATGTTGATGACATTTTTACGGCAGTTCCTACTGATAAAATGAGTGATTTCCTTAAGAGTTTTAATGAATATGATCAGCATATTAAGCTCACAATGGAAGTTGAATTTGAAAATAAGTTGCCGTTTTTAGATTTGATTGTTATTCATAACGAAGATGGCTCACTTAGTACGGATCGGTATCATAAAGAAACTTGGTCGGGAGAGATACTTAAATTTTTTTTCATGGTTACCACAAAACTATAAAAAATATACTGTTTTTCTTTTGGCTGAAAAAATTATACGTTTGTCAGATAAGAAATTTCATCAAAAAAATTTTAAATTATCAACTGAAACATTATCTTTTAATGGTTATCCATTAAATATGATAAAGCATGGTATAAAAAATGCAATATTTAAACACACATCTCTAGCACAAAATAAACAAGTTTCAACTAATGTTTCTAATAATGAAGAAGTAATTATGAAGAATGTTGTATCTATTCCATATGTTAAGGATGTATTTGAACAAATTAGAAATTTATTAAAACATTACGATATAATACTGTTTTTAAGCCATCATCAAGTTTAAACAAACAAATTTTTTCAAAACTTCAAGACAAAATTATCAAACAAATTGTAATTGTCCGGCAACGTATACTGGTCGCACTACTCAATGTTTAGAAAAAAGGATTTACCAACATGTTAAAGATTCGAAAGGAAGTAAAGAAGATAGTAGAGCTTTATCAATTCATCTTAAAGCTGCTAACCATTCTATTTCTTTGGATGATGTAAAAATATTAGAGAAGGAATCAAATTTTGGAAAACTGAATATTCTCGAAATGCTGCATATCAAGCAGAGCAAAAATTCTATTAATAAACAAAAGGATTCATTTTATATTCAAAATTATTACAATTCAACTTTGAATATTGATATTTAGAATTTTTTTTTGATTTTTGATTATTTTGTCAATGTTTTTATTTTAAAGTTTTTTTTCTTGTCAAAGTTAATAATTTTTCATTTGAATTAGTTGTCAATTTGTTGTTTTACTTTTTTCTTTTAATAATTAAGAATTTTGTTATTTTTTTTCCTGAAGATGATACGGAAAGCATCGAAACGTCGTTTATTGTAATTTTTTGTTAAGAAATTATACTAAAAAATAGGCTAGAAACCAAATAAAAATTTAATTTTTTTAAAATAATAAAATATATATATATATATATATATATATATATATATATATATATATATATATATATATATATATATATATATATATATATATATATATATATATATATATATATATATATATATATATATATATATATATATATATATATATATGAGCAATTTCACGAAGATTCAACATCGTTTTGACTTGACCCCTTTTAATTTTGATTATTTTTTGTTTATAGATAGTCTTTGATAAATAAAAAATACGAGTTCTCTTAGAATTTTTTTTTTCGACCAGGGGCCTTCACAGGGTGCCCCTCAATTTTTGTCATTTTGTGATGTGAGAGCATTTTGACGAGCGATTGTAGAAAAACTACTCAATCGATTTTCATAAATGATATGTCGTTGAATAGGTATTAGAACAAAGTTTTTAAAAATGTACACTGTTAATTTTTTGAAATAATTATTAACGGTGTAACATAAGAAAAAAATGGTGTAATTGAAAAAAAGATGGCACTAACTTTTTTTTTTTTTTGTTTAAACTAAATGGAAGCTTATTTTATATCTAACAACTTGAGAAAGTTTAGGTTTAGCATCATTTTTTGTTTTAGAGATAAAATTCGTTGTGCATATGACTGTCGGGAATCAGTTTTTTTTGTTCTGAAGAAAAAATATAAAAATGGCGATTTTTAGATTCAGATTTTTTTTTATGTTAAATATCAAATATTTTATTATTAAATGAACTTTTTAAAAAGCAATTTCAGTCAAGTTCAGCAAAATTTTGCGACATTTTGACTCGACCCTTTTTTATTTGGTCTATTTTGGTCTATATTCGGTTTATAGATAGCCTTTGATAAATGAAAAATACGGCTTCAAGTAGAATTTTTTTAAATATATATACAAAATATATACATTCAGATACAAAATTTGAGATGAGAAACAAATTAGTTAATGTTCTAACTAATTACAAAAATAATAACAATAATTTAAATGCAGCTGATAAATTAATGTTATCAAATATTAGGGAAACCAAAAAATTTTTGAAAGAAAACCAGGATATTTTAGTTACCAAAGCAGACAAAGGTAATGTTACTGTTTTAATGAACAAAATTGACTATTTTCAAAAAATTGATGTTTTGTTATCCGATGAAGAAACTTATAACTTGTTAACTAAAGATTCTACTGTTAGGTTACAAAAAGAATCCAATGAAATTTTGTCTGAACTTTTTAAGTTGTAAAATCGTATTCGTATTGACAATCGTATTGACTTTCAAACTTTTAATAACTTTAAGAAACAAAATTGTGTTATTTCAAAATTGTATGCTTTGCAGAAAGTTCACAAGGAAGGTGTTCCATGTCGTCCAATAGTTAGCTCTATTGTTTCTCCTACCTATAATTTATCTGTTCTTGTATCGGATATTTTAAAACCTAGTATCGGTAACACATCCACTTTTGTCAAAAACTCTTTACATTTTAAAGAAAAATTAAAAAACATTATTGTTCCTCCTGATCATATTTTGGTTTCACTTGATGCAGAAGCACTTTTCACAAATGTTGATAATGTTTTAGCAATAAATTTAATTAGAGATTCTTGGCAAAAAATTAAGAGAAAGTGTGGAACCAAAATTAAAAAAGATCAATTTTTAAAATGTATTAATTTCGTATTAAATAATTGTGAATTTAGTTTTAATGGTAAATTTTATAAACAGATTTTTGGTTCGCCAATGGGTTCCCCTGTAAGTCCGATTATTGCAAATTTTGTTATGGAACATATTGAAGAAACAGTTTTAAATTCTTTAAATTTTACGCCTGTTATTTTTTTAAGATATGTAGATGATATTTTTTTGATTATCCATAAAGATGATGTTGATGATTTGCTAAATGCTTTCAATTTATTTAATGATAGACTAAAGTTTACAATAGAATTTGAAAATCAAAATCAATTGCCATTTTTAGATTTATTAGTTATTCGAAATCCAGATGGTTCTTTAGTAACCGATTGGTTTCACAAACAAACTTGGTCTGGACGCTATCTAAATTTCAATTCTTGTCTCCCTTTCTCTTACAAAAGAAATACCATTCAAATGTTAACAGAAAAAATTATGACATTATCAGATAAAATTTTCCATTCAAAAAACTTTAATTTATTAAAATCGACACTTAGCAAAAATGGCTATCCATATTATTTAGTTACAAACATTATTAAAAACACAATTACTAAACTTTCTAATAATGCGGATCCTTTAGTTTTATCAACTACTGTTAATTTAGATGGTGACACATTTAAATATATTTCCATTCCTTATATTAAGTGTTTATTTGAAAAAATTCAAAATTTATTAAAACCTTATAATATAAAAATTGTTGGAAGAAGCGATATTAATTTTTATAAATTGTTTTTCACTAAATTAAAAAACAAAGTTCTTTTTGGTAAACAATCTGAGCTAGTTTATAAAATTTTTTGTGAATGTGATTCTTTTTATATTGGACAAACTAAGCAATGGCTTGAAAAACGGGTATATCAGCATTCGAATGGTGCAAGGCATGTCAGTCCAGAAATTAATTTTGTTGATGATGACAAAAATAGTGCTCTTTCACATCATTTATACAATATGAATCATAAAATCAACTATGAAAATATTAAAATTTTAGCCAGGGAATCAAATTTGCAAAAACGAAAAATTCTTGAGATGATATACATTAAAAAGAATCCTAATTGTTTAAACAAACAGAATGATTCGGTCTATATAGGAAATTCTTATAATAATATTATAAACAATTGATATTTTTTGCATTGAATTATTTATTTTGTGTTAATAAATTTAATAAATTAATATTGTTGAATATTTTACATCAGGGTATGAATTATAGTTTTTTGAATTTAGTAACCATTCAACAAACAAATTTTATTATTTTTTGAAAATTAAAATTATATTCTTTGTAGTGTTTTTTGTTTTTGTATATATAATTTTTTCTTCAACGAATGTTGTTGATGTTGTTTGTTAATTTTAAAAAATTTTGTAAAAATTTTTTTGAAAATGGCAAAGGATGTTTGCCGAAACGTAAAATATACATTTTAATTTAAAATAATTAATTTGTTTCTAAATAGGCTCTATTCCCAATATATTTATAATAAAAAAAAATATATATATATATATATATATATATATATATATATATATATATATATATATATATATATATATATATATATATATATATATATATATATATATATATATATACATATATATATATATATATATATATATATATATATATATATATATATATATATATATATATATATATATATATATATATATATATATATATATATATATATATATATATATATATATATAATATAAACATATATATACATATATGTGTGTGTGTATAAAATAATGAAAATAATAACAATAATAATAATAAATCTAATTCAGGTATAAACATTTATTTTTTTAACATTGGCGCCCCTCAAAATTTGCCGCCCTAGGCCCAGGCCTCACGGGCCTAGGCCTAAATCCGCTACTGATTGGGTTCCTAATCCCTAACTTAAATGTCCGTTTTGATATTAGGTCTATTTCTTTCATTAAAGCGTCATTTTGTTTTAAACCAGGGTAGTCTCCTTTGTATGCATCTTTTGCCATCATACAATGGTCATTAATTCTGTCCCCGAAATTTTTTATGGTCTCGTTTGGTTTTTGCTTTAGCGTTGCTAAGCTAGAAAGGATATCTGTCGGTTGTGCTGGAGAAAAATACTGTCGTAAAATACTACTTAGTTCTGCAAGGGAATTAAAAGTTTTGTTTCGAATTGCCATTAAAGCTTTTCCTTGCAGTCTCGGTCTTACGAGTGTCAAAAACATTTGTCTCTCGTTGTCCGTTAGTAGGCTACACATTGATTCACAATGTGTGATAAAAGCATATATTTCTTCATTAATGTTCGTGGAATTGTTTCCGTCGAGTATCGGAATCAAGTTCACAAAGGAAATAATTTTTGTTGTGTCTGTCGTCATTATGTCTTGTTTACCGTCTATTACTTTAAGTGCTAAATTATCTAAACAGATTTCAAGGTCCTTTTGGTCTTCGTATGTAGGATCGTCGAAGGGAAATTTTTTTTCAATAGATTGCAAAATATTAGAGAGAGCCTTCCCGTCGTCTAAAGCTTCAACGAATGTTTTGTTTAAATCTACTTCTATAGTATTATAATTTAAAAACTTAGGCTTACTTTTATTGGGTGTGGTGGACGTTGATCCTGATGTTCCTTGAGTTTGGGTTGTTGATGTAGATGTTGATGTTGGTGTTGCTGTTAAACTGATGGTTCTTGATCGCAAGCTTTTAGTTAACTCACTAGTTGCTGGAGTCTGGCTCATTTATTATTTAATCCTTAAAATTCCTTACTTCCTTTTGTCGGTAAGGATAACCGGCTGCGCCAAAATGTAGTGATAATTTTAAAATGGACACTACTATTTATTTATGTTGCAAAATTTATCGTTTGTTTGCTTGTTGTTTATGATAAAATAGTGATAAAATGTAGTGAAAACGTTTGCAACACTACTGTTTATTTATGTTGACAAATGTAACGTTAGTGTGCTTGCTGTTTATGGTAAAGTCGCTTTATGTCACTTAACATTGAACTTAAACTGTTTGTAAACTCTCGCAATAAACCCACTTGAAATGTTCTTATTTTATTAATATAACTTATATTATACAAATATATAACTTTTATTTTATTTCAATTTTTACATCAAGTTTTTATTTTTAATTGTCATTTTATTAAATTTATTATTTTTGCACAAGGCACTGTATTTATTTGCAATAATTTATTTGCAATAATTTTTTACTATCACTAAATTAAATTAAAAGATTTTTTATCACTAAAGTTAAATTATTTAAATAGAAATTGACGGCTAATGGTCATAAAAAGGCAAATTATTAATTGTTGTCGTTTTAGAATGTTAACGGTTGTGTTTTTTTTAATTTTAATCACGGTTGATGATTACTTGATTTCGTAACGTATTGACTTGACTTCGTAGCGCTTGAAGATAGACTGTGTTTTTTGAAAAACTAATTTAAAACTCATCAGTTTAAAATTCTGGAAGGGCAATTGTTTTTTACAGCACGTATTTCAATAATCCAATTACCTTGAGAATTTTCATTGGTTAATTTCCATACGCGACATAAAAACAGGAAACTTGTATTCATTTACATGGCTTCGGTTTAAAACAATTATTTTCATTATAACTGAATTTTGCTGAATTGCTCTTTAATCAAATGCAATAATTGTTATTTTTATTGTACTAATTAAAGTGCATTTACCATGAGTTTTATATTTCAGAATACAAATTAACTCATATTTTGAAATAAAAGGTGAACATAGGTTTCCGAATTTATGGATTTATGCTATGAGAAAACAACTGCAAGATATAACTTCTCGCAACTATTTGTCATCGCATAAATCTGTATCACTATAGAGGCGTGTCATCTCTATATAGAATAGTATACAGAACATAAATAGATTTACAAATGTTCGCAGTACCCATATGTTCAATGTGCTCGGTGCTCACTAAGAAAAGAGAACCTACAGGTTTCTAATGTTCAATTTCTCGATACTTCTGCAGGTTATACACTATTTGTTGTGGCTCCATTGTTGGTTCAGATATAGAGAATATCTAGGTTTATGCCTCTATTCTGTCTTCGCAACATATAATTGTCCATACAAAAATCAATCAGTTCTACATCTATAAAGCGCGCACTCCCAGCCAGCACACTTAGTGAAATTTAGGTGAACCATTTTGGGATTTGGTTAAATTTAAGTAAAAGTTTGGTTAAATATGTGGAAAAAGGTAATAGATGACTGTTTCAGCTAATTAGTGTACATGTATTTCTAGTCGAAAATTATAGTTAATATGTTTTTGGTGTAAGAAAATAAGTTAATAGGTAAATTTAACATATTAAGTATACAAATTTAAGTAAAAAAAATCGTGTAATACAGATAGTACATGTATTTCATGTATTAAGTGAAAATTTAAGTTACAAAAGTGTATCTAATACATGTATTTAACTTATTACCTGTTGTTTAGCTAGCGGTAATGTAGCTGACATTGCAACAGTTATTTCATGAAATAAGTTAAATAGCTTAAAATTAGCATAACTACGGAACATTGAAACTGTAAAAAAATTCTCAGACTGCTGTTAAGTTAAATAGGTCTAGTTTTACATGTAATATTGCATTTAATTTGGTTTAGTGAACGAATGTTAACTAAATTTTTGCTGTCTTTTTCATATAATACATATAATAGGTATATGTGTTTATAAGTATCCATAAAGATTTATAGCAAATCTCGTTTTCCGATGACAATTATTATTAGTGCGCAGTATATTGATCAAATCGCTCGGATACAGTCTTTATTATACATTTCTCTCACTAACGTTCTTTTAAATAGTAAAAAATGCCCCTGAAAAAGAATGTTAAGAAAAACGGTCGATACTACATAATGCGGCAGAAGAGAGCGGCCGAATTCGAAGCACGATTTGATGCATCAAATGTATCAACGGATGAAGAAATGGATCGGCCACCGCCACAACAACTGAATGCCCTTTTTGAAAATAATTTCCCAGCAAAAAATGCTATGATCGAAATCCCCGTTAGTGTTACTTGTGATGAAAATGTAGAGTGTGACGATGATATGCCAGATGATTGTACATCCCAAGTTGGTGAAAATGTTGAATTTTCATTATCAGAAGCAGATATTGCTGAGGAATTGATGCGCGAACACTTGGAATATAAGCATAACGCGCAAACTAAAATAGATCTGTTGAACGAACTAAGGCAATGGGCTTTGCAAAACAAGATTTCATCAACAGCGTTGTTATATATATTTTTTTAAAAGAATATTAAATTAAAAATATCACATTTATCGTGACTCAGTTTGAAATGAATCATCTTTAGAGGAGCTTTTAAAACAGTTTATTGAGCCATTCAACATTTATTTATTATTCTTGTTTACTATACTTGTTTTATTATTTTTTATTATTTACGAATTTCGAAAGCTATGCTTTCATCACCTATAATATATAAAAACTAAATTTTAAAGTAAGATACATACCATTATATACATATTGGTGGTTTAATAAAACCCCATTTTAAAAAATTAATAATCTAACTACTAAAAAATATAAAATATAAAGCAAAAAGAACGGATCTAATAAAACAATAAAATAATTAAACCATTAGAGAAAATAAAAAAAAATAAAAAAAAGAAAAATGAATTTGACAAAAGAAGTGAACCTAAATAATAACAGTTTTATAGTATGTCCGAAATGGGTGGATATCCTTCAGTCATAAATATAGTTTAAGTGATTTATTTATTATATCGTCGCTTTAATAATGAAATAACGTATGCCATTTATACGCTGTTATTATATAATGGGTGACCTGCATTCCCCATGAGGATCTCTATAGAGTGGCGTTTTAACATTTTCCAATTATTTTATAACTGGTGATGAAAATTAATATATTGATAATTAACGTACATGCAAATTTGAATTTGGCTAAATATTGAAACAGCGTAAATGCATGTACGATATTCCAATTCCTACAGAATAATAACTTGGGCAAAACCAGTGTAGTATATTTTACATACATTACGATCGCCACACGAAATGGTAAATATAAAATATTGTATAAGCATCAATCGTGACTACATGATGGGCCGGTTCATATAAATAAAAAATTGTAAGAATATCATGCGTTATTTCAATAATAATCAGTTTTAGGCTTAATCGTAATCGAGAAATATGAAATAACGTATAAGGTACCTGATTGACTTTTCACCTCTTTTTAGGTAGAAAAGCCAGGTACCAATGTGAAATTTTAATATGCTGTGGGGAAATTAATCAAGAGTAATTGGTAGAATTTTTTTTCCAATTTATCTTTATTCATTCAATAGTGCTGCCGAGTTTACGAAAGTCAGAAAAACGAAAAATCGTTAAACCCAATTATCTCGAAACTACACTTTTGCGAATACGTTGTTTCATTACTAAAGCGACGAAATGTTCGGCGGTCTTTTAATTATTAGGTTAAATAAATTAGATTTTATGTTTCCTTCTTTATTGTTCATCAGGATACCGGGGTTTAATTGATTTTCTTTTTCAATGAAAAAAATTCGTACGCTTCTAGGTGTTTTAGATTATTAATCTCTTTTATGAGCTCTAAATTTGATGGTGACGTGTTGTTGAGCGGAATATGAGCGGCAACGCTAGAATTCTCAGCTTTTTGTATTTTATTTCTGTAAGGAGTTCTTTCCGGCGTTGTCCTATTCTGCGTTGAGAAAAACCTACATAAAATTTTTCACAGTCGTTGCAGGATATTTTATACATTCATTTGGCTCAGTTTTGATTTTTAGTTTATAGCTTACATTTCGAAGCTTACACACCACGGACACACCATAAAACTGTTATTACTTCGGTTTACTTCTTTTGTCAAATTCATTTTTTTTTATTTTCTCTAATGGTTTAATTGTTTTATTAGATTTATTCATTTTGCTTTATATTTTATATTTTTCTGTAGTTAGATTATTAATTTTTTAAAATGGGTTTTTATTAAACCACCGGTATATAATGGAAATATGGAATGTATCTTACTTTAAAATTTAGCTTTCGAAATGCGTATAAAGTAAAAAATAATAAAACTCAGGAAACAAGAATAAGGTGCTCTTTCAATCATTTTTTAAAAAATTTTGTTTCTTATAATTTTATTTTTTAGCTTTTTTTATGGTAGAATGACAGCCCGATAATAAAGTAAGGTTAAAGAAAAATGGATGGTTCAATTACATGTAATTCTCATGAAAAAAACATGTAATAACTACAATATCTGACTTTGGTACAGTAAAATTACATAAAGTTTGCACTTGCTTAGTTTTGTATTCAGCTGTTACATAAAATATACATGAATTTACTCTGCCGAATTCAGATATTGTAGCTATTAAATGTATTCTAGATAAGAATTATATGATCAATTTTCCACTTAATAGCTAGATAATTTACATGTATTAAATAAATTACGTGAAAAAATTTAGGATAAATTTAAGTTATTCCATGAAACACCTGACAAAATTTAACTTAAATAACAGGTAAATAATTTTATGGCTAGGAATTATGGATACGATATTATCTATCTCCCAAACTAATGCATTTAAGGACAAAATAGGTTTTTATGACAATTTTAAAATTGACTTCGAATAAACATTTTTATACATTCTTTGGAGCGTATTTTTGAATGGATTTAAATGTTCATGTATAAAGAAAGGTTCGATCTTGTTTATACATAAAACAAAAACAGGAAAAAGTAATGAGAACAACCCTTAAAAATACAATTAAATATTTATTTTTTTTTAAACTAAATACTTTGATTTTCAATTTTCTTTTCGGTATTCGATAAAGAACATTAATTATTGAAAATATAATATTAGTTTGTAGTATACTATAAAATAAGAGGGGCATACATTTCGGAGCATACATTTTGTGGTTTGCATGTGTAACAAACAAGTTAAATTTAACTAATGATTAGCTAAAATATAACATAACATTTGCACTTATTTAACTAAAAATTTGGTTAAAATATAGTTCAACTTAATCACATATTAGCCAGCATATTACATAAAAATTACATGAAAATTTAACCAATATTTTTATGGAAAAAGTACGACACTTAGGTTAAATTTAACTTTTTATTATACATAAATTCAGGTTAAATGAGAATGTTCACTAAAATTTTGTACATATAATATCAACCTATATTTAATCTAAAATCCACCTACTGTGTTAGCTGGGCTTTTAATGATTGAGCGTGATCTTTTTTTATGGTGATTGCAAACATCAATTTAATTGACAATTGTGATCTTATGAATTGAAATGCTAATCAACCGTATTGTATTTATACTAAACATAATCATCAGTATTGTGTTTATATTAACGACGTAATTTCACATTGACCGGCGGAGCAGATCGATTCGGCGGTAGCATTAATAATTGATTGGGAACTAAGTTCGCGAATACTACGCACAGATCTTCAATCATTTTGCTATATTAGGCAGGAAATATCACTAATCGATTAAATTAAGTCTTTAAGTGAAACTCGACCATAAAAAAATTGAATTGAGATTAATGCAGGTCAGGAATACTTGTGCTTGTTGACAGCTTACATTCCTATATGAAACACATATCGCTAAAAAACACTATATAATAATCTTTCTGTATTTGAATGCAACATTGTGTTCAAATTTCAAGAGAATCGATCCAGTACATTCCTAGATTGCCTATTTTGAACCAACGAACATTTACATTTTTATTTATCATATATAGATATTTTATTATATTTTATTTATCAAATATTACAAATAACGCTTTTTTGTATTTTGTATTAGAGTGTATTAATTTTTTATTAGTGTATTAGAAAAAAAATAAATATATGGTGGCTGAACAAAAGTGTAAAGGATGATTTCCAATTGGGTTAGGTAACTTGTTTTGGAAAGAAGACATGGAATAGACATTGGTTGGTCTACAGAATTCAGGAGAAGCAGCGCTTGTGAATATTGTTGCATCTACTGCATTTGCGCCAGCTCCGGTGGGTGTGAATTCCGCGACCTACCTCACTCACATTTAAAATACACAAAAACATCACGTGCCTCAAAAGCCACCCAGGATCTCCAGAAGAGAAATCTGCCATGACACAGCCTAACCTCTTGTGATATATGGAAAAAAAACAAACAAACAAAAAAACCAAAACATAATTAATATTATTATCAACAACAAAATTTCCTATACAAAACAAAAAAAAATTATAAAATACTTAACTGGACAGTTGTACCTGCTGGGGCGATGCCTTCATCCAGCTGCCATGAAAAGAACTCTGGATTTCCCACTATCTCCGGTAATCCTCGTTATATCTTCATCTGAATATCTCTTCATGGAGTTTCTATCATCTCAAATCATAAATCCTATGTATTCTTCTAATAATAACTCCTAATAATTATAATATAGAATACTTGTTTTCTATTACAATTCTTTTTCCTTTTGTTTAAAACTAAAAATTGTTTCACTTAACCATGTCTAAATTATAATTAGAGATTTCAGAATTATTTACTGTTTTTTTTCAATTAAACTGCCAGTCTGCCACATAACACTTTAAAATTACTTTAATTGTATTTACTGAAAATATTATCTAATTCGGGGTTTAATAAAACTTATCACATGCAACGTAACGATTTGTCGGAATATTACCAACACTTCGCACCACCTTTAACTTTTCTATCGACCAATTATTTGGTCTAACTCTACACTTACAATTGCCAATTTCACCGTTCCACCACTTTAATCACCACCAACTCAATACCGACCAACTCAATCTTCCAAAACTAATTAACTGCTTCAGCTAGCAATTAACCCCAACTGCCTGAATAAAGGAACAAATTAAATTCATTTCTCATGTCTCTTTCTCTGGCGTTTACATCCCATAAAGGGATTGTGCCATCTGTGCAATAAGCTTCCAATCATCTCGTTCCAAGACCAGTTGACCTCAGCTTCGACATCCTATATCACGAAGGCTTTGGATGATGTCATCACGCCAGCGCTGTCTAGGTCTTCCTCTTCGACGAACACCAGCTGGTTGTTGTTGGGATGCTTTTTTTATCATTCTATCTACACTCTAAGAAAAAATCACTACTTTAATATTAGGAAATGGGTTGCCTACTATAATAATAGTAAAATACTTTGCTGTGTAAATTACAAACTTTACATCAAATAATGTGTAAAATACGTTCAAACATTTTGTGTAAAGCTTCGTATTTTGATTTGTGAAAAAACATATTATTTGTGAGAATTCACAGAATTTGTGTAACAATACGAATTTTCAATATGTAATAATAATTAATTTTTTGTGAGTTTTTACACAGAGATTGTAATATTACAAATTGTAATATGTGGAAAAAAAGAATTATATGTCATTATACATGGAAATTGTGAGGTTCTACAAAATATTTTTGTTTAAATCATAATTATTTTATTTATTAAATATACAATAACTTAAATTTATTATATATAATTCATTAAATTTTATTTAATATTTTATTCACTATGTATAAAACATCACTGTAACACTGCCAAATCACTGTAACACTTTTACATCACTGCAAACTGCCAATTCGTTGAAACTGCCAAATCCAAGAGTTTTCTGTAAAACAAAGTTTTAGAGATGAGTTTTTGAAATATATTATGTTTATACATAAATTATAAATTGGCCAAAAGTAAAACATTATAATATTTCCTTACTTATAATTGCGATCCATGGAGTATTATTTGTTGGGTTTTTTAGATGTAATTTATCAAATGAAACGCCAAACTAGAAAACAAAAAAAGATCTATCAATTTCTTCCTAATTATTTTGAATTAAGAAAAACTTTACCTTTTAATATTTTTGATTTCGGCAACACGCGTCTTCAATTCAAATCGATTTCGATACTTATGCGAAATCAATAGAAAACAGGTTGATACTTGACAGTATGTACTTTTTCAATTTTATGTGCAAATTTACACACATAAGGTGCTTTAAAATTGAAATTACACAAAATAAATGTACGGTCATACAGAAATAGTGTGAAATAGCGAATTTCGTGTAAAAACGCACATTGTGTGTAAAATAACTGAAATTTCTACCCAAAACATTTGCTGTTCGTTTTTTAGGTAGATTTCATATAAAAATCTACCTAATACAATGGGCTTCATCTCGGAATTTCGGTAAAATTTTGGTGCCAAACGACTATGAATGATAAGCGGAGACGGAACAAAAAAAAAAAAAATTCATATATATATATATATATATATATATATATATATATATATATATATATATATATATATATATATATATATATATGTATATATATATATATATATATATATATATATATATATATATATATATATATATATATATATATATTATATATATATATATATATATATATATATATATATATATATATATATATATATATATATATATATATATATATATATATATATATATATATATAACGATATGAGCTATAACGGAATTTACCGGCACTCTCACGATCGCATTTCTTGACCTACAACAAAAATTTTTTCTGTATACATTGCGGCAAAGCATTTCTTGGACAAGTTTGCGAACTGGCCATATCCGGGTACAGGTTAAGTAGCTAGAGCCAAAAAACTCGAAAAATCTAGGACGTTATAACTTCCGTTTGAATCATAATATTTTAATAAAATTTATCAATATTGAATATTTGATAATATTTCTATCATTTTTTTTCAAATGACAACCTTGGCGTTCCAGGTTCCTGAAAAATCAGCTGTTTTAAAAATTTAAAAAACTTTGTTGTCCTTGAGTTGGCTGAAAATGGCCAATCTCACTTTTTAATTTGTACGCATACGTTAACTAAAACATAAATCTTTCCAAAATTTAAAAAAAAAATAGTTCAAGTCTAGAGGTTGAGACACCACGACTGTTAGAACGAAAACAAACGCAAACGGCCATGCCTTCCTCATTTTTGAGCTTATGTTATTTAAACTCATATTAACTTTTAGATAAACTTTTTAACTATAACCTCAGAAATTTACAGCTTTCTAACCCAAGAGGTCTCAATGTAATTAGCATTAAACCTAATGCATGCCATTCAATTACAACAACAACTTCCATAAAAATAGAAAAATATCCCATAGAAAAAATATTAAAAAAATTTTCTTTTGTTTTTTTTTCAGTTTTTAGTGTTTTTCGCAAAAATTTAAAAAAAAAATTAAAACAAAGCTGAGTCATTATTGTTTTAAATTAACGAATATTTTCTTATATGCATATTGATTACACATTTACAAAAGTCTTCCTAAATTGTAGATATTTGAATTATTTGAGGTGTAAAAGTTGTTTGACAATTTTAGATTATAAATTATGTGTAGTAGTGTTGTAGGTATGAAGTTGAGAGAACGTTTGTTTGCTCTTTGGTGGATTTAATATGTTATTAAAAGTAGTTTAACCAAATTAAATAAAACTGTTCCGAAATCGCATTGATGAAGTAGTTTCCGTTAATGTATTTACTTTGGTTTGATAAATTTTTTGGATTATTCTGGACTTGGACTATTCTACTTAAATTTTTTATTTAAATTAATCTGACACATCCAATTCTATTTGTACACAAAGCTGTCTGGTCCCGAAATCTACCTATTCCTAGCGGATATACGTGTCGCTTGGACTTTTTACATTTGAAATGGTTAAATTCATTAAAAATTTGATAAATTATCTACTTTTATAGCAGTGATATCACAATCTAAAAGTTTAAGTTTTTAGAGTGTAATGGAGCCCTTTCTACATGACCAAACCGTCTAATCCCGCTAGATTTAATGAATCCGATTACATCGCAGCCTCCAAGAAGCTGTCTGATTCCGGGATTTATTCGGATTCTATACTGATTTTCAGCAACTTTACATGGACCATAAATTGTTCGTATGACCTTCCATTCGAATGTTGATAAAATTATACAATCGGAGGAAGTCAGTGTCCAGTTTTCACTTCCAAATGTAAGCACAGGTCGAGAGAAACTATCTTTAATATCGCTATTTCTACGTTCGAGAAGCACAATATCATCTGCGTAGCCAAGAACTTGACTAGACTTGTTATATATGCAGTTTTGCGTCTCAATTCGGCGTTTTTTTATCGCGTACTCCAGCGCCAAATTAAGCAGTACGGGCGCGAGTGCATCACCTTGTCGAACACCTGATGTTATATCGAAAGGATCAGAAATTGACCCTTCGATTACTATTCTGCAATTTGATCCCGATGTTGTGAGTTTGTACAGAAAAACAAGTTTCTCTGGGATACCAAGGCATATGAGTGCGGACCAAAGGTTTTTGCGGATGATACTATCATATGCTTGCTTGAAATCAACGTAGAGCTGGTGAATGCTGATGTTGTCCTCCCAACATTTTTCCAGAATCATCCTTAATGTAAAACATTGATCTGTGGTTAAGCGGTTGGGACGAAAATCATACTGATAGTCACCGATGATAGATTCGGCGAACGGGATGAGTCGAGCAAGTACGACATTAGCTAGTATTTTATATGCAGTGTTCAACAGTGCGATGCCACGATAATTCGCACACTTTAGACGGTCACCTTTCTTATGTAGCGGAGCAATGAGAGCTGTTTTCCATTCAGCAGGTAGTTCTTCTTGGTCCCAGATTGCAAGAATCCGATGTGAGACCAGAACTGCTCCTCCATTTTTCAGAAGTTCTGCGGGAATTCCATCGAAACCTGGTGATTTGCCATTTTTCAGTTTTTTAATCTCCTCCGTTGATGGAGAGCAATTGCTCGAATAGGATGAACTTCATTCCTCCTATTCAGTAGGTCTTGAAAGTGGGATTGCCACACTGCCAGCACATCACGTTCACTTGTTGTAAGTTCATTGTTTTCATTTTTGATGGCTGTAGATCTTCGGTGGAAATCTTTTGTCAGATTTCGCGCATTGGCAAATCACTCTTTTGAATTTCCATTGGCCGAATGTTGGTTGATGTTTTCGATGCAGTTGTTCATGTGCTCGTGTTTTTTTACGTATAAATTTTGCTGAGGCTTTCCTGGCGCATAGATAATTAGCTTGAGAGCTTCAGGTGTTCCTTGTTAACCAATTTTCTCGCAGTTTTGGTTATGGTTTATGTTCAACGGATTGGCGGCACTCGTCGTCAAACCATTCGCTGTGTGATTTCGGTGGTCGTTTTCCGATTGTAGTTTGTGCTGCGGCTATTATGGTTGATGGAAGCGTTTGCCATTCTTCTTGTTTGTTTAATGGCATCTCAGAAGAGATATCATGCTCTTCTATGTTTTGTGTTATTATTTCCTGATATCTGTTCAGTGTTTCCGGAGGTTTAAATGAATCGACATGCCAGCGCACGGTCTTTCTTGCTTGTCTATTAAATGTAGATGATAATTTGCACTTGTACTTAAAGATGACAAGCATATGATCGGTGTCCATATCATCACTTCTGTATGATCGAACGTCAGTTACACTTGTAGAGTGTCTCTTAGAGATCATGACGTGATCGATTTGATTTTCCGTTCTTCCGTCATTTGATTTCCACGTTGCATTGTGAATTCTCTTGTGAGAGAAGAAAGTGCCGGAAATTACTAGATCATACATCATAGCCAGCTCGGCTGCGCGAAAACCGTTATTGTTGCTGGTATGATGCAAGCTGTTAGGGCTGATGTGTGTTTTAAGTTCCGTAATCCTACCAATTTGAGCATTAAAGTCACCTACCACGATTTTTATATCGTGCGGTGGGATGTTATTGATGACTTCTTCGAGTTCTAGGAAGAACAGGTCTTTAATATCATCTGCTTTATCTTCAGTAGGTGCATGAACATTGACGATCGTTACATTGAATTTTTGCGTCCGGATTCTCAGTGTGCATAATTGCATATTAATTGGGCAGAAGTCGATAACATGCTGATTCACGCGGCAGTATATAAGAAAGCCAGCTCCAAAGTCTCCTGCGTTTTGATAACTGCAATAATAAAGAGTGTATCCTTTCGCTGTTTCATGGATTCAACTACCTGGCAATCCTAGTTCTTGTAATGCCACTATATCCAGTGTGTAGCTCTCGACTTGTTGTGTGTTTAGCTTAGCCCGTTCCAGGTTTTTAAATCGTAGTCCGGGTACAGTTTCTGAGGTTGTTCCAATAATGAATCCGAGATATTCCGAGGCCTGTGTACAGAATTCACGACAATAATTTTTTTACGGAAATGGGGTGTTAGCCCTTCGCCCTACCCAAATTTTCGTGAATTGGTTCGTTCTGCATCTTAAAGTCACCAGAAACAACCTTTTAACACGTTTATATAGCGAGCCGTTTGATCCAAGACAGACGCCCGCTGCAGGCCGCCCCTAACATGGAGAACAGACGCTTTCTACACATTTATATAGCGTGCCGCTTGATCCAAGACAGACGCCCGCTCCAAGCCGCCCCTAACATGGAGAACAGACGCTTGAGTTGCACTGTTTTTATGGCGCCAATGACTCGCCATGGTGCAGAATCATTAAGTATAAGCAGTATTTACTCTGCCCCTCTCAACTTCACCAACCTAATTCTGTTAGCGTTACCCAGGTAGCACGGCGTGGACGTAGAATCTCGGATTTTCGCTACCCTGACGTCACATTGGGTTCCAAATATAGGCTTAAATCGTCTTTAAACTTCATCAAGTGTTATATGCAAACATTCATGAGAGTGTTGCATATAAACGCTTTGCAAATTATGAACTACACGGTGATGGCTACAACATAGTAGTATTAACGGTTTGCCTACCGGAAATTTTTTTTAACAAGAACTTTATACCAGTCCCCAAACAAACATAATCCCAATTTTTTTAATCTCTTGACTAATGTTAGGGACGAAATTAGAACACAATTTCAAAGTTGTGAGGTTATCGGTACCGGCAACTTCAACGTCCACAACAAATCGTGGTTAGAATTTTCCAAAACGACCAACGACGACCACAATGGAAGGCAGGCAGAAATATTTGCCGTATCGCACGACCTGACGTAGATTGTAAAAAGCCCAACTTTCACTCCTCGTAATGGCGGTGATAATAGTTTTCTCCTAGACCTCTATCTCACATCTATGCCAGATATTACGAGTGTCGATGTCGATAAGGGTAGTATAGGAAATTCTGACCAAAATTTAATCATATCAGTTATGAAAACTGATATACTAAAAACTAGAGTTCCCAAATCCCGTAGAATATTAAACTTTTCAAAAATGGACTCCAATGGTCTACGAAGTTTTTTTCAATGTTTCAATGTTTTTTTCAAAACTGAAAACTTCTGCTCAAAACTTTACTGAAACCATTCATATTGGTATTAACAAACTCGTTCCCTTTTCAAAAACGAAACCCCAACAAAAATATTTGTTTTCGAAGACAGCCAAATTGGCTCTTAGAAACAAACGTAGGTTCTTTAATATTTGGATTCATAAAAAGAGCTCTGTTAATCGATCCTAATATTTAAAGGCCAACAAAATATCAAACCAGATAATAGAAAACGAAAAAGCAGAGATTGACAGAGCAAAAGCGGCAAAACTTTCGAGTATGTCAATTTCTTACAAAAGTTTTTGCAGTGCCATAAATTCTTTAAATTTTTGTACTAAATCTTCTATTCCCTCTTTCATTGATGGTGACTCAATCGTTACTGACCTTGCAAGGAAAGCTACATTGTTCACGGAACGCTAGTTGAACGGTTGACTCAAATTTGACAGTTTTAGAAACTCTTAAAGAAATACCCCAAATCCAGTCTTCAGGAGTTAATATGAAATAATTATATTTCAAACCCAAAATTGTTGAAAAAACTTTTAAGGGGGTCAAACAACAACAAAGTCTCGAACCTTTGATCGAATCTGGCATGCCAACTTGATCAACAAGCTCGTTGCTTACGGATTTCATCCTGCAGTTGTGAATTTGATTCAAAATTTTCTGTCTAACCGATTCGGTATCTATAGATGGCTTTTCTTCTGAGTCTAAATTAATTAATGCTGGTGTACCCCAAGCTTCAGTTTTATCTAACACTTTATTTTTAATCAATGTCAACGAACTGTTGAAAATCACCAGTAACCCAATAAATAGTTTTGCAGATGATTGTATTGTCATTCATCCCCTATCTTCAAAGGGTAAAATACATGAACGAATAAATCTCTCACGGAGAGACGCTGTCATAAATAGCTGCGTTTTTTTCATTTGGGTCAGGATCAAGGTTTGCAAAAAACGATGTGGGTCACCCAAAGAAAAAAAATATTGTATTATAAATTGTTGGCTGAGAAGAAAAAAAATCGTGAACTTGTAGCGCCATTTTGAAATTGAAACTCAATATAAAAAAAATTCAAAAAATATTTAACGTCTCTTGAAAAATAAAACCGCATAAAAAAATTCCAAAAAATTTAATCAGAAACACTAATCCATTTTTTATATATGGCAATGTTCATTGATTATTGCAAATGGCGTAAAATAAAATGAAATAAAATAATTGATAATTAATACAAAATTGTAAACATCTAATCTTTGAATAATATGGATTTTATATCGTAGGTATTGATTTAAAATTAATTTTAAGCAAATTTATTTAAATCATGTTGAAAAGTGAAAACAAATCATATAGTCCCTGGGCCTTCACCTACATAATTTTGTGGTTACCACATATTTTATACTTCGTGATTCGCCTGTCCTTGACGAGCCCGAAAACATTTGTTCCGCGATTTTTTTCAAATCGGCCGCTTTTGCTTTCGGCAAGCTCCGAAAAATGCCGATTGCCCGGGATCTTGTAAATTTTGGTTTTTTTTAACTATGGGGGTTGGAAATTTGATTTAGAACACAAGGGTAACCTAGTCCGACAAAAATTTGTCTGCTATTGTCTGATCCGACAACCCAAATATCCAAAATGTCAGTTGTCGGACTCGACAATAGCAAACACGTTTTGGTCGGACAAGCTTACCCTCGTATTCTAAAACAAATTTCCAACCTCCACAGTCAAAAAAAAATAAAAGTGGTAGCAAATTTACAAGATCGCGGGCAATCGGCATTTTTCGGAGCTTGCCGCAAAAGCGGCCGATTTGAGAAAAATCATAGAACAAATGTTTTCAGGCTAGTAAAGGACAGGCGCATCATGAAGTATAAAATATGTGGTAATTAAAAAATTATGTAGGTGAAGGCCCAGGGACTAATATTAAAATTGATTTTAAATAAATTTCATAAAGTATCTTTGACAGTTTTTTTATTTTGAACTAGCTGACCCGGCGAACTTCGTACCGCCTAACAGTCGATTATTTAATTTTTTATTTTTTTTAATACTTATTCTGCTATTCGAGACGCCGGGTCAGCCAGTAAGATAAAAAAAAGAAAAGAGAAAGTTAATAAGTCGACAATTACATTATGTCAAAAAATAAAAATTAAAAAACGCCTAAAATTCTTTTAATAGCCACTAAAAAATCACAATGAAAACTACAATTTCAGATTTCTTATTATGATCCTTATTATATTTCATTTTATTTTTACTTATTCTAAATTAATTTTCATTTTTATTGTAGTACTTTATGGTACACGATATTTTTTGTTTGATTACCTGGCGCGTAAACAAACAGAGCAGATGGTTTTCCAACACGGGAACAGGCAACATACAATTGACCATGCGAGAAACATGGGTTTTCTAGATCAATACCACAAACACTTAATGACTGCCCTTGGGATTTGTTTATTGTTATAGCGAAAGCAAGCCGTACTGGAAACTGCAGTCGTTTAAGCTCGAATGGTAGGTCAGTCTAAATCATTGGGATGCGGGGTATCAAAACGTCTTCTCCTCTATACTTTCAATATGATTGCTTCTGTAACGTATTCAGTAATTTTTTGTTGCTAATCGTGTGCCGTTACAAAGTCGTGGTTGGTTAATATTTCGCAACATTATAACTACAGATCCAACCTTTAATTGAAGATTGTGAGGTAGCAATCCTAGAAAATCTAGTGAGTTTAAAAATTCCGGTGGATAGTTCACGACATCATCTTCATTAGTTGCCGTATCAACTGATTTATATGTCCTCATTTCGCCAGAAATGTCATCTTGAATTTTGAAATTTAATTCATTTACATCAGTGTTTTTGACAGCCAGTATAGCTCGTTTGCTCAACCAATCATGGAATAAGCATTTTGAGCAACATTTGGAAACACTTTTTAAATGAGTTCAGCTTTTGATTGCGTTAACTGACAAAAACTCTCAGGAAAGGTGATGCAGCCAGTCAGCACGTCTATAGAAAATTGGCCATTACCAATATCAATGAGTTGTTTAGAGAATATGTCTCCAGATCGATCATTTTGCAACATGAAACGTATATTCTTGTTTAAACATAATACCTTGACATGTTTCCACAAATTGGAGGACTTTAAACATGCATTCAGTTCCTCAGCTTGCGTTGAACGTGGAACCAATGGCAAAGTTTGCCGATAGTCTCCTGATAATAAAATCGTTGCGCCACCAAATTGGTTTTGGTTGTTCCGTAGATCTTTTAAGGTTCTATCTAAAGCCTCTAAAGATTTTTTATGCGCCATCGTGCATTCATCCCACACTATTAGTTTACATTACTGCAAAACCTTTGCCATTGCAGAATTCTTGGAAATGTTGGAGTTTCGTTTCTTTGCATATTCAATGGCAATTTTAGAGCTGAATGGGCTGTTCGACCTCCTTCAAGCAAAGTTGCTGCAATGCCTGACGAAGCAAGAGCAAGAGCAATTTCATTTTTTGAGCGAATTGTTGCCAATATTAAAATAATCAAAAAAGTTTTTCCTGTACCACCAGGAGCGATGTATTGTAAAAATTTATATGAGCTATAATAGTTATGATTAAAAAACATACAACTGCAAATACTATTACAAACCTTAAAAGTTGGCATGAAATTTTCCCGAACTACGTTTGTTGCTCCAAATGAAGTCATTTGAAAGCAGTTGTTGTATTGTTGAATATTGTTTAAAAAGCGTATGGAATCTGTTCCTTTTCCTAAAACCAATGAGTACATTGTACAATGGCTCTGGAGGTGGAAGCAATGGTATCAATTTCACCTTTCCATTTGCGCAACACAATCCATTGGCTTCATTTTTGTATTTCAATGCCTTACATTATTGGCAAATTGAGTTCATAGGTCCAATAGCAACACACTTATAGGCACTGTAATCAGTTGACATATCGTAACAGAAAGCAGCTCGATTCAAACTTGCACCGTTATTAGTCGAATGTCGCGCTTCCGGCTCAGTCTTAACCGAATTCTTTCACGTTCATTGCGATCTTCACGTTCCTGGGCAGTACGATTAGATTGATAATTAATTTGATTCATTGCATTTCGGGTTCTTCTCCCTAAATTTGTCCGCCGAATTATAGGAGGCATATTGGGTATAAATGAGTCACAAACACACAACACTTTTTTAATTTTATAGAAATTTGTGGCTTTTTTGATTTAGTAATATTATAGATGCACAGCAAAGAGACGTTTACATTTCAAGTGACATTTTACCACACACAATTTACATTTTACCATAGACAATTTGTTTTTGAGTTTGAATTGCATGACATCCTTTAAACATGCATTCTCCACTAACACTTAAAAGTCATGGTATGGCATTAAAGTTCAAATTGACTTTTAAGTATTATTACGAATCGATTGTATGAGAGTATAGAAAAGTGTTGTTTTTAGTCTTTTTCAGGCAATTTTTTAAATTTTTCTCTCCGTAAGAACCATCCTCGTACTTTAAGGAGTATTCTAAAAAAAGAATTAACGAAATCGGTTCAGCTGCTCTGGAGATTTGCGCTTAGCAACACATTCAGCGATTCATTTTCATATTATAGATAAATTTTCTTTGACATTTATAAGTTTTAAAATGACTATACCAACCTTATAAAATCAAAACCTACGTTTCGCCATCTCTTGCAATTTAATGTAACCAAAATATTTTAGATCATTGATCTAGACCCAGATAAATATCTGGGTTATGTTGTTGTCGTTTTTACATGTAAAAAATAGACTTGATCTAGACCTTGACCCTGACCCAAATGAAAAAAACGCAGCTAATGTAAACGAGTACCTAGAAAAAATCGCCGATTGGGGTGGCAAAAGTTTGGTCAATTTTAATTCCACCAAAACACAGCTATTGATTGTTTCAGATCTTAGACCGAGTTTCCCAACGATATTTCAATTAATATGTGTGACAACTAAATAGATAAATATGAAAGCATTCGTTTATTGGGAGTTGCAATTTTCAATGACTTACTCTGGAACGATCATATAATGATCATGACAAGATCGAATCAAGAAAAATCAGCCTCAGTATGGGGCGCTGCATCTGTTATTATCCTGGCTTTTTTGGACTCTGTTCAAACACGTGCTATACGAATTGTTGGTGATCGAAATTTAACATTATATCTTGATATCCTACAACATCGTCGCACTGTTGCTGATCTCGTTGTTTTTTATATTTATCGTCACCAAAAGGGCTCGGATAAAAGCAGATCCATCATGCCTCTAACATATTCTTTCCCGTTTTACTCTTCAATCGGTTTGTGCAAACAGTCAAACTGTCGAGATTACTCACTGTCATAGTAACAAAATGCAATGGGACTTCTTTGTGCGTACATCGTGCAAATGGAGTGCTTTGCCTGAATCAATAGTCTCGAGTGCCTTCAATCCACAAACATTTTTAAAAAGCGTCCACCATCACATCAGAACGCAAGTTGTTGTGGGACCTAGGTGTTAAAAAGTTTTTTTGTGTTGTTGTGACACATTTTGTAATTCCTACTACACAATACTTTTTATTAAAAAAACAATATTTTTATTTTTTATCGCTTTAAATTTTAGTTTAAAGTGTGTTAAAGTATGAACTTATGTTTTGAGAGAGACAAATGATCAGGCATTTAAAAATTGCACTGAATTTCATCTAATTTTACAGCTAGCTACTTATCAACACAACTTCGATTTCATTTTTAAAAATATCTTTTAATTTTAAAATTAGCCTTTTCACGTAGTACTTCTTTGATGCAATCTGCTTTCTTTTAGTCATATACATACATATATATTTTTTAATGTTAAAATAAAAATTTTTGTTTCCTTTGACATCGAATCCAACCTATTACTGGTCAATTGAAAATTAAAAATTTTTTGTATATTTTATTTCGCTAATCAAAAGGATCAAAGTGAAATTGTAAATAAATGAATTGAAAAAACGACTCCCATTCATACAAATAACTATTTGAAGAGTGAATATAATATTTGAATTTTTTTATATTTGAATTGCATTGAATTATTTCGTTAGGATTTAAATGAAATGGAAAATTTGAATTTGTATTTTCATAAAAAAGTTTTGAATTGATGTTAAACAGGTTGAAGGTTTGCGATGCGGTTGTAATTCCATTGATTTATTACTGCACAAAATTTTTATAGTTGAAACAAAAAATTGTGGCTAATATTTATAATTTCTATTATCATATACAACAAATAATGTTATTATAATTGAACTTCTACCTCTTGAATTTATCTAACCACAATTTCAATCTACTATCTACCATAAAATTCATCACCTACTCATTGAGTGATAATAAATAAAAATAATCATGATAAATTTTTTTTGTTTGAAAAATCAATTTTCATAAATCACAATCAATTTTCCAATTTTTATTTTATTTTCTATTTCTATTCTTTTGTATCAAAAAGAAAATCAATTTTTTCCATAAAATTCTTAACAAGAAGAAAGAAATATATATATTTTTTTTCTATTTCGCGATTTAAGTTTTTTGAAGTAACGAAATATTATTGTTATTATGATGTACACGTATTTGAATGAATTGACGGATCATTTGCTCAAAAAAATTATTTTCCTGCCGACGATCGGAGTAGTGATGATCATGGTGATTGTATTTCATTAAAATTTTTAGCTTTGTTGTTATTATTGTTATTATTATTCTATCACAAAATAACAACTGGTTAGCTGGTAATCACTATAACCATCTGGATAGTTTATTTATTTTTGAAATGTAATCAAATCTTTAGTGGATAGATAAAGGAAAACAAAAAACAGAATCAAATTGTAATTATTGTAAGTTCTTTTTTGTTCATGAAATGGAATAATGGGAATTTTATTTGACTTCATAAATTTAGTCTGGAGTAGTTTTATGGAATTGACGTTGTTTTAAAACAGAACAATAAACTGTAGTTGAGTTTGTTTTGTATTGGATGTGTCACTTTGTGGCTTTCTGGATTGTTTAATACTAAGAGTTATACTACACAACACACATATTTACGGAAAAATAAAATACATAGTATTTCTTCTTCTCACTCTAGAGCTTGAAAATATTGGATGAAATTACCAGTTTCCGAGAGATTATTGGTTAAACTACCACTTAGTTTTAGCTCCAATATAAACGGTTTTTGTAAGTAATTTATGTTTAGGGTAACAATCAGGCGAATTTTCAATTTTGTTCAACATTGTAATAAAATCGACATCCAAAAAGTCAGCATCAGTCGGATGTATGAGATCGTTACACTATACAGTCACAATAGATGGGGCGTCGGGAACTATATTTTGAGATCCTTTCGTTTGCTCAATCGTAAAATGATAAGCTCCAGGTTTCAAGCTCTCTCATTATAAGCGAACGCTGTGATCTGTTTGACTCATCAGTTATTTGAGACTGGAATGATCTGCAGTGATCTTGAACTGGTGTTGACATTTTTGTACACTTAACAGCGCTGCAATATCTTCGTCTTTGTTAATTTGTTAGAGCACTCCGTCGACTTTTTGTTTGCTAGCGCCACATCTAATGTAAAAGATTTGTTGTAGTCAGCATGTGCCTCTCAAGAATTGAAGCTGATGTTAACAATTTTTTAAATTCTAATTATATTATAGTCCATTCTAGCTTTGATATATTGGTAATGGTAACTTTGATATATTGGTCATCTAATAATGAATCGAATAATTTACTTTAATAATTGCATTGACCGAACAGAATCCCAAAGTTTTATTGACGAGAACTTTCTGTTTTTGTTTCTTTTTTTATATACATTGGTCTTTTTACGTCAAATAATTATTCAGAATGCTCATCACATGATCTCAAATACAGAAAAAAACAAGATCATAATTATTATTTTTCCCTAAAACAAGATCTCCTATTGCTATTCAAAAATTAATACACATACCAACACAAAAATCAAAGACTACAATTTCCTATTTAATAAATTCTGAATAAACCCCAAACTCATTTACACTGAGGATGGATGATAAAAGTTTGATAATCTCTCTATGATGTATGTTTGACTTAGTTTTTATTATTAAGGTAGCTCCAAACATGAAAATATAAAATTGAATTCCGGGGTTTCTTTAAATATTTTTGCCTTTGATTTTTTTATGTTGATAAAGAGTAAGAATCGGAATAGGATAATAAATTGCTTTTATGAAGTTGTTTATTAGATGGTTCGGATGGAGCAAGAATCGAAATCAAGCCGATCGTTCCAATTTACTTGTTTTATACGGACGTTAATATATAAATTTTAAAAATAAAAGATTTAATTTTATTTCTATGATCACTCAATATACTGGTATTTCTATGATCACTAAACAAATATGTTATTCAACGAATTACGCCAAGAGCCTACAGCAAAAGGATAGTTCTCACCTTTTGATTTTATTGTCTTTGGTTTTAATGAAAGACCTTTTAAAATGGTGAGTTAGGTTTTGTGGCGACGAATCTTAATAAATCAGTTAATCTATTTTAGATGCCCTGAGGCACCAAAACATAAGATGTTTTCCACAATTTTCAGACTATCCTGATAACGATGACCGATCTCTTTATGGCTCCGACGAATCAAATATGTTGGGGAAAGGTTGTCAGAGACGGTTTATGAAAAGCAATAATTTCATTCATGTTCTATTTATCAATTCGGTTTTTTCAAGATCGTCCAAACTTAATTAAATATCGTTTTTTGTAGAAGTCTGTGTAATGATATTCTCTTGAGGGATTAGTTGACTCAAAAGTTGTTTATCTCCATACCTCATATTTAAAACTCGATAAATAATTCGGAGCTATTCTATTGATTAAAACCTCGAAGTAAGCATGCAACTTTCCTATGCAACATTCATATGTTTTCAGGTACTATTTTCAAGAGCTCTGTTTCAGAAAATCTGTTAGATAAAAGACCATTTAGTGTTCAAATTCCTAGTGAAAAGCAATCGAATCATTCTCCAAAATTTTCACTACGACGTTCAACAAACTATCACGTTTCACGTTTCTAGACCGAGATTGATTTCGCTTGATACCATGCTATACAAGTGGTGCATACAAGATTTTATGTTTCACTTAATAACCTAAGAAACTGTAATGGGCAAAGGTAGGGAAGGTCCTTCAGACGTATTCCTAACCTTGGCTTACCAGGAAATGGTGAGCAATTAAATGATGGCCCTTGGTGACCGCCTCCGACTTCTGGTCTTCCGTCAACTGCTCCGAAGCCATCTTCCAAACCCCCTTTGTTTATTATATCTTGTAGTTAAATTGTTTTTGGCTTTCGATTTGGCTATTGTTAGTAATTAGCTCGATTATTTTGCTGCCAAATATTCTTATTGTTTTCTCGTTTCCTCCTCAAGTTTTTCTTAGATTTGTTTTTAGGTTTATGTTTTTGGCTTCTTATGTATTTTTATTTGTCATTTTTTTATTTTGCCTTTCTCTTTATGTTTTTTTTTTGCTATTGGTAAATTTTTTTGTTTGGCTCGGCTAACTCAGTCGATAGAGCTTTAACTTCTTGGTTTTTCATGGTTCTTAGAACGAATTTAGTCAGCTTTACTCCTTCCTTTTATCCGGTACTGGAAGATATTCTGAGTCAGTCGTACTGTTTCGTTCTCTTTGCCTATAGTATATACTGTAGCGTTATTCGAAAATGTATGTATACATTTTTTAAATAATTTCAACCCAATTATTTAAAATATTTCGAAGGCAATTTATTTGGCAAAAATTAAGTGTAATAAAATTAAATCAAATTATCAGTTTTTGTGTTAGTTTTTGGGAGTGTACAAAGACTTGGTTTTGATTAATAAAATGCTCAAATTAAAGATTAACAGATCACAGCAAATTGCTTACTGTAAACAACGTCGTAAAGAATGTTAAGGGAGTCCAGCAGCCAAATTCTGTAACTGTGAAGCGGTGAAGTGATAAAAATTTCTTCGTTTCTTTTCATTAAAAAACTTATCACTTCACCGCTTCACAGTTACAGAATTTGGCTGCAGCAGCCAAATTCTGTAACTGTGAAGCGGTGAAGTGATAAGTTTTTTATCACTTCAACGCAAAAATTTCTAAGTGAGTGAAGTTTTAAAATTATAAAGTTTACACTGACTTTTTGTTTGGCTATAAAATGAAATCGTTTCTTTTGTTGTTATTGAGAGCTCGTCAAAATTTAAGTTTGAGTTGTTTTTTTTGAGTAATTTTTTTGTTATAATAAAAAACTCGCCAATTTCTATCGAAATTTATGATTATGTCAAAAAACACCATAACCTCAATGTGATTTGATTTTTTTAAATAGCATTTCTAAATTAAATACATATTTATTTTTCAAATTTATTTTCTTAAATATTTATATATATATATTTAAATTTATAAACGTTTTACGTTTGAATTGTGTTAAAAGTTAAATTAAACATTTAATATTATATATTGTTGAGTGTTGACGTTTGACAGTGCGGCGCTTGCTATTAAATTTTTTAACATTCAAATCGCATATAGAATCGCAAAAATGGTAAAATGATAAAAAATTAATGATAAAATCGAAATGAAGAAATTTTTAACACTTTACCACTTCACAGATACAGAATTTGGCTGCTGCTGAACGAAACGGAACGATAGGCATCTGAAGACTAAAGCGTCAGAAACCAATGAGAAGAGGGTTGTTATAGAATAGGGTGAGTGGTTCAAAATTTTATGACAAATTTTGTTGTTTGATTGTAATTTTTTTTGTATATATATAAAATTATGTAATAACTTAATTGAAATAAAGGAAATCTTCTGGCACGGCAGCGGCTGTCTACAGAATCTGGGTGGTGTAAACGCGGCTTAGTTATTTGGTTTAGCTAAATGGTTGATTTGCTAAATTTTCTTGTAAGAAGGTTGGGTGGAAGAACCTTTGCTCAAGTGAGCTAGCGGCAGGGTGTATTTCGCGTTCAACGACTCACTGACAGACCTTCACGGTCTACCAAACCTCTTACTACAAAACTATGTAAGCACTATTTTTGTGGTAAAATTTAACATTATTTGGTCTAACAAAAGTGGAGCAATATGTATATCGTTGGAAAGGTCTTGAGTAGTAGATGTGCCGAAAAATCTTTTTTTTTAATTTTGACGATTTTTTGAGAAAAGGAGAGAAAAATGTGATGGGTGTTTTTTTGAGTTTATATTGTTTTTTCAAGTTATTTCTTTCACAATTCAAAATCAATTATCTATATATAAATACGTAAGCACTATTTTTGTGGTATAATTTAAAATTTTTGCTCCAACAAAAGTGGGGCAATTTGTGTATCGAAGGAAAGATCTTGAGCAGTAGATGCGTCGAAAAATATTTTTTTTTGAATTTGGACCATTTGTTTTTAGAAAAAAGGGGAAAAATGTGAAGGCTTGTTTATGTTCGATAATTTTGTTTTTGCTTCACCACAATTTTCAATTAAAATTAATATTTAAATAGCAAAATAAATTGTTGTATGTCTGTGGCTTTGCGTGCGTTGGTGGGTGGATGATTGACAAAAACACATGGGATCTTGATGAAATTTCGGTATATAACCCAAGTTCACTTGAAAATAGAAGATTTAAGACAAAATGGATGGAGGTCTCCCGAACTCTTTGAATCTTCAATAACTTCAACCCTGAATTTCAATCTTATTGAAACCTGGTGTATAAGATTTTAGTACTGTTTTCAATATTACTCCGTTTGTCACTTAAGGTTTAAAAATTTGTTTGCTTTGTTTATCCTTCTATAGCCTTGAGCTACAAATCGATTTTTATGAAACGTAGGGTAAAGATTTCCATCAATATGATAAAGATTTCATTAGCATTTGGGGTATATTGTATACTAAAGGTTGAGGGTCCACCATACAACTAGTAGTTGTTTTCACTATGTTTTTTATATATGCTAGGAGCGTACAATATTTGTTCGTGAATAAATTTGTATGACACTTTAAAAAAGAAGATGCAGATATGTATGACAATTGGAGCTTATTAGGTTTTGAGCGATATTGACCAAAGTGGTAGTGGGTCCGTCGAGCTGTTTTTTTGAAAGTTCAATAAAATCTGAACCTGATAATCGATTTGGATCTTGGTATTTAAACATTTGGTACGGTTCACTACAGTTCTGCATGCCAACTTCCGGTTTTTAACTTCCGACAAAAAATTGTTTAGCATGCAATTTTTTGTATTTTGTCAGTGGCTTTATTCATACTATAGTCTACAATAATGAAGTGATTATGATGAAACTTATGAGTGTGAGAAGATAATAATCAACTTTTGAGTTTTAAGACACATTGATCGAAGTGGCAGCGGGCCCACCATACAACTGCTAACTGTTCACACTTTGTTTTTAAAGTTTGTTGGGAGCATACAGACCTCGTTCATTAATCAATTTTGAAGACACTTTGACAAAAGATGCAGATTTAAATGACAAAGTACTGGTTAGTGAACGATTGACGAACGAACGAACTTACCGCAAAGTGGTGGGGGGCCTCCCGAGCATCTGTTTATTTGTTTAAAACTTTAATATTATCAGTTCGTGATAATTGATTTTGAAAAACAAAGTTACACAGTGAAAATAAGCTGAATATGTAATGCAATTTGTTACACATATACGTCCGACGAAGGTCACCATTATAAAACAATTCAGAGTTTGCTTTGAAGAAAAATTTAATGCTCTTTGCATTAGCAAGTTGTTTTCAAACTTCTAGCGTAGCTAGCAAGTTGTTTTAAACTCCTACCATTTCTATAAAAAATAAATTATGTTGTTAGAGTTGTACTAAAATTTGTAGTTTTGCGTTAGAATAAGTTTTAATGCAAGATATGCTTTGCAATTTAGTAATAACTTGCTTTACATAGCCCATATAGCAAAGCTTGTATTGAAAATGGCTGTAACTTTTTCGACTGTGTAGTATATATGCTTAGAGTATGATTTGTAACAGTTCTGCATTCCAATTTCCGGTTTGTCCATTTATGTCTGTACAGAAACTATAGCTTTCTTGAATATTTTTATAATTAGATCTTAGGTCACTATATATTAAAAAGATTTTCTTTCCAGAGCTGTGGTGAAGTTCGCCTTTAGATCAGCGTCCCTATATATTTTAAAGTTTTTTGTTTCACAGTTCAAAATCAATTGAATCAACAAATCAAACTTTGAAATAATATATTGTAGTTATTTTTTTGGAAGGTCTATTTACAATTTTTATTTACAATGGCCAAATTTCGGTCACTGGGCGATCGCTATATTTTATGACTATATTTTATAGCTTGAAATAATTTGTTTTTGTTTGAACGTTGCTAGGTATACAAATTCTCCTATATATTGTAGTGTATGACAAAAACATTGTATGACGTTTAAAATAATATGCTAGTTTTGGAAAATTATATGAACATTTAATAACGAAAATGTTAATATCGAAGAGTCAATAGCGAAAATTTTCAAACATCTGCAAAAATCTTTTACTAGCTAAAATTATATAAAAGAAATTTTTACATATAAAGACAAAACTATAGAGTATAACAAAAAAGTTAATTTTTTTAGTGTCTTATGAGCGGGGTTTATACATTCCTCTCACAAGACTCCGGTTTTATGATTGAGTTTATATATCGCGTATCGGAGCCTTTATAATAATAATATATCAAAGTGAAGCATAAACAATTTTAAAAATCAAAGTACCTACCTGATTTTTGACAAACTTTCAAACTTTAACCTCAGAGATGTTCAGTCTTCTAACCCAAGAGTTTCCAACGTAATTAGTGTTTATACAATTACATGCCATACAATTTCAATAAGAAATCACTCGGGCTATTATTTTGAAAACGTACATCGCAAAAAAATCGAATATTTTTAAAAATCTGAATTTTGATATATTGTTGGTATTGACGAAAGAAAAAAAGCAATCTCTGCTTTTATTTTTTGAGTACTCTGAATCGGAGTTATGCGCGGTTAAATTTTTGAGGCTTTTTCACGTAGTTTTGGTAATGGTGTCAATGTTTTGTTAATAGATCCCATAAATTTCATGTGATTTTCGTATATTTTAGCACATAGGGTAAAAATTTATTGAATAATCGAAATATGTAAGTTGGAAATTAATAATTTTTCTCTTTTCCGCTAGGCGGCGCGTTAAATCTTGGTTTACTTCAAAGCTCATATCTCAAAAATCACTTTTTTTTTGCTGTTTTTCACAAATTTTAAAGTAAAACATGCAGCTATGAAATAAAAAAATAAAAAGTGAGAGATTCCATATGGATTTTTTTATACGATTTTTTAAAGTTTAGTATATGAAAAATTCACATGTGTTTTTACATAAATTAATTATTCTTTACTAAATGGTGAATCTAATAAATTGAAAATTTTATATTTATTAATGTACTAAATTTGAAACATATTTTTGCATTATTCGTTTAAAAACAGGTTTTTAATGAAATGGGGATTCCAAGGATCGAAGATTGTGATTTACTTTCAACATCTTAACACTAATACAGAAGCATGAGTCGATTATATTAATGAATTTTTTTCTCTATAAAAATCATAATTTAATGAAACAATAATAATATTACAAACACATACATAAAAAAATTAATTTTTATATTTTTTTTGCCTCTAAATTGAAATATTTCTGATTATCGGAAAAGGAAAACACTTTGCCAATTATTTTATCGACTGTAGTGTTATCCGATAAAAACCCAAGCACAGTTTGCCAGACTTTGAAATACGACCAAGCACTGGCCCATTAATGGTTTACAGTACATGGCTATTGTTATTGGGCCAGCACTAGAACCATTCATCGGTCGATCTATCGTTTACAGAAAAGATCCAGTATAGAGTTACCTTTGAATGGCCAAGCATTGGCCTTAACAGTACTTGGCTGTTTGATTGGGCCATTACTGGACCCATAAATTGACCGATCTACGGTTTATAGAAAATAGCCAGTACACTTTACTTTATATGGTCTATCAATGGCCTGTTAATGTTTAGCATTAATTGGATATTGTTATTGGGCCAGTATACTGCAACCATGAATTTCCGATTTATGTCATTTGGTTAAATTCACTAGAGTAATATCAATTTTAGAAATAAATAGTTTGAAGAATTTTACCTATAGTTTAGATATAGTTTCTCAGCTGAAAGACTTTGATATTATTCATAATGTTGGTATGAGTTTTAATTTTTTTTCATAAGACATTTCAATTTTATTTTAATTATTTTGTATTTAATTTATTTAAATTTACATATAATAATATTTTATATGTTTTTTAACAGCCCAGTCGTAAATGCCAGTATTCGACCATTGTTGCAATACTGGTCTTTATTATTGGCCCGTTCTAAGTATTAAAATACTTTTATATTTTACGGATGGCTCAGAAACTCAATATAAAAATAAGAAAAATTTTATAAATCTTTGCAAACATATTGTTGATTTTAAAATACCTGCAGCATGGCATTTCTTTGCAACTGCACATGGAGTCCATCGGATGGAAGCACACTTAAAAGAGAAGCCCGGAGAGCATAGTTTAAAGGAGAGAATATATCAACACAAAGGGAATCATTTGAAATTATAGAAATTTGGTCGAAGAAAATTAGCCACGTATGAAATTTTGTTTTGAAACGTGTGAAATGAACGTTGAAATATGTGTTTTCAGAAGATATCGAACTACAGGAACAATTTCTTTCACGGTTTTCGGACATTAAAACAAGTAGTGAACTTCAAGGGTTTCAGTATTTTTTACGGGATAACACTAAACGCGATATAATATTTGCAAAAATGTTTCCCTTTTTCAATAATCAGAAATATGTATTTTAATTTAGAGACAAAAAAAATATTTAAATTAATTTTTTAATGTAGTTGTTTGTCATATTATTAGTTTCATTAAATTATGATTTTTATAGAAAAAAAATTTATTAATATAATCAACTCATGCTTATGTTAGTGTTAAGATGTTGAAAGTAAATCACAATCTTCAATCGTTGGAATCTCCAATCCTTATTCTCAATAAAAACCGTCTTTCATTAAGTAATGCACAGAATATGTTTCAATATATAGTACAGATGTTAAAATATAAATTTTCAATATATTAGATTCACATTTAGTAAAGAATAATTGATTTGATTTGATTTGATTTGACACAAGTGAATTTTTCATAAACTAAACTTTAAAAAGTCGTATAAAAAAATCCATATGGAATCTCTCACTTTTTATTTTTTTATTTCATAGCTGCATGTGTTTAGTTTAATATTTGTGAAAAACAGCAAAAAAAAAGTTGATTTTTGAGATATGAGCTTTGAAGTAGAGCAAGGTTTAACGCGCCGCCTAGCGGAAAAGAGAAAAATTATTAATTTCCAACTTACATATTTCAATTTTAAGCAATTTTTCTCCCTTTGTGCAAAAATATACGAAAATCGCATGAAATTTATGGGACCATAAACCAACCACCATTACCAAAACTACGTGAAAAAGCCTCCAAAATTCAACCGCGTATAACTTCGATTCAGAGTACTCAAAAAATAAAAGCAGAGATTACTTTTTTTCTGTCGTCAATACCAACAATATATCAAAATTTCAGATTTTTTAAAAATCAAAAATTTAAAAATCGACAAAAAAGTGTACGTTTTCAAAATAATGCCCACATAAGAAATAATAATTTAGCTTTTGTTTCTGTTTTATTTATTTTTTATCTGTTTTATTTTTTTCGAACAAATTTAAATAAAACAAAAATAAAGTTGAGACATTATTCTTTTGAATTAAGAAATAAGTCCTTTAAAAATTTGGAAATGTTTTAGTTGCAATAAATACACAGTTGAAAAGTTACTGCCATTTGTAATACAAGCTTTGCTGTATGGGTTATGTAAAGCAAGTTATTATTAAATTGCAAAGCAAATGTTGCATTAAAGCTAATTCTAATGCAAAACTACAAATTTTAGGGCAACTCTGACATCATAATTTATTTTTTATAGAAATGGTAGAAGTTTGAAAACAACTTGTTAATGCCAAAAGCATTAAATTTATCGTTAAAGCAAGCTTTGCAATGTTTTATAATGAAGACTTCCGTAGGACCTATATGTGTAGCAATTTGCATTACATATCCAGCTTATTTTTGACTGAGTATATATTGCTTACATATTTACAAAAGTTTTCCTAAAATGATAGATATTTGTAGTTTTTGAGGTATCAGTTTTTTTGGTGATTTTTGATTATAAATTATGTCTGGTATTGAAGGCGTGACGTAGCTAGCACGTTCATTTGATCTTTGGTGGATTTAATATGTTATTAAGAAGTTTCAACCAAACTAAACAAAACTGTTCCGAAATTGCATTGATAAAGTAGTTTCGATTCATGTATTTAATTTGGTTTTAAAAATTTTTGGGATAATCCTGTTTCTACTGAACTTTTTCTTTAAACTAAGCTGATACATCCAATTCCATTTGTGCACAAAACTCTCTGATCCCGAAATCTACCTATTTCTAGCGGATATCATGCCGATCGGACTTTTTTTGTTCTTCCGTCTCCGTTTATCATATACACATGAAAAACGTGTTCTAGACAGAGTTGTGAGAACTTGACCATTTTTGATTTTCCTGAAACTTGGCACATAAGTAGTATGGACAAAATAAAAAATATAACTTATTTTAAAATTTTTTTAAAGTGCATAGTTTGAGCATAGGGGGCACCCCAACATGCATGAAAAATGAAAATTCTGCCAATCAGATGTAACTTTGAAATTAAATTGCTCAAAAACGGCTATACCGATTTCATCAAACTTTTTTTGTTTGATAGATGATTAATAAGTCGTTTTTTTTTATTATTTTAAGTTAAGCATGTTTAGTGTTACTCATAATAAATTATTAATTAACGTCTCTGAATATCCGAAGATACCATGCCAACTAGGAAGTGTGGTTAAGTTTGAATAAATTAAGTTTCTTTTAGAAATTTATGGACACTAACTTTAAAACTTTGAGGATTAAAGCTATCAGGAAAAACCCATGAGAGTAAGGCGTTCCAGAGATGAGAGATTCTGTTGAAAAAATCACGCTGAAAGGCAACAGTTCGGCACCTTTTTATATGAACCGTATAAGGATGGGCTATAACATTTGCTCTGGTGTTACGCAATGGGATTGTTAGTTCAGGTAAAATTGATTTAATCTCTTCAGAAGTTCGTTCACCCAAAAAAAGTTCGTTTGAAAAAAAATTAATATATTGTTTTTATAATTAATTTTTAAATGAAAATATTAAAAAAACTTTTTTAAAGATGGCGCTAGGGTCAAAGATCAATTGGAATTTAATTAATTTTTTTTTTGAAAATAGTTCTATCTTTAGTCTAAAATATATCAAATTAACAAAGAGGCTAAAATTTTTGTTCTTGAGATATTTAATTTTAAAATTTTTTAGAACGGGTGAAATTCGAATTTTTCTTCATTCTTTCAAACAACTTCCATTAACAAAAAATTTTAAAATCAATTAAATTTTAACTTTTTTATTTATTAAATATAGTTCAAACCTTCCTTTAAAATATATCAAATTTACAAAGAGGCTTTAATTCGTGTTCTTGAGATATTTAATTTTAAAGATTTTTAGTCCGATTAAAATTCTAATTGTTTATTATTTATTCGAACAATTTTCATCATCAAAAAATTTTAACCACTGAAGTTCGAGAAAATAATGAACAATTAGAATTTTAATCGGACTAAAACTCTTTAAAATTGAATATCTCAAGAACACGAATTGACGCCTCTTTGTAAATTTGATATATTTTAAAGGAAGATTAGAACTATACATATTTAAAAAATAAAAAAAGTTAAAATTAAATTGATTTTAAAATTTTTTGTTAATGGAAGTTGTTTGAAAAAATGAAGAAAAATCCAGTCGTACTAAAAATCTTTAAAATTGAATATCTCAAGAACAAGAATTTTAGCCTTTTTGTAAATTTGATATTTTTTTTTTTTTTTTTTTTTATTCAAAGTTAGGCATGTTTAGTGTTAATTATAATAAATTATAAATTAACGTCTCTGAATATCCGAAGATACCATGCCAACTAGGGATAAGAATGGAATGCAAATTAAGATTCTCTGAGAAATTTATGAACGTTAACTTTAAAGCCTTGAGGATTAAATTCATCAGGGAAAACCCAGGAAGGTAAGGCATTCCAAAGATGAGAGACTCTGTTGAAAAAGTCACGTTGAAAGGCTACAGTTCTACACCTAATTATTTGAACTGTAAAGGGATGCGCTGCTACGTTTGCTCTGGTGTGACGCGAAAGGTTTGCTGATTTAGGTAAAATCGATTTGATCTCTTCAGAAGCTCGTTCATCCATAATATATTTATAAAATATAGTCAAATCAGCAACATTTCTTCTGTGCTGCAAGGAATCAAGACCGTTAGTAAGACTTGGGTTACCAATGAGTTTAATAGCTCTACGCTGTACAGAATCAAGGCAGTTGAGACTACTCAAGTAAGCTCCACCCCATATGTGAGAACAGTATTCCATGCAGGGACGTATAAAAGATTTATAAACTAAAAGAAGTTGTTCGCTATCGAAAAACTTACGACATCGCCCCAAAAATCCTAACTTTTGAACAGCATTCTTAGCCAGATTAAAAATATGAGAATTCCACTTCATATTATTTTCAATCTCAACTCCTAGAAGTCTGACAGACTCATTCTCTAAAAGATTTTTGGGGCCAAACGTTAATGGAAAAGGATTGGGTGTCGTTATCCTAGAAAAATGACAAACCTGTGTTTTGCTTGTATTGAATTCAACACTGTTAGCAATACCCCAATCCATAATTGTTTTAAGATCAGTGTTAAGGGAATCTATCAATTTTGACCTACACTCACTAAGCGCTAAGGGTGTATATAATTTAGGTGCTTCATGAGACGCATGAAGCGTGCTATCATCAGCAAAACTATGTATAGGATGAACCGTTGAGTCCAACAAATCATTAATATAGATAAGAAAAAGAGTTGGTGACAAAGCGGAACCCTGAGGAACTCCTGCATTAGTTGAAAAAGTATTCGATGATACACCGTCAACATTGACCCGAAATTTTCGATCAGATATAAAGCTCTGTGTCCAAGATATAAGCTGCTCGTCTAAACCATAGGATCTCAATTTGCATATAAGGTTGTTATGCCAAACTTTGTCAAACGCCTTGGAAATATCAAGAGCAACACCGAATGTTTCTCCAAAGTTTTCAAGCGACTTGTTCCAGATATGAGTGACAAAAGACAGCAAATCTCCCGTCGCTCTTCCTTTTCGAAATCCATATTGTCTCTCATTAATTAATTTGGAAGACTCTAAGAAGCTCATTAAATTAAAATTGACATATTTCTCAAAAATTTTAGCAACTACCGATAAAATTGAAATGGGTCTGTAATTCGTAGGATCAGTCTTACTGCCCTTTTTTGAAACTGGCTGTACACTAGCCATTTTCCAAATTTCAGGAAAAATTCCTTTCTTATATGACAAATAGAAGATTTTAGTGAGGATTGGTGCTAGCTCCCTAGCAAATGTTTTAAGTATAATCGGAGGAATAAAATCAGGGCCTGTTGCCTTGTTAGTATTGATTTTTAAAAGCATTTTTCGAACAATGTTTTTCCGAAAAATTATCCGCCTCATTTTATAAGAAACTTTAGAAATAGGTTTAGGTTGGAAATTAGGTTCTTTTAAAGTAGAATTTAAAAAGAAATAATGCCCAAGCAAATTAGCTTTCTCTTTTGGATCATTGATAGGGACATCTCTATTAACAAGAGGCGGTAGGGAAGATTTACAAAAGTTGCTTTGGACAGCCTTTGCGGCTTTATAGAAATTCCGTGAACCAGTCGGATGTTCTGCGAATTTAGATGCTTTTTTCCTATTAAATAGATGTTTCTCTTCATCTATTAACTTACGACATAAATTTCTCTCTTTACGGTACTGTCTAAGGTTTTCATCGGTTTTGTTTTGATTAAACTTTCGAAAAGCCTTTTTTTTAACTTTTATAGCTTTTTTGCATTTACTAGAAAACCATAGATCAGTTTTCGGAATTATCAATTTATTAGGAATAAATCTGTGCATACCATCAATTACAGTTTCAGAAAAATTTGATGCAGCTATGTCTGGGTCTTGGCCGGTAAGGCAATAGCGTTTCCAAGGAAAACATCTAAAAAAACTTTTAAGTCCTTGCCAATCCGCAGCTTTGTAATCCCAAACATTACGAGGATATATTTTAGAGTAAGGATAGAACTATTTTCAGAAAAAAAATTAATTAAATTCCAATTGATCTTTGACCCTAGCGCCATCTTTAAAAAAGTTTTTTTAATATTTTAATTTAAAAATTATTTATAAAAACAATAAATTAATTTTTTTTCAAACCACTAATTAATTATCTATCAAACAAAAAAAGTTTGTTTGATGAAATCGGTATAGCCGTTCTTGAGCAATTTAATTTCAAAGTTACATCGGATTGGCAGAATTTTTATTTTTCATGCATGTTGGGGTGCCCCCTATGCTCAAACTATGCACTTTAAAAAAATTTTAAAATAAGTTGTATTTTTTATTTTGTCCATACGGCATATCAAAAATGGTCAAGTTCAAAAATGGTCGAATATCAAAAATGGTCAAGTTCAAATTTCGACTTTTTCACCTGCGTAGATCACGCTTTTCATCTATAGTCGTTTAGCACCTAAATTTTTCCGAAATTTCGAGATGACGCACATAGCAAAATCTACCTAGAATCAGAAAAGTTTAATTTAAATTGTGCTCCGGCTGATTAACTGAGTTAAGCGAAGTTTTTTTCTTGGATGGGTAGTAAATAAGGCTTTATAAAAATATTACACCATGAATTTTTTATATGTTACTTTTCAATTTTCATACATTGTAATTTCTAATTTTAATTCTAGCAATCAAACGGATACAGCTATATACTTACAATAGTAAACTGCTTCCTATAAAAGACATGACAGCAAGTATCATAGCATCAACACTGTTACAGGAATATATCTCTAGGTTTGGTATTCGTTCGGTCATAACAACAGATTGTAGCCGACAATTCGAATCCAATCGGTTCGGCGAGCTCACAACTGCACTACTGCTTACAATTCAAAAGCAAACGGTCTTGTTGAACGCTTACATCGTCAACTTAAAACATCTCTTAAAGCGAGATAAAATAGTGTTCATTGGAGCAGTGAACTGGCTTTACTTGGCATCAGAACTTCATTCAAAGAAGACCTCACCTGCACACCTGCAGATCTAGCGTATGGTCAAACTTTAAAATCCCCGGCAAATTCTCTATCGACACTTCAACAGAAAAGAGTTCCCGTACTTCTGAGCTCATTAAGAGATTGCGAAGTAATATGCAAACGCTAATTCCTACATCTCCCAGGCAACACAATCAGACCGACATCTTCATCGCGTGGCCAAAGGACCCCTTAGTACACCTAACGAAGGGCCGTTTACAGTTGCACGTAGGGCATGGTCGATTAATCGATTGGGACTAAATATCGATTAACGATTAATATGAAAATTTTAACACCGATTAATCGATTAATCGATTAAATAAAATTTTCACTAAATCTAATATTTTTAATTTTTATTAAATTTTTTTAAACAAATACGCGCGGTATGTCATATTTAAAAGTTCAACTTTTACAATGACATAAGAAAAAATAAAAATTTAATAGCTATCTATGTATTAAGAGGGTAAAGTAGGTCTTTTTTGCATAAAAGTGAAATTGTTGGTCTAAGCGTTAGCCGAGGGCAGCAAACACAAACACTCGAAGGCAAAAAAGATAATTTGTACTCCAAATTACATACAAGATTTTTGTCTTGTTTCTTTAATAGGATCTGTATCACTCTCTCTGTCAGTGGAATTTTCAGACCTTACAAAATTATGTGTTTAAAAATATACTGTACTAATTGAAAATTATAAGAAACTATACAAGCTGTATCCTTCATAATGGAAAGTATACTTTAAACCATAGTTTACTGGTTGGATTAATAATAAAAGTATTACTTAAGTTAAAGTAAAGATTTTTTTTTTTTTTAAATAAATTTGTAAATTTTAAACATTTTCGTAAATTTAGATTAATCGATTAATAATTTTTTTGTTCGATTAATCGAATAATTTGCGAAATGATCAATTAATCGAACAATCAATTAATCTAACCATGCCCTAGTTGCACGCAAACTGCGTAAATTTTTTGTCGTGAAAATTTACGGGAAAACATGACGATCGGCATCGACAGGTTGAAACCAGCGTACAGCATCTTGTCGGCAGACAAAAGCCATACACAACACAACAACAAACGTATTCATTTTAATATTTAATCGACCAAAATTTAAAAATTTTGATCTGGTGGGGAGTACTTGTAGCGGCAACACTCGGCGAAATTAGTACAATCAACAATTTTAATTATGGCAACACAATCAACGATGTCGATTCAATAATATTTTCGCAATCGGTCGAGCAACAACTCGTGTTCAAAATAAAATTAGTTCATAAAATCATAAATCGAAATCAAATTGTAATAAAATTTTATTACATAAAAGTAAAATTATAGAACAAATAAAAAGTGAATTAAAATCAATATAGTATTGAACGGAATTGAGTTGAGAATCCAATTCACACCTCAAATATACACACAAAATTTCCAAAAATTGTGTAAATTTGCATCAGTTGTGTAAATTTAAAACCTTTTTGATAGATTTTTACACCTCAAAAGAAGTATGTTGCCGCGAAGCTACTCGATTTTAATCCATTACTCTTTAAAACAAAATCTGTGTAAAATTCCTGAAGCAAAAAGTATTGAGCTGAAAATGTTTTAAGGTTTTATATAAGGAAGCAATTCGAATGGTAGTATTATTATTTAACATCTATTATATGAATGTTTTTGAAGTGAAACTTCTTTATCGGCGTATGAGAAAACTTTTAAAGCAGTATAAAGTTTTAAAAAATCGTCACGATTTTCGGTTACGTTGTTTTTTTATAAACTTTAATTTTGTTTTGATAATTTTATTTTTATTAACAGAGCATGCACAATGAAAATACTTTTACTCATGAGATCCAAGTTTGTATGAATATTTATTTTGAGAAAAAAAAATTCATTTTTGAAATACTTTTTTCTCAATGAAAAATTTCTGAACTTTTTCCTCATGATTAGTAGAGAATTGAGCTACCTACATTTTAAAGCATTGTATTTCTATTAAAAAATAATAATAAAAAGTTGCTCAAATCTCATGAGGAAAAACCTCATACATTGTGCATGCACCGTTATTTATTTAGTATTGTACTAAATGTTATATGAGTTGGATGAGTCGATTGTAGATGGTGGTCATGGTGGTCATTATGGTCATGGTGGTCATGGTAGTCAAGGTGGTAATAGTGGTCATGGTGGTCATAGTGGTAATCGTGTTCACGGTTGTCACGGTGGTCATGGTGGTCATGGTAGTCATGGTGGTCATGGTTGTCACGGTGGTCACGGTGGTCATGGTGGTCATGGTGTTCATTGTGGTCATGGTGGTCATGGTGGTCATGGTTGTTATGGTGGTCATGGTGGTCATGGTGGTCATAGTGGTCATGGTGGTTATGGTGGTCACGGTGGTCATTGTGGTCACGCTGGTCATGGTAGTCATGATGTTCACGGTGGTCATGATGATCATGTTGGTCATGGCGGTCAAGGTGGTCAAGGTGGCCATGGTGGTCATGGTGGTCATGGTGGTCATAGTACTTATGGTGGTCATGGTGGTAATGGTGGTCATGGTGGTCATGGTGTTCACGGTGGGCATGGTGGTCATGGTGGTTATGGTGGTTATGGTAGTCATGGTGGTCACGGTGGTCATGGTGGTCATGGTGTTCATGGTGGTCATGATGGTCATGTTGATCATGGCAGTCATGGTGGTCAAGGTGGTCATAGTGGTTATGTTGGTCATGGTGGTCATAGTGGTTATGGTGGTCATGGTGGTAATGGTGGTCACGGTGGTCATGGTGGTCATGGTGGTCATGGTGATCATGGTGGTCATGGTGGTCATGGTGGTCATAGTGGTTATGGTGGTCATGGTGGTAATGGTGGTCACGGTGGTCATGGTGGTCATGGTGTTCACGGTGGTCATGGTGGTTATTGTGGTCACGGTGGCGATGGTGGTCATGGTGGTCATGGTGTTCACGGTGGTCAAATTATTCATGGTGGTCTGGTGGTCATGGTGGTCATGGTGGTCATGATGGTCATGGTTGTTATAGAGGTCACGGTGGTCATGGTGGTCATGGTGGTTATGGTGGTTATGGCGGTCACGGTGGTCATGGTGGTCACGGTGGTCATAATGGTCATGGTGTTCACGGTGGTCATGATGGTCATGTTGGTCATGGTGGTCATGGTGGTCGTGGTGGTCATGGTGGTAATGTGATCACGGTGGTCATGGTCAATTGGAGTGTATCAGAGATATATACGAGGCTATATACTCACCAAACAATTGGTTATTAATAATCGGTGTTTTTTTCCCCAAAGCCTTATCTACCCAATTTCTGTGAAGTTCTAAATAGTAGAAAAATGATATGTCATAAAGAAGTTTCACTTCTTACCTGTGTACTCTGGTACACACACCACTTTTTAAACCACCTGTAATTAGTAAAGGGTTGTTTGAAGAAAGCATTTGTCGTATGTAAATAATTTTTCTATTAAATAAAAATAAAATAAAACTTTTTGTTTATTTTTGTATTTAATAAAAGTAAAAATAAAATATTTTAAACTAATATATATAAACTAAAATTAATTAATTGCCATTTATTAATTTAATTTATTTTTAATTTTTTTTTTATGGAACCATAATGCTTTTCAACACAGTTTTACAAATGAAACAAAGAAAAGTATATATATATATATATAAAATATAACAGTGGGCATAAACCTTACGCTTTATTTTACAACGAATGTTGCGTTTTTACAATGCAAATATTTAAATTTACGTAGCTCACAGCATACAAACAAAATGAATAATACAATTCTATATGTACTAAAAGCATAAGTTTTTAAAAAGTCATAGGCTATCTCAATATTACACATATGTTCGATTTTTTAAACTTATGATTTTTAGATACGAACTTTTGGTTTAATAATTTTAAATCTCGGTTGGAAAATTACACAAAAAACGACGCTAATTTAAAGTTATTATCACCGTGACTTTACGCCTCATTATTTATATTTTTTAGAAAGTATGTTTTTATAGGTAAAAGATTAAATCTTTAGAAAACTTAAAAGAAAAGAAAATAAGGTACGGCCACCCTGTGCCAAATGCTAACAATTATCGAAGTTTCTAGAAAATCGGAAATGGTTGAGTTCAAATCTTTTATTTTCTTGGCGTCGTAGCTCGATTTTTCATTAATTATGATTTAAACAACAGACAATTAACTGAGATGAATTTTTGTAGCAGCATGCATTATTATGATCCGAACCAGATCATTGTGTATAATAGGCCAGCAATACAAAAATATTTTTAATCTGATCACAATAAGAAATCATATATGATTTACGTATTAAGGTATGCCTTTTTTATATTGATCTAAGCTCTAATTTATTTGATCAAATTCTATTTGCTTAAATATAACTAGAGCTAATATGTATATCTATTTTAGGATAATAGTGGTAAGGCTATTACTTCGTATAAGAAAGAATTTACATTATACATTTTTTATTCGATTTTTTAAAAAAACGCATTCAATTTATTTAAATTAAAATATAACGATAAAATATAATTTTTTTTTGAGTTATCGACACGACTAGACTAGCATTTTGTTCAGTTAGACCCTATCCCAAGTTCCAACCGTATTATTAGATGATCTATTTGAACTGATCCGGTCCTGATCCAGCCCTTATCAGTGATTGAAAAAACTGGAACTGGGATCGGATCTAACCCCTAATGCTCGGGATGATTTGTCCAACATCAGTATACCATCTTTTTTGGTCAACACTAACATCAAGCATGATACAAATAAAATCTTAAATCAAATTTGAAACGAAACCCAATTTTAAAAAATTGCCTGGTAACGGTTTTTTGTACAGTTTTCTTATGCTACTAGTTCAAACCAAATTATTGAGTTTATTTTAATCATATGTAATAATAACCTGAAACAGATAATTTAAGAGGTTTAAATATACACTCATTTGTAATAATTTAGTAATTAGATCAATTTTTTTTTCAATTCAATATTCTTCATGCATTTGCTTATTATAGGGTCTCTGTTTAAGAATCCTCATCATCGCTAGGCTAATAGATTCACACGATTCTCATAAAAGCATACACATTTAATTTCTTTTTGTTCTTTTAATTTTACCATTCGATTATCTGAATTTAATGTAATGTATAATTTTCATCTAATCATAATTCCATCAAAAAACAAAATTTACTTAAAATTCTACAAAAAACGAAATTCCAAAAAAATACATTTCAAAGTTTCAATTTTTTTTTTCATTTTATAATTTCATAATTTACAATCTAAATTCTCATCAAAATAAAAGCATAAAAAGCACAAAATGCAGATGTTATAGTTAATTTTTTTTGCGTTAATCCAGTTCAAAAATTAATAATTAAATCGTTATGGTTTATTATGGTTCATATACATTTAGTTCAAATATATTTTTGTTGTTGTTAGTAGTAATACAGAGTGAGGTGTAAGTTGTAGTTTAAAGTAAAGTGTTACTTTTGCAGAGTGATATTTTACCACAGCTAGCCCTGTTTGGAAATGTAAAAAATATGAAATCGAACGTATGGTATAGTACTTGAACACATTCAAACAAGTCAAAGTCTTAGTAACACACTTTTATTAGCAACGAGCTATCGCATAGAAAAATGACTTTCGTTCTTAAACAAATTTTCCACACCAGCGTTTTATTTTTGTATCTTTATTATCTTTCGAATAAGATAAGTGATTTTTCAAATCTCGTGCACAAAAAATACCCATGTCCATATGCCTGTTTGTAAATATTTATTATTCCACACATGATTAAAAATTAATCCAAGAAAACAATATCGAACAATATCGGATAATGTTTTGGAAAATCGCAAAATAAAATCAAAAACTTTAGAACACCAGAAAAAAGCTTCAAAAACATTTATTTAATCAAGTAGGCTTTGTTATTTTACTCATATGTAAATTCGAAAAATAGAGGTCGCTGTCGCTCGTGCTAACCACATGCGAATCGGGAAAACTAGTGCGTATCTAGCAGCACAATACATATACTATTATATGATTATTTAAAATATGCAAATTTGTTATGCGCTACTGCATATAGTATAAGATTTAGACAATGGTGCAACTTTGCATACACCCAATGTTACACTTGAATTGTAGTGAAATTTTTTACAACAAATTCCCATAAGAAATAATGATATCGATATTTACAGCTTATTTTTTGTATAGAAATATTAAAAGTGATGATGTATGTCAAAAAACCGGAACCACTTTAGCAACTTAAACTGTCGTGATGGATTTAATGACAAAAGTTGAACTGTGTGAACATGTTATGAACAACTTGATAACACGAGCATAGCTCATGTATATTCCCAATCCGAAATATATACACATCTAAGTTACCTAACCATTTTTCCCACCCTGTGTTAGTACTTGTTTGCGGTGAATCATATAATGAATGATTTATCTAAATCATTTCATTTTATTAAGACTATTAATATTGTCTGTTTGTACCTAATATCGAAACGAATACAAAAAAAATAATATTGTTAGTTTTTTGTTATGTTATATAAATTGATCAATTGAATAAATTAATTTTGCTTGCGAAAAAATACAACAATCTCGTCACGCTATTTTCGTTTCTTTTTCACATCTTTTTTTGGGGGTTTATCGGGACAGGTGAAATTCAAAATCGAAAATATATTAACGGAAATATAAGATGCAATTTTAGTGCTATTTCTTATCTAGATATAGTTGTAGGGTTGCTATTTAGTAAGGTTTCGGAATTATAATGTTGTAATTAAAGTAAGAGTTTTGATAAATTATACAGGTAGAGAATTGGTTAATCGCATAGGCGAATATATACCGGTTGAGTTTGAACCAATATTTTTATTCAACTTTCAATAACAGGTTGTGAAATTTTCATCCATCTTAAACATCAGATTGAATATATATCGATTTTTTGAATCCATGAAGAAATGGCGGCTTTTTGATTTGTAATTTATTTTATTTTGATCTACAGGTGTGACGAGTCCGCGTACTCCAATCCTTGTTATTGACATATGAGTTAATTTTAAATATCACATATACCACTGGTACTAGCAGAGCTGGCGGATGAATTATATTTGGTCAACGGTGTCGGTAGCACTCTCAGTCTAAGTTATGGATTGTGACTTTATGGAGTCGCGCTAGTGCTTGCTCGAAGGAAGGAGTTTCCTTATAACTCTTTATGTGTGGCTCTATCAGTGAGAAAAACCAAGAAATATGCAACTACCTAAGCAGAAATTAGTTAGGGAAAACCTGAATACAGTCAGGGCGTGGGCCCTGACTGTATTCAGGTTTTCCCTTGTAGGACTGACTAGGCCCTGAATACATCAGGGCCTAGTCAGTCCTACAAGGGAAATCCCTATTATGGCAATCTGATGTGGGTCTGTTCTGGGTCTAATTTAGAATACCCTTTTAGGGTTAACCTTATTTGAATATATCCGGCTTTGATCAGGTTTTGCGTATTTGACCCTTAGCTGAAATTTCAATTGGTTAAAATTCACTATAGTATTATCCATTTTAGAAATATATAGTTAAAATCGTTTCATGTATATTGCAGTTATCGCTTCTCGGCTGAAAGACTATAATAATAGTGATTAAGGTAGTAGGTATGTATGTTTTAACTTTTTCCATTGTAATATATTTATTTTAATTTGATTAATTTATGTATATATAATATATAAATATATATCAAAGTCTGGTCCGGATATCCCAATCTGGTAAGCCCAATCAGGACCTGATAGGGCAAAAGCGTTACACTCATGATCAGGGCCCAATCAGGCTGCCCTACCAATGCCTGATTCGGATTAGAGCAAACCTGATCATGACCTTACTTGAGCCCTGACAAATTTCTGCCCTGAGCCCAGACAAATTTCGGGTAGCAGGATTATTTGCAACCTCGATTTAACTTTGTTTCTGCAAATGTTTTATAAAATTTGTTTTATACCTATTATTTTGTTGTTATTTGCTACATCTTATCATTAAATATAGGCCTATGTCATAATTTATCATATGATAAGATTAATTATTTAAAAAGTTTCTATGTTCTGTTGTAGCACATATTGTAATTTTTTGTAAATGCAACAACAATTTTAATATTAAAAAAATAATCCAAGGGTAGGAATTGTGTACTTCCTAAAGATTGGGCAAACAGAATCCAATATTACCTTTCATGCTAGATTAATCGAAATTTTTTAAAACACTATATAACTCATTCCCTATTTAAACACAGCATTGATATTTTGTAAGGTCATTCTGCTAAGGACATCAACAAACAAAATAACGTAGACAAGTGGTTCTTGTAAGAACTGGTGAGCTCCTGCAGATTAATGACAATAGTTATTTTAGGTTGCCATTATCCAGAAACTAGGGGTAATGGCATAATAAAAATGTTGCCACTTTGCAGAAGAAGATTAAATTTATCTAACCCATTCAGAATCTCCCTTTATAGTTAGTCTAATACTATGAGTTTCAATACTTCTATATGCTCAAACAGAAAGACAAACCTATCTTTCAAGATTGGAAAATGTAGCTTATAATTTCTCTTATGCCCGATTTATAGTCGGTAAACTTATCAGTTACTTAATAAACGTATAATGTAGAAATGATATGAAGAAGCGAAAACGAACCCATCTGTTTTCCCTATCCTACCATGAAGTATTTGCCTATGCCATATTTTATATGTGATAGGATTTATTGGTCAGTTGTTCGTCCATTCTTTATCAAAAAAATGCGACATTGATGCATAGCCTAACCTCCCCACTAAAATTTCAATTCACCAAAATGCTTAACAACTCTGTATTAAAACGGTATTCTGTAACACAAATTTATTTATCCTTAGACACAAACCTTAGTTACAAAATTATAACAAATTATTGCAAAATTATAACAGATTTTTGGTACTGAATTCGAAATCAAATAATCAGATGTCGTTCTTAGTAACTTTTTGTCAACTAATTTTTTCAATCTTAAAACATGCAAAATAAAATAAAAATATATTTAATGAATATGTAAATATCTTTTTTAATGAGATATATAAAAAAATATGATTATTTATTATTATTAAAGACTTATTTTTGCAGTATAAATTAATTTTTACGCCAATCGATGAAATTTGTATAAAAAAGTCAACACACAAAACATAAAACAAAATGGTGATTTTGACAGTAACTATTGTTCTTGCCTGATTCACAATATTGTGTTGAATTTTCACCAAATTGGTGTTACATAATACGAAATTCACAATATTGTGTGAATTTTCAATATTGTGATGACATTTATGTCGGGTAGTGAAATCCGAAATTCTACGTCCACGCCGTGCTACCTGGGTAATGCTAACAGAATTAGGTTGGTGTAGTTGAGAGGGGCAGAGTAAATACTGCTTATACTCAATGATTCTGCACCATGGCGAGTCATTGGCGCCACAAAACCAATGCAACTCAAGCGTCTGTTCTCCATGTTAGGGGCGGCTTGGAGCGGGCGTCTGTCTTGGATCAAGCGGCTCGCTATATAAACGTGTAGCAAGCGTCTGTTCTCCATGTTAGGGGCGGTTTGTAGCGGGCGTCTGTCTTGGATCAAGCGGCTCGCTATATAAACATGTAAAAAGGTTGTTTCTGGTGACCTAAAGATGCAGAACGAACCCATTCACGAAAATTTGGGTTGGGCGAAGGGCTAACACCCCATTTCCGTAAAAAACTACTTGTCATGAATTCTGTACACAGGCCTCGGATTATCTCGGATTCACTATTAGAACGACCTCGGAAACTGTACCCGGACTACGATTTAAAAATGGGAACCTGGAACGTGCTAAGCCTTAGAAGACCAGGAGATCTACTGAAACTTACAAACCAAATCAATAGCTATACACTGGATATAGTGGCGTTACAAGAACTAAGATGGCCAGGGAGTGGAATCCACGAAACAGCCAAAGGATACACTCTCTACTATTGCGGTCATGAAAACGGAGGAGAATTTGGAGTTGGCTTTCTCACACATCGTCGCGTGAATCAACATGTTATCGACTTTCGCCCAATTAATATGCGGATATGCACAATGAGAATCCGCACGCAAAAATTTAATGTAACGATCATCAATGTTCATGCACCTACTGAAGACAAAGCAGATGACATTAAAGACCTGTTCTTCCTAGAACTCGAAGAAGTCATCAATAACATCCCGCGGCACGATATAAAAATCGTGGTAGGTGACTTCAATGCGCAAATTGGTAGAAGTGCAGAACTTAAAACACATGTCGGCCCTAACAGCTTGCATCATGCTAGTAACAATAACGGCTTTCGCACAGCTGAACTGGCTATGATGTATGATCTAGTAATATCTAGCACTTTCTTTCCTCATAAGAGAATCCACAAAGCAACGTGGAAATCAAATGATGGAAGAACTGAAAATCAAATCGATCACGTCATGATTTCTAAGAGACACTCTACAAGTGTAACTGACGTTCGATCATACAGAGGTGCTGATATGGACACCGATCATATGCTTGTCATCTTTAAGTATAAGTGCAAATTATCATCTACATTTAATAGGCAAGCAAAAAAGACCGTGCGCTGGAATGTCGAAGCATTTAAACACCTGGAAACACTGAATAGATATCAGGAAATTGTAACGCAAAACATAGAAGAGCATGACATCCCATCTGAGATGCCATTAAACATACAAGAAGAATGGCAAACGCTTCAATCAACCATCATATCCGCAGCACAAACTACAATCGGAAAGCGACCACCGAAATCACGTAACGAATGGTTTGATGACGAGTGCCGCGAAAGCATTGAGCACAAACAAAAACTGCGAGAAAAATGGTTAACAAGAAACACCCGAAGCTCCCAAACTGATTATCTATGCGCCAGAAAAGCCTCAGCAAAACTCCTACGGAAAAAGAAACGCGAACACATGAAGAGCTGTATCGAAAACATCAACCAACATGCGGCTAATGGAAATTCGAAAGAGTGTTTTGCCAATGCGCGGAATCTGACCAAAGATTTCCACCCAAGATCTACAGCCATCAAAAATGGAAACAACGAGCTTACAACAAGTGAACGTGATGTGCTGGAAGTATGGCGATCCCACTTTCAAGACCTACTGAATAGGACGAACGAAGTTCATCCTATTCGAGCAATTGCTCCGTCAAGTGAGGAGATTTTTGTCCCTTACCCAACAATAGAAGAAGTGGAAGCTGCCATCAAAAAATTAAAAAATGGCAAATCACCAGGTATCGATGGAATCCCTGCAGAACTACTTAAGAATGGAGGAGCAGCTCTGGTCTCACGTATATATGATCTGATTCTTGCAATCTGGGACCAAGAAGAACTACCTGCTGAATGGAAAACAGCTCTCATTGTTCCGCTACATAAAAAAGGTGACCGCCTAAAGTGTGCAAATTATCGTGGAATCGCACTGTTGAACACTGCATATAAAATACTAGCTAATGTCGTACTCGCTCGGCTCATCCCGTTTGCCGAATCTATCATCGGCGACTATCAGTGTGGTTTTCGTCCCAACCGTTCAACCACAGATCAATGTTTTACCTTAAGGATGATTCTGGAAAAATGTTGGGAGTACAACATCAGCATTCACCAGCTCTACGTTGATTTCAAGCAAGCATATGATAGCATCATCCGCGACAACCTCTGGTCTGCACTCATATGCCTTGGTATTCCAGAGAAACTTGTTTCTCTGTGCAAACTCACAACATCGGGATCAAACTGTAGAATAGTAATCGAAGGGTCAGTTTCTGACTCTTTTGATATAACATCAGGTGTTCGACAAGGTGATGCACTCGCACCCGTACTATTTAATTTGGCGCTTGAGTACGCGATAAGAAAAAGCCGCATTGAGACACAAAACTGTATATTTAACAAATCTAGTCAAATTCTTGGCTATGCAGATGATATTGTGCTTCTCGGACGTAGAACAAGCGATATCAAGGATAGTCTCTCTCGGCTTGAAAGAAATGCTAAACGACTTGGATTATGCATTAACACCGGCAAGACTAAACTATTAACAACATCCAGGAATAAACCTCCCGGCAATCTGAATACTGGCGACTATGAAGTGGAACGTGTGGAAAACTTCAAATACCTCGGGTCTGTAATAACATCGTCAAATGACATGCAGGCAGATATTAAAGCTCGTGTCTCAGCCGCATACAGAGTTTTCTACGCATACTCAAAACTTTTGCGATCTAAACATCTTTCGCAGTCGTGCAAACTCACACTTTACAAAGCATTAATTCGACCTGTGCTTACCTTTGGAAGCGAAAGCTGGACACTGACTTCCTCCGATTGTAGAATTTTATCAACATTCGAGAGGAAAGTCATACGAACAATTTATGGTCCATGTAAAGTTGCTGAAAATCAGTATAGAATCCGAATGAATCATGAAATCAGACAGCTTCTTGGAGGCTGCGATGTAATCGGATTCATTAAATCTAACCGGATTAGATGGTTTGGTCATGTAGAAAGGGCACCATTAGATAGAATGATTAAAAAAGCGTCCCAACAACAACCAGCTGGTGTTCGTCGAAGAGGAAGACCTAGACAACGCTGGCGTGATGACATCATCCAAGACCTTCGTGATATAGGATGTCGAAACTGGGGTCAACTGGTCATGGAACGAGACGATTGGAAGCTGATTGCACAGACGGCAAAATCCCTCCATGGGATGTAAACGCCAGAGAGAGAGAGAGAGATGACATTTATGTGTTCGGGAATAATGCCCCAGGAAACAAAATGTTCTGGATATATAGTGAAATAATCCATCAAATACTTCAATTAATGAATAACCGATGTTACAGATTTCGCGTAGTTCTTTATAAAAACATTAATGAAATTTGTAGTAACATGAATCCATACATAAATGCTGTTGTACGAATAGAAAAAGTAAAAAAAAATTGTCGGAAGTGAGAAACCGTTGTGAGAAAAAGTTCGAAAGCAGAACTAATAAAAATCATATACTCTCAGCTCAAGTTTAATCAAAAACAATTATCAGGAGCTGATGTTATTGAAGTTTCAAATAAACAGGTGCACTAATAATCACCGATAAAAGCCCTAATATTTTAAAATCTTTAGTTTGATTTGTTTTTGTAACCAATATTTTAGAATTCAAATTAATTTCAAATATAACAAAAAAATTAAACATAATAAATAAAGCATATTAAGCCATTTTTTCGGTTGTGCTATAATTTACACGCTTAGCTTTAGCATACCATTGTAACGACCAACAAAAATCTGATCAGGGAACCCTTTCTTCTAAAATCTAAAACAAACAGTCATCACATTAATCATACCTTCATTCTGTACGTTCAAACAACTTAAGATCATTTCATAAATAATATCTGTCCATATACAACGTTCCACTGTATAAATAAATTTATCTTTTAGTTTATTACTTCATGATGTATATATTTAGTTCCAACTCAATTAACATATCTTATAATTCTGTGTCTAATCATTAATCAATTGTTGTTTTATTCTTTTTTAGTGAGAAACAAATATGTTTTTTTTATAACGAAATAGAGTATATTGATTCTGCGCAGGTGTTTTGATCTTGCCATCATTATTAAGGTACTTTATTTTGTGGACCATATTTTTGAAGGACCATATTTTTATGATTTGATGGTTTGATACGGTTTGTTTGAATAATTTTTCTCTTACTGTTTCATTTGTTTTTTTATGCGGCGGCATTTCAATGTACGGGTATTGTTTGTTTGAAAAATGAGACAACTAAGCACCACAATGAGATAAATAGATTTCTTTTTCGGCAAATAAATTCGTTCTGTGAAACGATTTTAATTATAATTTTTAATTAAAGTTTTAACTTCGAGGATGATTCTTATATAATTAAATAAGTTCTAGTTTGGTATCGGAACGAATACTTACAGTTTTCATAAATGTGCATAAAAAAATATCATTAGTTATAAATGAAAGTATTATTTGGTTTAAAAGATAAAAGATAAAATATGAAGGCGCTGAAATCTTACAGCTTCGAGATATCCAGACTTCGCTCTGGGTTAAGAATTTTGATATAATTTTCGGCAAAAAACTTCTATGACGACATGGTTTTTAGTTTTGGGCAGCGAAGTATATCAAACATAACTTTTTGTTAAAGTACATGTATTTTTTTAACTCTGTTTAAAAATTTATTACAAAACTAACACGAAACATCAATACGTTGCCGGAAAATTATAACAAATCATAAATTAACATAATTTAGTGAAAAGATGTTACAATCAGCAAACTACTCAAACCTCTCCATTTAGATTTCCGAGAAAATATTACAAAATCAAAAATTCATATTTCTTTCAAAATTCCAAAACTATTCTCAAAATTATAATAAAACAAAAATTGAAACTATTTTGTAAAGTTTTAAAAATATTCCAAAGATTATTACAAAATCAAAGATTGAAACTTTTTTCAGAACTCTAAAAATATTGCAAAAACTTTAACAAAATACAAAATTGAAACTTCTTCCAAAATTTTTTAAATATTGCAAAAATCATTACAAAATCCGAAATTTTCATGTCCAATTTCATGTTCGATAGCATTTCATGTCAAACAAATAATTTATTTCAATTTTTCCCAAAATTGAATTGAGAATTGGGTAAAAAAAATGAAAATTATTCTCTTGACACACTTGACAACATTTTTTTTGACTAACTTATAATGGTCTCACATACCAGTCCCAACCATCAAGATTTCTCCAAATTCATTGTTCCTACTCGTAACGTAATCACTTAAAATGAACGTTTTTTAAGCAAAAAAGATGCAAATTTCCTTGTTTTGACACACTTGACGATTTTTTTGAGACACTTTCAGGACAGCTATCGAACACATTGTACAAACAAACCGAAGTAAAACATATTTTGTGAAAATTATTGTTAAATTGGCTGGTGTAAATATATATGGAACAACGTTAGATACATTTTTTAAAATATTTACGTTCAATATATTTTATTAAGGTTATGTCTACTAGGTTCAGAGTAAATAAGGAAGTGGTATCGATATTTTTTCACGATCAAGGTAGATCAAGTCGATCTACCATATCGCTTTGATTTGAATAAATATTTAAAAATCAAAAATAAAGATATTAAAAATAAGTTTATGATTGATTGTATAGAGTTCTTTTGTTCTGAAAATCAACAAATTTTTAAACGATGGACTTTTTTGGAAGCCGAACCATTTTATGATCAATTAAGAAATTGTTATAATAAAAAATTTTGACGGTGCTGAGGAGTTTGAATAATTGAGTACATCTTACAATGGGAATTCATCTAAAATAATCATGATTTCATCGAATCGAAGTGAAATCAATGTGAACGTTCTTAAGATTTCGTGTATATTCGTATCAAGTTGATGGTTGAAGTTCAGCAGCAACCGAACGGTTATTGGATTGTACAAGTGATCAGAAAGTAAATACAGAATCTATTGTTTATTGAGGATTTCAGGAACAAACGAATCGATTGTTGAAGAATTTTGTGATATATAATCATCAGTCCTGTTGTAACTAGGTGGGCTAGCTGATAAGTTGGACAATGTACTACAATCAACATTATAAGTTTTTTTTTCTTTTTTGCTATTATTATTATTCTTATTTTCTTTTATTTACATACATATTTTCTGAGGTTTTGGTCTTAAAATGATCAATTAAAGTAAATTGAATTACAGATTTTTCTGGGCCAGAGGCCATGTGTTAAATTTTTTTTCATTTTTCTAATTCCGGTATAAATAGAAACCTTTTTATTACACCATTCAAAGTAAATTCAATGACACCATGTACTACACTAGCCGAATTAAAAAACAAAGTTCGTCAGTGTAAGTTTACTCAGGTTTTTTTAATATGCAATTCACAGATAGCTAGGATAAATTTACACTACTCTGCAGCGGTTAAATAAAAAAACAGACCTGTAACATAAAGCTGATAATTTATTTCAAAAGCCGAGCTCAAAATTTAAACCTAAAATGGAATGGATAAATTTATGGGGTTGGAAATAGTCAGTATTATTTATTTAAATAATTAATTTATTTTTACAATTTATTTAATTAGCTTAACCTATTTGAATAACTTATTTAATTTTAAAACTTAATTTAAACAAATAAATTGAATAATTTATAAAATGAATAACTTAAATAAATTATATGAATTATGAATAATTTAAAAAACTTAAATAAATTGAAAAAATCAAAATAAATTAAATATATTAATATTATAATTAATATTATATTTTTATATATAATTATTTTTAATTTTTTTTTTATTATATAGATTTAATAATAAAAATTATATTCAATTAAACGGGGTAAATTGAGGAAAAACAAAATAATAAAATATAAAATTTTAAACCCGGCTAAACAAGTTTATAATATAAATTAAAGAAGTTAAAAAAGTTAAATATATTAATAAATTAAAGAAATTAAATAAAATAAACAAACAAAATAAATTAAATAAATTAAATGTTCTAAATAAGCTAAATGAGTTAAATAAATTTAACAAATTAAATAAATTATTTATTTATTTATTTATTTATTTATTCATCAGCAGTACAGAGTACCATAGATTACATTAGTTAAAATAAAAAGAAGAAAAATAAAAGAAACAAAACAATCAAACGTAATAGTTATAGAACAAACAATAAAAACAGAATTTTATATAAACATAAAATAAAAAATAAAAAATACTGATAATAAAATTTAGTGAAAACAACGATCTATCTAATCTAATGAAAAACAACGATATATCAAATATTCAATAATTTTGACCTTATCAAGTTTTTAAAAACTCTTCTGGATATATTAAAATCGAAAACGTCTGAAAAGAAATTAAAATTCCGGATTATATTGAACAATGGATCACTTTGACCAAAATTAGTTCGTCTATAAGGGGGCTTAATAAAACTCGATATTGTGCGTAAAGACCGTCCAGGAGCATAGATGTTCAGTTGTTGTAATATATTTGGACAATCAATGGTGTTAGTCAAAATATCGCCAGCAAAGATTGCAGAGGCTATGCGCCGCCTATTGTCAAGAGTTTCAATGTTCAACAGCATGCATCGACCTTCATAGGGTGGCAGAATATAATGCGGTAATGCATTATTCTTCGGCAAACGACGAAGAGCGTAACGTAAAAACTTTTTCTGTACACTCTCAATTCTTTTAGAGTGGTTGTCGTAATATGGAGACCAAATTACCGACGCATATTCCAAAATAGATCTAACGAAGCAACAGTACATGTTTCGCACAGTATAGGGATCTTGAAATTCTTTTGAATTTCTGATCATAAAACCCAACATACAATTCGCCCTTGTAATAATTTTATTAATATGATCGCTGAAAGACAGATTGTATTTGAAATAAACACCTAGGTCTTGTATAGCAAATACTCGATGTACTAGACTACTGTTAAGGTAGTAGTCATTGTATGTAATTGATCTTGTACGGTGAAAGGTTAACGTATAACATTTAAGCACATTCAGATGGAGTAGGTTATCAGCGCACCATGCACAAAAACGATTTAATTCTTCCTGAAGTAACTTTGTATCAAGCTCGTTTAAGATTACTTTATAAATTTTCATGTCGTCGGCATAAATTAGTACCTTGCAGAAATTAAAACAAGAGACAACATCGTTTATAAATAACAAAAACAGTAGAGGTCCAAGATGACTACCCTGTGGCACACCAGAGAACCGAGAAACTCAAATGATTTAAAAGAGCCAATTTTAACGTATTGTCTTCTGTTTTTTAGGTATGACGAGATCCAACGAATGGGTATTTCAGCACATTCCAATCTATCCAGTTTCTCAACCATGACATCGTGATCGATTGTGTCGAAGGCCTTTTTAAAATCAGAAAAAATGACGTCAACTTGCAATCCAGAGTCCAACGCTTGAGATACGTCAGTAGTTAGTATCGCTAGGTTAGTTGTGGTAGATCTTCTAGGGTAAAAGCCATGCTGACAAGGTGATATATATTTTTTGGTATGAAAAAGTATATAATTTCTTATTATACTTTCAAATAGCTTAGGAATATTTGACAGTATTGCAATCCCCCGATAGTTTTCGATATCATCCTTACGTCCAGTTTTTTTGAAAATTGGCGTAATGTGAGAAAGCTTCCAGACACATGGAAAAATGCCAGATGACAGACTTCTGTTAAATATTTTGAGTAGCGGATTTACTAAAGAAGTAGCACATTTCTTTAAAAAGATAGGCGGTATATTGTCTGGGCCAGCACCCTTGCTTGTGTCTAGAGCATTCAACGCTAACAATATGTCTGATTCGGTTATTTGAAATCCCAAGAAATTTCCGTCAGTTAACAATATCTCTGTTTCGTTATGCGAGTTACTTCGTGATGTATTGGATGTATAAACATTTTTAAAGAAGTCAGCAAAAAAATTGCATATAATATTTTGATCGCTAGATGATTCCAATTTATACGACATGAATGACGGATAACCATTAGACTCCCTTTTTAAGTTAATAAATTGCCAAAATCTTCGAGGATTATCATGAATATCCGACTCCACATCAAGTAAATAGTTGTTATATAAGAATTTATTGAGTGTTTTAAATTCCGTGCGAAGATAATTGTAAATCTGGTAACTTAATTCGTCTTGCAGTAGCTTATACTTCTTATGTGCCTTATGCATACGATTTTTTAAATTCATTAATTCTTTGTTAAACCACGGTTGACGAGAATTTGAAGTAGTAGTTCGAAATTTAGGAACAAGATCAGTAATTCCATTGTTCAATATATCGTAAAAACGCGCAACAATCAGATTTAAATCCTCCTCCTGCTCAATAAAGTCCCAGTCTATGGTATCCAGGAGAGTATTGACTGAACTGTAATCGGCCTTCCTAAAATTAAATGAGAAATTGTTATAATAGCTATCCCTATCATTGTTATCAAATTTATAAAAAAATATTTGAATATGTAGTGGCGTATGAAAAGGACTAACTGAATCAGCTAGGTCCTCACATGTAGAAATACTTATATCAAGTTCCAAGGATGAAAACACAAGATCCAGTAAGTGTCCGTAGTTATTGTTAAATTTGTTGATTTGTTTAGTTCCAAACCCAAAAATAATATCTAGAATTGCACTTTGACTATCATTACTATTGGTTGGAGTAATTTCATCGTCTAATGTCACCCACTTTAATGTTGGGAAGTTGAAATCACCTGCGAATATAATTTCGTCGTTTTCCAGAATTATTGAACTTATGTCGTTCTCCAAAATTTCAGCCAGGGTTGCATAAGATACTGAAGATGAATCAAAAGGTAGATATAACGCGATAATCAAAAAAGACTTGTTGACAAAGTTTAATCTGACTGCTATAAGCTCGATGTTACAACTGCTTGTGTATACAATTTCAGATTTATGCTGGTTAGAGACAGCCATTATTATACCACCACCACGAAGTACAGAATCTATATGCTCGTGTCGATCTCTTCGAAAAATTGTATATGAAGACGAAAAAAATTCTTCTGAGCTGATTGATTTGACAAGCCATGTTTCAACGATTATAATAACATCATAGTGACCATCTTGTGTGTTCAAAAATATTTTGTTTGATTTAGATCTAATGCCACTTGAATTATGATAGTAGATAGATAAAATGTCTGGAGAAAATTGATTGCTCCTGTCTACGGCTAAAGACAAAGAAGAAACTGTAGAAGTTATAGCCGGATGGTCATTAGTGTATGTTATTTTCGATTGCATTGAGACCTTGTTGCTAATAAAAAAGGTTTCCCCTTTACTTCAAATTCCTTTACTAGTACTTCTGAAGGCCAAGCAGACGATTCAATTATCGATTGTATACTGGAAGCAGGCACGTTGAATTTAAATGAAGAATAATCTAAACCCATTTGTCTATTTTTCGCACCAATGACTTTGTAGCACTGATCAACACGAACAAGTAATCTTTCATTTAAAAATTTAGTTACTTCTTCAACTGTAACTTCCGCATTCAATCGTGATATGAAAATCCATTTAGTAGATTCGTTTAAAATCGGCACTTCATTGTTGTTATCTATTTGTTTTAATTAAATAAATTAAGTTGAATAAATAAAGAAATACTAAGTTGAATAAATAGAAACGAAATAAGAAATATTCAATAATCAATAAATTAGATAAATCAAATGTGTTATACAAATAAATTAAATGAATAAAATAAAATAAATAAATTAATTAAACTAACCAAATTAAATAAGTTAAATAAATTAGATTCACAATATTGTATAGAATTTTACACCACCAAAGTATTTTGAAATATAAATTTCACAATATTGTGTAAATTTACAATATTGCGAGCAGCGTTGGTTCAAAACATTGTTTTTTTTGTTTAAAACGCGTTTTTATTGTTTAAAACGGTTTTTTTTGTTTTTTTTGTGTTTTTTTGTGTTTTTTTGTTTTTAATATGTGTTATGCTACGAAAACTCGTTTTTTTTGTTTTAAATGGAAATATGTAATTGGAGTAATATCCTGGGTAAGAAAAAGCTAAAGGGCGAAACCCAGGCCGAGCCCACGCCCCAGCTTTTGAAGTTTGGGCCAGACTTAACATTTTCAAACGGCCTAAGCTTGGGCCAAGTTTGGACTGATGTCCCTGGGCCATGTCTGGCAAACTTGGGGTCCACCCAAAGGCTTGGGTCTAGTCTGGCAAATAAGACTTGGGCCAGACCTACCAAACCATTATTTTTCCAGACCTCATTTAAATGTGTGAAAAGAGGTTGTGGAAAGAGTAACATATATAAAATTAGAGAAAAACATAATATGGTTTGTACATCTTTACAATACATTAGACTGGTGAATAATGTGTGACATAACTTTGAGATACAATTAAAACATAGTTTGGATAATTATATAATATTCACTAAGTTATTTATTTGAGCAAAATTTCTACTGAGTTAAACTGAAATATGTATTAATATTAAGAATCATTTAGTTACAGTTTGAAAGTTGGTTTATATAAATTATTATTATTGTTTTTTCTTTTAAATCTTTTTTTTGTTAATGAAATTCGTAATGTATCATTATTGTAAATTGTAGTAGCATATTATTGGGTTTTTACCTGTTTGCTACTCTAGTTTGAATAAAATAAAATAAAAATAAAATAAAAAATAATAAACTGAATCTTGGTTCAGCCTAGGTATTTACAACTAACCCAGACTGAAACCAAAGTTAACTAGCCAATACTGGCTATGCTTAACTCGCCAATACTGGCCCAAGGTTGGTTCGTTGTTTAATATTGGTAGCTTCCATCGGGGATGTAATTGGACCCAAAGAAAATAGGTGTCTAAAATATGCTCAGATTAACAAAAGTTCTCTAAAGATTCTCAAGATTTTCATGATTCTCTAGATTATCTGAAGATACCGTGCATACGTTAAAATATTCTCAAGATTCTTTGAAAATTCTGAAGATATTCGGAAAGATTCACAAAATTTTGTGGCGCTACTTAAGAATAACTTTTAAGATTCTTAAGATTTCTTGAATATTCTCAGTCTCTAATAGTTATATTCTCTAATAGTTGTCCCAAGATGCCTAAAAGTATTTTATCCCTCAATCTAATGGCATGTTTAATTAATTAGCTAATGTAAGCTTCAGATATTTGAATTATGATACGACGTATGTGACCTACGAATTTCCTGAGTCTCGAATGACCTGATGCACCTATCTTAACTTGAAAAGAATATGAAAAACCAGTTATATAAAGAAATTGAGTTTCTGGCGATTGTAAATTACGGATTACCATATTGATATTATCCTTATGAGAATATTGGTTGGTAAGGTGTTACAATATACCTTTAACAAAAGATCTATTGAAAACAAGACATTGAATTTGAAAGCAATACATTTTTATTTCAAGTTAAAATATTATTTGCCAATAAACAAACACATAATTAATTATCGTCATCATCGGTTTAAGTTATAAGTATTACAAAGAATAGTTCATTGATTGATTAATAAAAACGATTTGACCAGCCTTTTTCGGTACCCAATTGGTTTTAAAGTTTCGTATGTACCAAGTCAAATTTAGAGTAGACGCGTTTAATTACGGCCGACGTTGAGATTGTCCCCAAAATACCAATAACTTTATTTCGAAATTTAGTTCAAATAAATTGAATTCTAAATAAAAGACAGTAGCCCGACATCATACTCAGATAATTTCCCACAAAAATCCTTCGTGAAAAATAGTGCACGAAAGAGAGTTAATTTGGCACATAATTAAAAAAAAGTAGAAAATTTTAGTAACAAATTTTCTACGATGAAGGTGATGCCATTTATATTCCTCGTTTTCTAAAACAATGTAATTTGGATTAACAAGTGCATTTGGGTATAGAAGTAAAAAAAACGTATGCACTTGTTAATCTAAATTCCATTGTTTTAGAAAACGAAGAATATAAATGTGGCATCACCTCTATCGAAGAAAATTTGTTACTAGAATTTTCTACTTTTTTAACGATGTCAACGATGCTGAATATACACGTTGAATTTGATTTTTGCATCATAATTGACGTTAAAAAATAAAATCTATAAATCATGTCATAACTGTTTCCATAATTTGATTATATTTGCTAAAGCTGCGTTCATGTGTCCAAAGCGTTTGCGACTAGTTTTAAAATTTGATAAAAGTCTTCAGCCTATTTCATCAAGTCTATGTTCTGTATCTGGTAAGAAATGTTAATATTTCAATGATATGAAATACGTAATTTAATTTTACAAATCTCGTATCAAATCTTTAATTTGCTTTTCAAAATTAAGATGCTCCTTTCGATCCACAGCAATGGCACATATTGACCAATTTTTTAACGAATTGCACTTGCTCATGCATGGAACGTCTGCCAGTAATCGATTATCAGATCCTTCAGCATTTTTGTACCAATATTTTGGCTAGTATTAACATACGAATTAACGTGAGATATCACATATTACCGATGGCAACAGTAGTGAGATATAAATAGCTAACGCTAAATTTTATCTATGAAGTATTCCTTGATGATGGCACGTTATTGCTTGCTCGAAGACTCAAGCTTTCATATAACTCTACATATGTGTATTCCTTCTTTCAAAAATTATACATGTAGAAACATGCAAAGGTTTGCATTCATTAACACCTTAAAGAACGCATTTTAATAAAAAAAACATATAACATGCTAAAAGGTGCTTTAAGGTAGTAAAATGTACTAAAAATGACAAAACACGACAGTTCTATTACACAGCAAATAAGCAACACTGCAATGTTCAAATAAAACAGTTTTTGTTTAAAACAGTGTTTAAAACAAAAGTGTTTAAAACAAACCAACTCTGTTTGCGAGTGCATTTCTTGCGTTCGGGAATGGAGCCTATGCTTTGCGGTGTTCCAAACTATCTCGTTGTTGTTTTTTTATACCTCTGAGTTTCAGCATGGTATATGTTAAATTTTCTGTTATAATTTTCGGTTTTAATTTCAAGTCAGGCAAGATAATTTTTAAGCTTAATTTTGTACAATCCCAAGGTGATTTGCAAATTCACCCCCACAACACAATAAATCACAATCATGAGATATATTATTTAAGTATAATTATTTTGAAACCGTCCAAAGATATGTATTGTCTTTGTGTTTCATATTCGAACGAAGGTTTTCCCTTTCGATATATATTATAACAAATAACAACAAATAACCAATCGTAACAAATCGAACTTGTAAGTCACATTTTAATTGTCTTTTAAAAGCTATTGGTTTATTACAAAATAACTTAATTATAAATTTAAATTAATTTTTATTGTTTTAGTTTTATTTTTTTAAGAACAAAACAGAACCATAAAAACTATAATCTTACATAAATTCTCGGCTGTAGTGGCTGACTGACTGACAAGAAACGACAAACTCTGATTTTTTTTTGTTGTTTATTTATTTAATTTATTTATATTTTATTTTTTGTGCTATGTTTTCAATTTCAAAATAAATAACCCTTTCAACCAAAGCCAATTCTCATTCACAGTTTAATTTAACTCAATCAACATTATTGCAATAATAATAATGTCTTTAAGAACACAAAAAAACTTCTTAAAAGAATAAAAAAAATGGATTTACAAAAAGCCGTTCATCACCCATAATCATTTTTAAAAACCTTTTAATGTTTTGTTTATTAGGTAAATTTAATTTTTTTTTGCATTTTAGATACATGCAATCCGCGAGTCAAATTGTTATTCGTAGTCGTTTTTTTGTTTCTTGAATATAATATTATATTTAGTACAAAAACATAAAGGTAGGTTGAAATTTAAAACAAAAAAAAATTAAAATAATATTATAAGAAGATATAAACGATGAAGTCTAAGAAGTAGAAGCATGAAAAAGTTTAAACAAAAACAGAAATGAAAATAAACGCGACTAAAATGATCCAGTGAAAAAAAAATTACAAAATTAATCTTAATTAAATTCGTTTTATACCAAATAATTACATACAATCGTACAATAATCTTAACCAATCCGATAGTTTATGTTATATTAGACGAATTTTGTCGTGATGATACAACCGCGAAGGTGATGGTAGTTAAATGTTAACCATCCATATTCCGTTTGATATTCATTATATTTTACGTACTCGCCAATCAGTTTGACAGCCAGGATTCGCAAGTCGCGTCCAAATTTACTTGTTTTTTCGTCATTGTTAACAAATGATTCAGGTGCCGATGGATCAAAGTGTCACTGGCATACATCACTGGCATTCCAAGTATGTTCGTTCGTCTTACAACTTCGCAATTCTTTGAGAACTAATAAATTTATAGCAATAGCAATATCAGGTTCCCACTGTTATCACAGAAAGCAGTGTTCTATGACTTAGGGTTCCCGGCAAAACGTGCTAGAGTGGAAAGAAAATACCCTACGCTTCATAAAAAAGAATCAAAGTGTGCCAGAAAGTTTACAGCACCAGAAGAAAACATCTCCAAAACAACAAAAAAGATTTTATGCAAACTGTGAGGTGTATGCACATTAGTAATGCACATTATTGGGATGGTGGCAATTACTTTAGCGGGAAATATGACTACTGAATTGCCTAATGAACACAGGACACATATGTCTCACGTACGTTTCGAAAGCATTACTGATACTATACAGGAACAGAAAAATATACTGCGAAAAGTGCAGAATAACTATTCCTATAGACAAACATTTTTCATAAAACTGTGAATACGTGAGTACATACATTATTATAAGAAAACCCTTATTTATCACAAGGACCTGGAGAAACTATAGTATGGCTATTATCCACAGGAATATGGAAGGAAACTGAAATGTTTGAACCCTGTTGCACAAGATGGTCTCTTTGAAAGTATAACACAAACCAGATATATATATATTTATATATATATATATATATATATATATATATATATATATATATATATATATATATATATATATATATATATATATATATATATATATATATATATATATATATATATATATATATATATATATATATATATATATATATAAATATAAATATATATATATATATATATATATATATATATATATATATATATATATATATATATATATATATATATATATATATATATATATATATATATATATATATATATATATATATATATATATATATATATATATATATATATATATATATATATATATATATATATATATATATATATATATATATATATATATATATATATATATATTAGTTGTGATGAAAATATAATATGTAAATTTAAAACATAAGTTTTCCGTTTTTTAAAAAATGTAAGTTTTTAACCATAAGTTTATATGATTTTTAAATTAAAAAATTTTTTAATTATCTTTTTTTATTTAAATGCCAAATTGTTAACAGTTTAATAAATAATCTGATTTGAAAAGGACTGACGTAATGGACGTAATGCAGTCGAAACGTCATCGTCATCATATATTTTAATTAATGTAATAACGATGTAGTTAATATAAAAATTAAAAAAATAGGCTATAGATGAAAAACGTGATCTACGCAGGCGAAAAAGTCGAAATTTGAACTTGACCATTTTTGATTTTCGTGAAACTTGACATGTAAGTAATATGGACAAAATAAAAAATACTGCTTATTTTAAAATAGCCAAGTTTCACGAAAATCAAAAATGGTCAAGTTTTCACAACTCTGTCTAGAACACGTTTTTCATCTATAAACCAAAGATATAAAAATATTTTCAATTAATACATAGGTTCAATGTTTTACAGTTTATTGATGACGTCATATAAGGAATTGCATTCCCAACAACATGCGTGCAATAAAGTGCTGATGAACGCAGTTATTTTTAAGAATGTTAATTTTTTTTATTTAAAATTAGGCATATTTAGTGTTAATTATAAATTAACGTCTCTGATACCATGCCAACTAGGGATCAGGATTCAGTTTGAATACTTATTCAGTTTCTTTAAGAAATTTATGGACGCTAACTTTGAAATTTTGAGGATTAGGGAAAACCCATAAAGGTAAGGCATTCCATAAATGAGAGACTCTGTTGAAAAAATCACGCTAAAATGCAACAGTTCTGCACCTTTTTATATGAACTGAAAAAAGATTGGCAACAAAATTTGCTCTGGTGTTACGCGATAGGTTTGCTAATTCAGGTAAAATTGATTTGATCTCATTGGAAGTTTTTTCATCCATAACGTATTTATAGAAAATTGTTAGATCAGCAACATTTTTTCTGTGTTTTGCTAGGAATCATGCTCAATAGTAAGAGTAGAGCTGCCAATCAGTTTGACAGCTCTACGCTGAACAGAGTCAAGACACTTTGACCTACTAGAATATGCGCCACTCCAGATGTGAGAGCAGTACTCCATACAGAGACGTATAAATGATTTATATATTAAAAGAAGCTGTTTGCTATTGAAAAACTAACGATATCTTCCCGAAAAGCCCAATTTTTGAACAGCGTTCTTAGCTAGGTTAAAAATGTCAGAATTCTATTTCATATTGTTTTCAACTTCTACTCCTATAGAAGTCTTAAAGATTCTTTCTTCACAAGATCTTTGGAGTCAGTCAAACTTTAAAGGAAACGGATAAGGTGCGGGCAGTCTAGAAAATTAGCAAACCTGTGTTTTACTCATATTAAATTCAACACTGTTAATAAAGCCCCAATCTATGATTGTCGTTAGATCATCGTTTAAGGAATTTATCAAATTTGACCTACAGTTATTAAGCGCTGATGGTGAATGTATATTAGACATTTCATATGATGCATTGTTAAATAACGGTACGATACGTTACAGTTATGCCAGGATAAACATTTTTATTATCAGTAATATGAAGGAAAAAAAAATCCCAATGGACCCCAATATGGGCTATGCCCGAAACAAATCTCTAATTAAAATAAAACTTAGAAGACCGTGATGGTCTCAACGACAATTCGCATAAATAATTCAAAGAATTTAAAAAACTAATAAGAATAATAATAAAACAAAAATAAGGACTTAACTTATATCTTGTTGATTGATGTTTGAAGAAAGCGACTTTCGTCCTTGTGTGTCGCAAGCAAAATGTATCCAATATGTATCCAAATATTTCCAAATATAATTAGCTAATGTATTCAAAGTCGTAGGTAACATGAGTTGTATCAATTTCAGATTTATTCTTTCTCAATATCATACAAGTATTTTCTTTTCAATATTTTTTTTTTTAATGCAATTGTATTATCTTTGTTTTTTTCGTCAAACATATAATAACCAGGACTGAAACGATCAACGTGTCATTGAAGAAGAAAAGAATGTGTTAGACGGTTTCATTATCATTTCACCATACAATTTTCGCAAAAACTCATTAATTTGGAAATAATTAAACAAGACTCAATGTTAGAATTAAAACATATATAATTTTATTTTAAACTATTCAATTATTTGATTTGAATACACATGAGTTTTGACTCAACCTCATTTTGATTAACATTAATTAAATCACATTGAATTGGTTTGAGGCACAATAACTACCCATTACAACGTTCAATTATTTGATTTTAAATTACAGCTCAAAATTTTAACTCTAATTCCAAATACAACACGCGATTCGAATGCATTTATTACAAAAAACGATTACTAAAATTTAGTAATAATTTTTGAATTTCAAAATCACAACTCACCTTGGGTTTAATTTTATTATTTTAAAACTTTAAATCACGACTTGACATACGTTTTACTATTTAAAATATAAAACGCGACTCGACAAAATAATACCAAAAATGCAGCCATATATAGTATAGTTTTTACCTAAACGAGAGAGTAAAAGAATTGATTGCATAAATATCCTCTCGTTTTGTAGCTGTCGATATTATTAATACAATTACAGAAACAACAACATAAAACCACAGATTGATGCATCAAATACATATTTTCTTTGTTTGCACCTAATTGAAAAATATAAACAAAAATAGGGGTCATCTTTTAACAACTACAATCATACCATCATCTCATTTGTTGTAAATATAAATTCATACATCGAAAGAAATTTAAAACGATCATAAATATTTAGAGTTTTCAGGTTTATAGAACGAAAAGAGTTCATACATTCTCATTTCTTTTGTTTGGTTTTTATTAAAACAAAAGAAATAATAAAAAACTAAAAATGTAAATCATCTATGTAAAGATGATGTAAATATATAACAACAATATATTTATGAAGTCATACATTTGATGATTCGAGGGCGATGAAAAAGTTATTTATATTGGTATTATATTAATGAAAAATTATGTTAATGCAAAACATGTAACGTTGTAGAATCACAGATGGAATATGGAAAAAGTGTTTCGCTCCGAAATTAGTCTTTTCTGTTAGACATAACTGTCAAGCCCTAACTCCTTTGCTAACACATTTATACAGAACTCAAATTGTTCTCACAAACGCTACATGGCGGGAATTACAGCATAAAGTGTGCTATCATCAGCAAAACTATGAATAGGATTAATAGTTGAATTCAACAAATCGTTAATATAAATAAGAAAGAGAGTTGGTGATAAAGCAGAATCTTGAGGAACGCTTGCATTAGTTGAAAAAACATCTGATGAGAAACCATCAACATTGACCCGAAATTTTCGTTCGGAAATAAAGCTCTGTATCCAAGTAATAAGTTGGTCGTCCAAACCATAGCATCTTAATTTGGAAATAAGATTATTGTGTTATACTTTGTCAAATGATTTAGAAATATCAAGAGCAACACCGAAAGTTTCACCATGGTTCTCAAGAGATTTATTCCAGATATGAGTGACAAAAAGAAAGAAAATCACCTGTCGCCCTTCGCTTAGAACCCGTATTGTCTTTCATTAAGCAATTTTGAAGCCTCCAAAAAGCTCATTTTAAAGCTCATATTAAAATTAATGTATTTCTCCAAAAATTTTGCAACAACGGATAAATTGAAATGGGTCTGTAATTAGTTGGATCAGTTTTACTGCCCTTTTTTGAAACTGATTGTACAGCTGCAACTTTCCAGTTTTCAGGAAAAACGCCTTTTCTATATGACAAATAGAATATTTAAGTGAGGATCGGTGCTCTTTTGCAAATGTTTTAAGAATAATCAGAGGAATACGATCTGGTTTAGAAGCTTTGTTAGTGTTAATTTGTAAAAGCATTTTCCGAATAATGTTCTTACGAAAAATTATACGCATCATTTTATGAGAAGCTCTTATGAGGTTTAGGTAAACTTTTATGAGGTTCAGGTAAGAAATTGGGTTCTTTTAGTATAGAATTTTTAGAGAAATAATATCCAAGAAGATTGGTTTTTTCTTTTGGGTCAATATGACAGGCATATCACTATCAATAAGAGGAGGTAGAGAAGACTTACAAAAATTACCTTGGACAATGGACAGTCTTAACAGCTTTAAAGAAATTTCGTGATCCAGTTGGGTGTTTAGCAAATTTAGAGGCCTTTTTTTTATTAAAGAGACTCTTTTCTGTATTTATTAGTCGCCTACAAATATTTCTCTCAATTTGGTACTGTCTAAGGTTTTCATCAGTTTTGTTTTGATTAAACTTACGAAAAGCCTTTTTCTTAACTTCAATTGCTTTTTTGCGTTTATTTCAAAACCAAAGATCAGTCTTTGGGACGGTCAATCCAGTAGGAATATATCTGCGCATACCCTCAAGAACAGTTTAGAAAAATTTTAAGCCGCGATGTTTGGGTCTTGATCAGTAAGACAATTATGTTTCCATGAAAACCATTTGAAAAAATCCCGTAAACCCTGCCAATCCGCAGGTTTATAGTTGCAAACCAAACGGGGTTGGCTTTAAAAAATTTAGGAGTTTGGATATTTAATTGAGTGGAGTTCAAATTATGATCTGAACCACCCAAGGGATCTGATACTTTAAATTGTACCAAGAAAGGATTATTTGTCAATAATAAATCAAGTAGGTTACTACTTTGTCAGGTCAGGGACTCTCGTAGGCTGGTCTATAATCTGTGTATAATTATGATAAACAGCAAACAGCTCAGCCTGTCTATACCTATATTGTTAGTAGTAGAGCTGTGTATGAGCCATTCTTTATTGTGAACGTTAAAGTCACCAAGCACTATAAACTTGGCGTTAGGATAGTCAGTCAATCTATCTATTTTTTCAGATAGATCATGAAACAAATTGATACTCTCAGGTGAGTTAGGCGAACGATACAGACCAAAGACAAACAACGTTTGATTAGAACAACAAATTTTAAGGGATACCATATTGTGGTATTTTGAATTTAATTCAAAATTTTTAATTCTAACATATGAAATGGTGTTTCTGATATATACACAAACACCATGCTTGAAATAAAATGAGGATTCTAAATCATAATGAAGACAAAGGTTTTTACTACGATCTATATTCTATAGAGTTACAGCTCGGTCACTGATGATCGTTTAAGTAAAGAAAAGAATATCAGGGCAGGGTTGAAACTTTCAAGATATTGATGAACTGAATGAAGATTTACATTCAATCCTCTTATTTTGGCAAAATTTATTGATAATTTCACCATTAAAAATACAATTTATTTTTAACCTCAACACAAAACAACCAAATCGACAATATCTAAATTGGAAATTCTAAGCTGAATTACTTGTTACTAATTACTATGTCTAAGTTTAATGTCAATTGCCAATCCAAACAATGGAAAATTTAAAAATTGTTAAAACACATAAAAATTCGAAAAACTCAGATTTAAACACAGAAAACGGAAACCTGATCTAGAGAAGACAAAATGGTTACAAACAGTAAAATCTGCTTGCAACAAACAAAACAACTTTAAATTAATAACAAATATTAATTTAATTTAAAGCCTAAAATAAGAATACTACTAGTAACCGTAACAAAACTTGTTTACGATAAACAAAAAATGTAAAATAAAAATACCTAATAATTTGATAAATGTAACAAAATATAGAACTAAAAAACTTATCTTAATTTCCCGTTCAGATAAATTTGTTCAATCTTGATATATTTGATATTTGTTTTCTTTTAATTTGTTTGATTTAAAATTTCTTGCTTCAAAACTTGTAGTTTTCTTACCTAAAAGGAAAATAGAATCATATAATAAAAACAATCAATAAAAAAAGATAAAAAATAAATATAAAAGAAAATTTAAAGAAAATTACTATTTAATTTTAAAAAATTTCTATTCGTAAAAATAAAAATACATAGCCGTTCTAAAAAAAATAAATATAAAACAATAACAATACAAGCAATGCTATATCACTCCATACATTTGCTGTAAATTATTTCAATAGCGGGACTAAATTATAAAAGTCTGTGCCCCTCACTTTTTCCTGACGAGTTTGGCACTCAGAAAAGTTAAGAAAATCAAATATCATTATTTACAAAACATAGCCAAGCAATCTTTAAATTTTCCTTATCTACTCTAGTTGATTCTAGTTGACTTGATTTTTTGGTTATTTCGAAACTCTAAGTAAAGAATATTTTATATTGTGCAATGTATATCTAAATAATACATTATTATTTGTTTACTGTTAATTATAATAAATTATTAATAAACGTCTCTGAATAACCGAAGATACCCTGCCAACTAGGGATTGAGATTAAGTTTGAATAAATTAAGTTTCTCTAAGAAGTTTATGGACGCATACTTTAAAATTTTGAGGATTAAAGCTATCAGGAAAAATCCATGAAGGTAATGCATTCCAGAGATGAGAGACTCTGTTAAAAAAATCACGTTGATAAGCAACAGTTCTGCACCTTTTTATATAAACCGTAAAAGGATGGGCATTCTTCAACATTAGGTTTAGTGTTACGCGATAAGTGTGGTAGATCAGGTAAAATTGATTTAATCTCTGTAGATGTTCGTTCATCCATAATGTATTTGTCGAAAATTTTTAGATCAGCAACATTTTGTCTGTGCTGTAAAGAATCAAGCTCATTACATTAATTAGGTTCTGTCAGTTTGACATATTTCATTTTCACAAAACAGTTTCGGTAAAACTTCTAAAGTCTTGATATTGAAGCAATTTTTAGAGTATTACCGCTGTGCTTCTATAAGATCTTTAAACAGTTACAACCGAAACTACTTCAATCCTATTGGCAGCTATAACTTCTACAGCCATTTTTAAAAAGTTTTATCTAGAGTTGTATAGATAAGTTTCGGTAAAGTTCTAATATTAAACATGGAATTATTTAAGAAGCTTTCACTCCACTGGTGGGGAAAGCTTTTCTGTAGAAGTTCTATCGAAATTTTATAGAAGTAATATTTAACTACCTTCCACTTAGGAGTTTTAGCGAGGCTATATTGAAACTTAAGCTAGTATAACTCAAAATTGAGAAGTAAGATTGATAGTTGGGCTGGTTTATTTAATTTTTTTCTATAATGAATAATGTTTACTAGGAGGGCCCGCGTGCTTCGCTACGCTTATAAATAAAGTTTTGCGTAGACATTTTGTTGACGTAGAAGCAATGATTTCAAAAGTGGTAGTGAGAAATGATAGCATAATTTTCAATTCTCTATCATCGTTGAACAAATGACCTTGGTCAGATGTATCATAAATATAAAATTTCAAACATTCAAACGCACGCACTCTACTTGCAGCAACATACAATTGACCATGTGTGAATACAGGTTCTTTAAGTAAAATGGCAACTCTGTTGAATGTCTGACCTTGAGATTTAATAATAGTCATAGCAAAAGCAGGTATAATAGGGAATTGAGTTCTTTGAATTTTAAATGGAAGAAGAGATCCAGAATAAGTCAAATGAGTGCGTGGAATTAGAATGCGTACACCTCGCATGACACCAGTCAAAACTTCACAATGTATTGAATTTCGGTGCATAACTTTTACACGCATTCGTGTTCCATTTACTAATGCTTGACCTGTATTTAAATTACGTATAAGGAGAACAATGCAATTCACTTTCAAAACTAATTTATGAGGTGGCAAACCTCCTACACTCAATTTATTTAAAAATTCTATTGGAAAATTGTTCTGCTCACGAATGTCATCACAAACAACTTTATCAAAACTAAAATATGCTTTCTCCTCTCCTGGCATAATGCTCAAGATTTTAGAATTGATTTCATTGCAATCATTATTTTTGGGGGCTAAAATGACGGAACTCAAAATGTCATCAGATAAAATTGTATCAGAAATATTTCCAAAAATGTCTTCAATAATATTGTCTGGATTGCCAATCAAATTATGAGGAATTTCAATGATATCTTTCCACAGTTTGGCAACTGTGGAAAACTTTGCATATCACCATTACCAAGTCTTCTAAGAAATTCTGCAAATTCAATTTCATGAGGCATAGCTTTCATGTTTTGATTTAATTTCAAAATTTTAAAGTTAATAAATTCTTGCCAAGATGTAATACAATTTTAAATTAAAATAGAACGTGAGCCATGCGGTATAACTGGAAGAATTTGGCGAAAGTCACCGCTCAGTAAAAGAGTTTTACCTGCAAACAGTTTATTTTTATTTTCTTCGTTTGGAGTCATATCTCTTAACAAACGATCAATTAATTTTAAAGCATGAATAGAACACATCGAAATTTCATCTATAATAATGATTGATGCATTATTAATATATGTGCCATGTACACTATTTGGAGTTATATTTGGCATTGAATTCTCTAATAATGGAATTGGTAATTTGAAAACATTATGCGAAATTTGCCCTCCAATCAAAAGAGTTGATGCAATACCACTGAAGGCAGTTACAATACACGAAAAATTTAATGAATTAAATTTATGAATGATTGCCGTTTGAACAAAAGTTTTGCCACAACCTGCATGAGCTGTCAAGAAAAAACATTACTTCCAGTATCATGGAAGCTTCACGCAAAACAATATCAATCACACTACGTTGCTTATTATTTGCATTTTCATACATTCTATCGAAAACTGTAGCTTCTTCTTCAATATCAAAATGATCTACATCGCCAATCTGTAAGTTATATTGTGGAATCGGAAGACCAAGATCACCCCATGAAGTATTATGTGTAAGAAGAATTTCATTAATTTCAATCAATGCTCGATTATTTGACACATCTTCATCGTAATTTCGTAAAAAATCTTCAATCATACTATTTTTAAATTCAATCCATAAAGCTAAAGCATTCGGAGGAACATTCAAACCACAGATAAATGCAAATAATTGACGTAACTGTTTTGGTGATTGAATTTCTGAAGCTTCAAGTAAACATTCACGCCATTCATTATCATTTGTTGCAATACCTCGAGCTTCACATGCTGCAACAAAAGTAGGGTACTCAACACCTTCATACATACGAAGACCAGTAAAAGATTTTGGACCACGAACATGCAACAGAAGTAAACGCATATGAAACAATTCTATATCTTTTGGAGAGACCCAGCCCCATTGTGTGAAAAATTTTTAAAATCTAAGTTACATTAATATCAGTTAGCAGTGAAAATTTGAAATGAATCCATCTGCGAATAAAAAAGCCTTAGGCTCCACAAAATTTTCGTTAGCGAATTAATATATAAGATATCTAATCAAATTCAATTGTCTAATTCTATTAGAATTTTTCTAATTTTTGTTTATAAAAACTCAACTAGCTATAGATGTGGAATATTTCGGTTCTAATTAACCTTTTTATTCACAAGGGACTGCAAAAATTCCAATATAATTTAAAAACATTTCCATAATATGGAGTCTATTGACAGTGGAAAAATTCAACTTAAGTAAATAAATAAGTAATGATGAAGTTTCAATTTCGAAATAGTCATCACCTCCTCGAAGGATTGGAACAAGGCACTGAAGAAGAATTGAATTCATTCGAAACACGTAAAGTAAGAAGTGGAGTTTTTACCATACCTTTGAATTGAAAAAATTCCAATTACTTACATAGAGTTTAATTGTTCTCAAAAATGCCCAATCAACAAGCTATTTTATTAGGGAAAATTTTTTAGGATTTCTCACTTGGGAACGTTTGGATGCAGAAAAAAATTCTTTAGAATTCTTAAACTATATTAATGCGATTAAATTTAAATTTGAATGAGCTAAGAGTACAATGACGGTTTTGTAATGTCAGCCAAAATAAGCAAAGTGCAAAAGATAACTAAAGATCTTATCCTATGGTCCTATTTTTATAGCGCTATACGCATAGGTTAAATCTTGTCTTGAATAATTTAAATAATGTTCAAGTGCACGCCACTTCTCATCCCATTTTCACTCGTTTATTTTACGTATTTATTCATTGCACTTAACATTTTTCTTTGCGAAAGATTATCCGAGAAATCTGATCTTGTTTACTTACTGTTCCAGTTACTGCCTCCTGATCTGTACAAATTAGTAAAATCAGACTATGAAGCTAGAATGGTAAAATTTCACTGCAGATATCTTAGTTTGGTTTACTTACTGGATAAATAAACCATTAGAAAAAATTGAGAATCTAAGTTCTTCCGATTCACAAAAGCACACATCAATATTTTATCCAGCAGTTTTATTGGCCATTACTCTAGTTTTTACAAATCGAGCTACTTCCTGTGCAGCTTAGAGATCATTTAGTTAGAACTATTAGTATGAAGTTGAAACATGGATACGGTCAACTATGGCTGGAAATCGATTAGATGGCTGTTCAACGATAGTTAAAAGAACGAATGAGAGAAGAATATTTCATAAACGTTTTAAATAATTCAAAAAAGTCAAATAAATTTTGTGTATCAATGTAATATTTTTGTATTATTTTTTTAATGTAAGCCTTACTTTGTTCCTTTCAAACAAACAAAAATTAGTGAAATCGATTAACCCGTTCGAGCACAATTTAACTTTAAACTTTTTTTGTCTGTTAATTTATTAACAAATTTAGAGCCATCCTATGTCAAAACTGAGAAAAAAGTAAAACAAATTAAAAACACTTGCTTTGTTTTTATTATAATAACGATTACCGAAGTTTCTAGATAAGTTAATTTGAATTAACCTGAATAAAAGAAAATTGAATTTATAGAAGAGTCTGAATTGAAAGAATTGATCAAAATGGTAGATATAATAAATGTTGTAGAATTGCATAGAATTAATAGAACTAATATAATTGGTAAAACCAATAGGATTAATAGAAAAATGAAAGAGAATAGAACTGACAGAATTGGTTGAATTGAGTGAATTGATAGAGTTGATAGAATTGCTAGAATTGAAAGAATTGACAGAATTGATAAAATTAATAAAATTGATAGAATTGATAAAATGATTGGCATTAATAGCAGAATTAGTAGAATTAATAGAAGTATAATATGAATATAATGAAAAAGATATAATTGATAGAATTAACAGAATTGATCAAATTAACAGAGTTAATAATATTGCTTAAATTAATAAAAATAAAAGTTATAAGAATTATAGAGCTAGAGCCGTAAGACAAATAAGTTTGGAAGGCTAGAGCTATAAGAGCTATAAGGCTATAAGGAAGCCTATTATATAAACCTTTAAGACCGTGCCAATCCCAAGCCTTATAATCCCATACACGACAAGGATTTGCTTTAAATTATTTAGGGATCTGAATATTTAATTTAGTGGAGATAAAATTATGAGTAAATAGAAAAATTAAAACAAAATTTTAATTAGTATTTTTATAGAATTATTAGGAGTCAATAAGTTTATCAATAAAGAGAATAAAAAGTGATTTTTTAGATGCAATGAGAATGAAGGTATAAGATAGATTTATTTGAGAATCTTACTTAAATCATTGTTAAAGTTCGACTCGGGGTAGTGAAAACTATTGAACCAATTAATAGAACTAAAGAATTAGGTAGATTTGAACAAGCTTAATGTCACTCTTGTATGAGGTAACAGAATGAATAGAATTTACAATTAAATAGAAAGCGTAGATTAGATTAAAATGTTCAAATGCTCTAATTCTGTTGCTCAATTTAACAAAAATAACAGATATGATGAACATTGGTACACATTAATCAGCTTTCAAAGTACAAGAGATTCTCCAAACTTACGATTTTAAAGTGTTTTTCTATTCTTGAAAGTTCTGCACGGAGATGGAGGCCACAAATCTGAGATATGCCAATATATGATTCACTAAGAAATATCGTAGATAGTTATTTTTTCCCAACACTTAACTCAACGATTGTACCTATACCTAATCGTAAACATTTAAATTCATTAATACGATTGATTCCATTTCATTTTCGCCAAATTTTTTTTTTTCAACAAAAGAGAAACACATTAACGTAACCACCTAAACAAACTTTTGCTTTTTAACGATAAGACAGATTTTTTTCTTGTTCTACGCGAAATGAATGAATGATCAATTATGAAATGCTGGGCGGGATGGGAATTTAGAACTTTTTGAATAACAAAAAAATTTCAGTGAACTAAAGACGAAATTGTTTGGTCGTGATCTTTCGTAATTATAAGAGGATTTTCATTTAATTTTGTTAGGTGAATCTTATACTTAGAGGGTCAAGGTTAGAAAAATGTGATTTTTTGTAGGCTTCGTTTATTTGTTTTTAAAAATGGCAGTATTTAGATTTTTATTTAAATAAAAATGGCATAATTATTACCAATCAAAACATGATGAATACATCAAAAGTGAAATTTATATCGTTTTATGCCAAAGGTTATTTCCAATAAACTTACTGATTTTTTATTTCAATTTTTGAAATATAAATCGTTTATGATTTCGTTTTGAAACATAAAATAAGAAGACAGAATTAAGAAGAAAGAAGCATATGTGAATGGAGACTAATAATATAAGTTCTCATGGACAGCACATAATCAATTTTTCAATTTGAAGTATTTTGAATGTGCAAACATTTGATATGAAATCAAATTTGTGTTTGTTTGTGATTTTGATTATTTAAATTGTTGGATTTGATTAACTAAGACGTTGGTGGGAGAAATTATATTATTTGAAGATGGAAACTAAACTATAGTGAAATTTACATAAGCTTTCATTGATTGTTGTATTATTTGATAAATGAAAGAAATATTTAGGCACTTTACCTTTTTTGGGGTAAATGACTGAACCAGAGAATAACTCAAAATCAATATTGATATTTAATTTATTTATTTTTTTTTTCGTTTTTATTTATTGATGTTTTATCGACAATCATGTTTACTAAAGCATGAGCTTTGGGGGGCAGCGAGGACGGCCCACCCGTTTTCTTCGATAAATCACTTGGGAACCATTTTAACCAGGTTTTCCAAATAATTTTAATTTATCACTTGTGATAACTTATAAATGTGGTGCTATAAATGTGTCCTATTGGTTCAATCTATATTCCACCTTTTTCTATTTTTAAAAATTTTGAGTTATTAGTTAAAATAAAATTTTAACAAAAGTATATTAGTAGAAAAAAACGAAATTTCAGGATGCAAAGTTTAGATTTTTGGCATATTATCATTATTGAGGATGAAGACTGACTTTAGTTTTTTTCAATTTATTTTAATTGTAACATGAATTTTTAACATGATGTCAATTTTCACAAACTTTACATTTATTTTATTTTTATTGAAAAACGGTTTCGCAATTTTTATGATAACCCAAGTTTTTAATGCAAAGCAATTGATGAAGCATATCAAAACTAAAATTTTACTCAGGGTTCTTTGGATTACATAGCTATCATTTATTAATCATTTCAAAAAATTATATATTTAATTTATTTAAAAAAAAAATTAAAATATAATCGTATTACCGTCTGCGTTTCTTATTGGTGGTTTCTGACCACAAATAAAACTGCCAAGCTATAGATCTAAAATTTAATTTTTATTTAAATATTTTGGTCCCTATTTGGGACCCTCCTCAGTAAAGATTGTGTTTAAACTTATTATGAACTATTTTGAATGCTCTACTGAGGAGGGTCCCCCCAAATAAGGACCGAAATATTTCAATAAAAATTAAATTTTTGATCTATAGCTTGGCAGTTTTGTTTGTGGTCAGAAACCACCAATAAGAAACGCAGACAGTAATACGATTTTATCAAAGAGATCAGCTTCAATGTACATACAAAAATATATTATACATTGAACAGAGAAAACCTAATTAAAATATAATAATATTTTGGTCTCCAAGTTGTTTTTATTTAATAATATAATAATTTATTTGAAATAAATTTATTTAAAAAATCCTTATAACAACATATATTAAATAATATTTGACGCGTTTCAAACAATAAATGTGCATTCTCAAACGTGTAAATATTAGTATTAATATCAAAAGAAATATTTTTCATTCAACAAAATTTTGGTGAAAAAACATACTAAAGAATATAGAACCGACTTCAAAAAACACAAAAAATGAAAAATAACTCAATTGTGACTTTAGAGACAAAAATACAGCTAACTATTGATTTATTTAATTTAATTATATTTAACTACAGACAAAAAAAAATTACGGTTTTAAACAAAGTTATTATATTATAGAATTTATTTATTATTATAACTAAGTGGGGGTAAGAATTTCACTTTGAGCTCATGAATGTAATACTTAGGTCTTTCAGACCGAAGTAATTAATTGAATAAAATTTTTATTTTTTTATAAATAAATTTTAGTGGAATACTAGTTCCAAATTTGTTATGAATGAAATATACACCTATTTTCAAGCGAAAGTACTGTTGGTTTTTTGTGAATAAAATGATACTGGGTGATTCGATTTTAAATCGGTTTTCAATTTTAAATAGCTCAATATTGGTGGAGTATTTTGGTATGTATTTTGTTTTTTTATTTCAACTAAATCATTAAAAATTCATCAATGTATGGCTTCAAATTGATGAACACTTTGACGATGGTATGGTCTTGTTGTTACACGACAATCATCCGGTACACATTTCAAATGCTGTCAAACAATGGATTAATGAAAATATAGGCGATACACAGCATTTTTTGTTTGATCACCCGAGGTGAATTAATTTTATCTTGTAATTTTAAATATTTAATTAATGTAGAAATTTGTATTTTCAGTCTCTCTCCAGAGATAAATCCTGTTGAGAATGTCGGGTCAGAGATCAAAGGCAAAGCTAGGAGTGAACACCAAGTGTTTCACAGTAATGATGAGGTCTGGGATGCCATTGTGAGAGCGCACAATATGATGAGAGGCGTTGATTGGCGCCAATATTTCATCAATTTGTTAAATTCAATGTCTAATAGAATGCGCGAAATGATTGCAGCACAAGGCGGTCACATTATATTAATATTAATTAAATTTAATGAATTAATCAAATAATCAAATATTGTTAAACAATTTAGTCAATTATTTATGAAATAAAATTAAAAATTCTATTATTTTCTGATTTTTTTTTGATTTTTTTCCATTGAAAAACTTTTAGCAAACTTTAAATTAATTTTTTTAATGATTTAGTTGGAATAAAAAATAAATTATATACCAAAATACTCCACCAATACTGAGCTATTTAAAATTGAAAACCGATTTAAAATCGGATCACCCAATACCATTTTATTTACAAAAAACCAACAGTACTTTCGCTTGAAAATAGGTGTATGTTTCAACAAAAATTTTAATTGATTGAATCCAAAACAGAATTAAATGAAATTTTATCATTTAAAATTAAATTTTGTTGTGTTAAATCCCTTGTAAATTTCAAATTCTTAAAGTGAATCAATTAGAAATCCTTAGCTAAATAAATGTAAAGCTTTCAAATTTTGTTTAAAAATGGTGTAGTTATGATTGTTTTTAGCAAAATAGTTTGCAAAAATGGACTTTAAATTTTGTTTATTTTTCTTCATAGGAAGATGTTTCTTAAATCAGTCTTTAAAACTTTCTTTATCCTAGAAGTCTTTGTCCTAGAAGATATTTTATATTTATGTTTTTTTAAATGGTTCCTTTAAATATTAGGCATAAGATTTGTATATTCCATTTTATCAAAAATTATTTCATAAAAGTTGTTACAAGGAATTTTTAAATAAATTAATTCTCTTGGCAGTGTATTTAGTCATTAACAGAGTGTACTTAAATTATGAACTAGACATATCTATCCTACGAATATATTTAGAATTATGGCTTTGCTGATACCACCAATAAAAAATATTTGTTTAAATTTCGTCAACCAAATATCCCAAAAAACAAAATATTGTTTTAGATTTCGTCTACCGTATATCCCAAAAAATAAACATGCCACAAGGAGTTCATACATCTAAAAGAAGAAATAAGTTCCAGCAGAGAAAAACCAAATAGGCTAAAATAGTCGCAGTTCAGAGCATGTCTGGATGCATCTATAAATTGTTACAAAACCTGATGATAGCTAAACTTCATCAAAAGAAACTGATTACTACGTTGATGCAACGAATGTTTCAGATAATATTGGCTCGTCTTCAGGAAGTAACAACGACAATACAGAATTAATAAGACGAATGATGAAGACGAATCAGAAAAAAATATTGAAAATGATAGTGATAATGTTTCTACTATGCTTTTACAGTGATATATAATGCTTCTAATGCTTCTATTATCGAAGACAGTATTTGCATGGTTGTATCACTTCAGGACTTAAGAGGTGTATCACATTGGAATATACCCGTCTCTGATAATGTTCGCTTTGAAATCAAAAAAAGGAAGTGAACATTTCCAAAATAGAGAAAGGCCGTTTCCTATTGTATCTAAACACGGGTTTGATATAAAAGGTGATGTTCGCCATCTTTCTAAAGAATAGTTTTATAAAATGTTGCCTAATGGTGAAAAAATTCTGCGGTCATGGATTGTTTATTCTCCTGTAAATAATAACATGTGTCTTTTACTGCTTCTGTTGTCGTATATTTGCAGCTGTCACAAATAGTAATAATACAATATCAACATTTACGACTGGATTTCAGAAGTGGTGGAAATTAAATCCCAAAGTGGCCGACCATAAAACTTCAAGTGAACATCTAGAGAATTTTGAAAAGTGGAAAACTTTGGAAATGAGGTTAAAATTTCAAAAAACGATAGGAGACGCAGCCTTGCAATTGATATATAATGAAAAACAGAAGTGGAAACATCTTTTATCCAGATTATTGGATACAACTTTGTTTTTATCTAAACAAAAACTAGCATTTCGTGGATATGATGAAGGACAAATTTTTTTAAATAAAGGCAATTTCTTAGAACTATAATTAAAATATTGTCAAAGTATGATGTAGTATTAAAAGAACACATCTTGAATTAAATATTTAAAAAACTATAAATATTTTGACTAAATATTTTGCAATTATGTTTTGCACACCTGACATTTTACATATTGATCAAATGTCAGAAGTGATTCGTTATGTGAAAATTGATGATAGAAACGTGGAAATCAAAGAAGTATTCCTTGGATTTTTTCCTTGACATGGAAAAAAAGCCGCTGATTTAAGCAATGAAATTCTTAAAAATCTTGAAAACGACGATTTAGATGTTATGAATTGTCGTTCCTAAGGTTATGATAATGCAGTTCTTATGAGTGGTATATATGGAAGAGTGAAAGCTATTATTAAAACAAAACAAACAAACAACAAGACTGTTGAGAGTCTTTCAACAGTTGCTTTGCGGTTTTTAACAAGCACTTCCCAGCGGCTAGTCGAAGCAGAAAAAATGTAAGCAGTTTCTAACTGGGTCTATAGAAACTCCTGCCAATGCCAATTACTTATTACTTGAGTTTAATTGATCTTAAAAATCGAAAATTAATTTAAATTCCCTTAATGTAGTCTAATGTTAATTCACATAGGACTACAAATTGACCAAGTGTCAGTCATTAATTTCACATTGATTGGAAACAATCAATAATGATTATACAATCGTGACTTAGGATGTTAATTAGAATATAAATGTTCCCCATTCTATGAATTCACACAAAGTATTGTCTAGAAATTTAATGCAACAAATCCCATATAATGTAAATACATTTCAATAATATGGAGTCTAATGACAGTGAAAAAATTCAACTTAAGTAAAAATAAATAAGTGATGAAGAAGTTTCAACTTTGAAATTGTCATCGCCTCAACGCCCTAATCGATAGCGTATCTGCCCAAGGATTCCAGCCGGGCACTGACGAGGTAGGGTCGAATCCCAACCGAAACACGAAAAATGTGAAGTGGAGTTTTTTCTGAGAAACTTCAAACCATATCTTTAAATTGAAAAAATTCCAATTACTTCCTTACCTACTTGAGTTTAATTGACCTCAAAAATCCAAAAATAATTTTTTGTATTAAAAATATATCAATTTGTTAGAAATTTAAAACAACATTTGGACAAAAACAATTTCTTTCAAAACAAAATAAACGTTGTATAAAATATGTAGCTTAATGTATGAAGGGATAAGTTTTTGTTGACTTGTAACTTTTCTTTTTCTTTTTTTCGATTAACAGGTATGAGAACCCATCAGCGTACCAGTCTTGGCAACGAGTTAATGTGAAATATCACTTGACACATGCAGTAACACTGAAATAGCAATGTGAAGATGAAGGTAACCTATTAAGAAGTGGAACTCAAACTAGCTAGCCGTCAGCTTCGAGACTCCTCAGTTTGAAATGACTACAGGTTTATTTACTTGTCAAAACTGTGAACATTATTTTAGTGAATTTAATATATTTGCAATCGAAAAACGCTGTATTCTTTCGAACATAATTAATGAATGTCAAACAGTCAACATAAATGATTGAATTTGAAACCAATTTTTACATATACTTATTAAAAACAAACAAATAATATCATAACCAAAAAGTATGGATTAGTGGCATTTAAGATGTTACACCATAAAGCTCAAATACAATAACTTTCAGACTTTCTAATTCATCCCACTAAGAAACCAAAACATAAACCGAAGTAACATAAAAACAAAAATTAAATCTCCATCATTTATGTATAAAGTTTAAAAATAAAAAGAATAAAACAATCAAACTTTACCGATCAATAATTTATTTAAACGGACGATCAAAAAAGCTATCAAAGACGTATATTTATCAACTGAAATTCAACCAACAATGTGAACTGTAATATGTGGGTAAGCGTATAGTTTTTTTTTTGTAAAATTCTTGGAGACTGGAGAGCTTAAAGTTAATTTTTTTTCAAAGCTAAAATTCCTATTCCATTTTTCTTTGGTTTGGACGAATTAAATTTATGTAATTTTTTTTACATAATAAACATTTTTATTATTGTTGTTTTTTTATGTGATCACAATGTGATCGCAAAAATGTAATGATCAGATGAGATATCAGGGCATGGCAGTTCACGATTTGATATTATAATGCTTCCGATAGTATTATCGTAATTACACCTTGATCTCTCTCTATGTAGGTTCTCGTATATCATAATAATAAGGAAAAATAAAATTCTCTTTCGTTTCTGTTTCGTTAACAATTCAAACGTATTGTACAATTCGACAGAGATTCCATCCAGAGATCGATCTATACACTTTATTTTGTATTAATTTTGCTTTATTTTTTTTTATTTTTACATCGTGAATAAACTTTTTTATTTTTATTTTTATTATGACAAAATATTATATATTATTTTTCATCACGATCGTGAATTAAAATTGTACAAAAATAAAAGTAAAATTGACGATCAATTGTAAAGTTGAATTATTATAAAGAAAATAAATAACAATAATAAGTATGTGTACATGAACATGTGATCATTTGACTTTTGTTGGCATCGATCATTTACTTGTTTTATAAATTTTTTTATATGTATCAAAAAATTTTTTCGATATAAAAAGAAAAGTGAGAGCCAGTGGTGGATCGTGAAGAATCATTATTAATCTCGGCTTAATTTGTTTCTAATAAACCGCCTGTAATAGTTTTAAAAATCATGTACCTTATTACCTTGAAATATGCTTTTAGTGGCTAATGACTATGAGTCATAGAGAGGTCGGACCAACAATTTGCAACACTAAAACCGTAAAACAAAACAACTATTAGTCTGGATTATACGACAGCATTAATGTCAATAAATCGATTTGATTCGAGTTTAATTGTGCTATTTTCATCCACAACCGTTTAAGGGGTAGTTTCATGATGTCACTAGTGATGATTTGGCTCAGAAATGTGTCTATTTCGTTACATTTTAGCATTCGGTTCATGTAATGCCTACACATCGAGCTTCTATGCGCGTAGACATCCTTTTTTAAATGATGCCAAACTATCATATATAGTTAAGGTTTAGTGTATCCGCTATTTCCTGACAAGTTGAATCTTGATCTAGCTCGACCATTTCCGATTTTCTTCAAACTTCGGTATTCGTTAGTATAATAAAACAAAATTAAAATAAGTTTATTTTCTTTGTTACTTTTTCCACTTGTTTTGACACAGGGTAGCTCGAACTATGTTAAGAAATTTAGCGACGATTACAGTTTAAAGTTAAATTGCGTTCGGACGGCTTAACCGATTTGTTTTATGCAGTTAGTGCCTTTATAAAAGGTAAGATATAACCCTTTATAAACATATTACACTGATAAAAAAAAGGATTATTTTTAAACGAGTTTTATTCAAAAAATGGATTGTTTCTCATTTTGTATGCTCTGAGGATTTAATATTCAAAGATTTATTATTTTTCCAAAACATGCTAAAATTACCGACAGGCCATTTATTTTGTTGACAAAAAAAATATATTTTAATATATACTAGCAAAAAATATGCCAGGTCTGGATGGCATAAAGATAATAAATGATCGCAAAAATTATAATAAACAATTCAAATAACTAATTACAATATATTATAAATTAAAATAGGTATTAAATATTGCAGCTAATTTTTAAAAAAATTTGAAATTTACTAAAAATGGGGTTTTCGCATTACATTACATTATTCGTCACGATCATTTTAAGCATTCAAGCAAGAACACTACTGTTAGAGAAGTAAAATATCAGCGAATAACTCAAGTTTAATTTATTAAATTATAAAAAAAATTTTTTTTAATAAAATGTATTGTGTAGTAGAAATTACAATATGTGTCACAACAACACTTAAAAACCTTTTAATACCAAAGGACGCAAATTTTTTTTTCTCCGATAGACAGCAAATATAAATTTTGCAGACTTATTTCAGTCAGCAAAGTGACACTTTTCCTGCCTAGGCAGCAAAGCAAGTACTTTGCTGCCTAGGCAGCAAAATAATTAGACTTCATAGAAATAAACAGATATTGCGATTAAAAAAAAAATTTTTTTAATCGATTTTTTTTTTCATTTTTAAAATTTTGCTTTATTTTTAAAGTAATAATTATTAAATTACATATCATTGT
>OY856187.1:220329245-220363166 GCA_963693315.1 Diogma glabrata | reverse complement strand
AAGCATCATTCATGACTACATGATATGCCGGTTCATATAAATAAAAAATTGTAAGAATATCATGCGTTAGATCAATAATAACTAGTTTTAGGCTTAATGGAAGTACATGTAAAATAAAATAACGTATATGAAATTTGAAATAACGTATAAGGTACCTGATTGACTTTTCACCTCTTTTTAGGTAGAAAAGCCAGCAGGTACCAATGTGAAATTTTAATATGTTGTGGGAAATTAGTCAAGATTAATTAGTATAAATTTTTTTTCCAATATCTTTATTCATTCAATAGTGCTGCCGAGTTTACGAAAATCAGAAAATCGAAAAATCTTTAAACCCAATTATCTCGCAACTACACTTTTGCGAATACGTTGTTTCATTATTAAAGCGACGATATATATATATATATATATATATATATATATATATATATATATATATATATATATATATATATATAAATATATATATATATATATATATATATATATATATATATATATATATATATATATATATATATATATATATATATATATATATATATATATATATAAATATATATATATATATATATATATATATATATATATATATATATATATATATATATATATATATATATATATATATATATATATATATATATATGTATATATATATATATATATATATATATATATATATATATATATATATATATATATATATATATATTAGGGTGTCCCAGAAAAATTAAAATTGTTTTTTTTTAACGCATACCCTTTAATTTTTTTTCTTTTATGTCAAAACAACTGTAAAAAAAATTTCATGCAATTTAAATAACAGTAACCCGTGCCGACTTGGACCTAAACATCTCAATACTTGATTGTGTACTATAGCGCGCATACCTGTTTTGATGTGCTTATAATTTCTAAATGTCTTGTCGGTTATACGAATTTTTCTTGAAAAATAAATATGTCCGTCGAAGTAGGTAGTTCTAAACAAAAAATATACATAAAAGGTAACCCAAAACTTCCTTCAAATGGACAAGCTCTCGTATAGTATTGTTGTATAATATATTGTTTTTTAATATAATACATTTCATACGAAAACAAAGAACAATTTTTGTGCCAAAACTGAATAATTCTATAGACACGCTTGGAATGTTATTTTAGATTGAAAACTCAAGACAAAGTGCAAATTCTCTGCTGTGATACTATAACTGCTTCGAAAACACATCGTATGTGTGCGCGTTGAAAAAAATCAATATAGAAAAACTTATTTTCGCTTGCAACCATCACATGTACGAGCTGGTGTTAAAGGTCTTTTTGAAGTGAAAATAAAACAAGTGCCTATAATAAGAACGGACATTCCACTTTTTCAAAAAATTAGAGATCATTGGCAAAAAGTTGATCATCATAAAATAGAATGCTATAGAGAAAAGGTGGAACGGGGCCTGTTTCCAAAATTGATAAATTGAAAGTAGATTTAATAATAATAGATATAATAATTAAAAAGGAGATATCAATGCTTAGAGCATTTCAGCTGTATCGTTCAGATACAGCTGAAAGAGCGGTCTAATTAATGCAGGACTTTCACTGTTTAATTACAATTGAGGCAATATTTGTTAAGTTGCGTACAAAAGCACAAGATGTTATATCCGGACTGTAAACAGCAAACATTGAAAAGAAAATATGCTTAGTAATAGTTGTTGTAATTAAAAATAATATTAAAATATGGAGGGACTGAAATCTCAAGCTCTGAGATAGCAAGACTTCGGTCTGGATTAAGGATTTTGATATAGTTTTCGGCAAAAAACTTTTATGAGGACATTGCTTTTAGTTTTGGGCAGCGATGTATATCAAACATAAAACTCTTTGTCAAAGTATAAACATGTTTTTATTTCTGTTTAGAAATTTATTACAAAACTAACACGAAATATTAATAAGTGCCGGAAAATTATAACATATCATAAATTAATATAACTTAGTGAAAAGATGAAACACCCAGCAAACTACTCAAAAACCTCTCCATTTAGCGTTTCAAGAAAATATTACAAAACCAAATATTCATGGTTCTTTCAAAATTCAAAAAATATTCTAAAAATTAAAATAAAACAAAAAATTTAAACTTTTTTTTAAAGTTCTAAAAACATTCCAAAAATTATTACAAAATCAAAAATTTAAACATTTTTCAAAAATTCAAAAATTTTTAAAATATTCCAAAAATTATAACAAAATCAAAAATTTCCATGTTCGATAACATTTCATGTCAAACAAATAATTAATTTCATATTGTTCCAAAAAATTAAGTAAAATGAAAATAATTCTTTTGAAACACTTGACAACATTTTTTTGACAAACTTATAACGCAATAATCTAGATTTTGGTTTCACATACCAATACCGACCATCAAAATTTCTCCAAATTCAATGTTCCTATTCGCAATCACTTAAAATGAACGTTTTTAAGCAAAAAATAGGCATATTTCCTTGTTTTGACATACTTGACGATTTTTTTTGACACACTTCCCGTACAGTTATCGAACACATCGTCATTTTGGCTGTTATAATTGAGTAATCCTATTTTTGGAAACAAAAATTTTCGAGATCCCTTCCAGCGGTTTTCTAGATTTCGTCGGTTGTGACGGCAGACAGACATACAGTTTTTTTTAAGAATCAGTAAGTCCTCAAACGTCGATAAATGGGGTAGGAATCTCATTTTTGACTCGAGAATGTAATACTTAGGACTTTCAGACCGAAGTAATGTCTTTTTCTAATTCTTTGGCGTTTTATTTAATGAGAGTAAAATAATTTCTCAAATAATTGCACAGTAATCGCAGTAAAGCTCGTATGTTAAAGTTCAACTTCAAGTCGGCACGGGTTATCGTCATCCAATCGCAGTAAAACTTTTAATTTAAGTTTTTAAGGTTAATTGGAAAAATTTAGCGGGTATGCGTATAAAATTTTGCAAAAAAATTTTTTTGCTCTATGTCTTGGGACACCCTAATATATATATATATATATACATATATATATATATATATATATATATATATATATATATATATATATATATATATATATATATATATATATATATATATATATATATATATATATATATATATATATATATATATATATATATATATATATATATATATATATATATATATATATATATATATTAGTTGTGATGAAAATATAATATGTAAATTTAAAACATAAGTTTTCCGTTTTTTAAAAAATGTAAGTTTTTAACCATAAGCTTATATGATTTTTAAATTGAAAAATTTTTTAATTATCTTTTTTTATTTAAATGCCAAATTGTTAACAGTTTAATAAATAATCTGATTTGAAAAGGACTGACGTAATGGACGTAATGCAGTCGAAACGTCATCGTCATCATATATTTTAATTAATGTAATAGTTAATATAAAAATTAAAAAAATAGGCTATAGATGAAAAACGTGATCTACGCAGGCGAAAAAGTCGAAATTTGAACTTGACCATTTTTGATTTTCCTGAAACTTGACATGTAAGTAATATGGACAAAATAAAAAATACTGCTTATTTGCTTATTTTAAAATAGCCAAGTTTCACGAAAATCAAAAATGGTCAAGTTTTCACAACTCTGTCTAGAACACGTTTTTCATGTATAAACCAAAGATATAAAAATATTTTCAATTAATACATAGGTTCAATGTTTTACAGTTTATTGATGACGTCATATAAGGAATTGCATTCCCAACAACATGCGTGCAATAAAGTGCTGATGAACGCAGCTATTTTTAAGAATGTTAATTTTTTTTAATTTAAAATTAGGCATGTTTAGTGTTAATTATAAATTAACGTCTCTGATACCATGCCAACTAGGGATCAGGATTCAGTTTGAATACTTATTCAGTTTCTTTAAGAAATTTATGGACGCTAACTTTGAAATTTTGAGGATTAGGGAAAACCCATAAAGGTAAGGCATTCCATAAATGAGAGACTCTGTTGAAAACATCACGCTAAAATGCAACAGTTCTGCACCTTTTTATATGAACTGAAAAAAGATTGGCAACAAAATTTGCTCTGGTGTTACGCGATAGGTTTGCTAATTCAGGTAAAATTGATTTGATCTCATTCTAAGTTTTTTCATCCATAACGTATTTATAGAAAATTGTTAGATCAGCAACATTTTTTCTGTGTTTTGCTAGGAATCATGCTCAATAGTAAGAGTAGAGCTGCCAATCAGTTTGACAGCTCTACGCTGAACAGAGTCAAGACACTTTGACCTACTAGAATATGCGCCACTCCAGATGTGAGAGCAGTATTCCATACAGAGACGTATAAACGATTTATATATTAAAAGAAGCTGTTTGCTATTGAAAAACTTACGATATCTTCCCAAAAAGCCCAATTTTTGAACAGCGTTCTTAGCTAGGTTAAAAATGTCAGAATTCTATTTCATATTGTTTTCAACTTCTACTCCTATAGAAGTCTTAAAGATTCTTTCTTCACAAGATCTTTGGAGTCAAACTTTAAAGGAAACGGATAAGGTGCGGGCAGTCTAGAAAATTAGCAAACCTGTGTTTTACTCATATTAAATTCAACACTGTTAATAAAGCCCCAATCTATGATTGTCGTTAGATCATCGTTTAAGGAATTTATCAAATTTGACCTACAGTTATTAAGCGCTGATGGTGAATGTATATTAGACATTTAATATGATGCATTGTTAAATAACGGTACGATACGATACAGTTATGCCAGGATAAACATTTTTATTATCAGTAATATGATGGAAAAAAATCCCAATGGACCCCAATATGGGCTATGCCAGGAACAAATCTCTAATTAAAATAAAACTTAGAAGACCGTGATGGTCTCAACGACAATTCGCATTAATAATTCAAAGAATTTAAAAAACTAATAAGAATAATAATAAAACAAAAATAAGGACTTAACTTATATCTTGTTGATTGATGTTTGAAGAAAACGACTTTCGTCCTTGTGTGTCGCAAGCAAAATGTATCCAATATGTATCCAAATATTTCCAAATATAATTAGCTAACGTATTCAAAGTCGTAGGTAACATGAGTTGTATCAATTTCAGATTTATTCTTTCTCAATATCATACAAGTATTTTCTTTTCAATATTTTTTTTTTTAATGCAATTGTATTATCTTTGTTTTTTTCGTCAAACATATAATAACCAGGACTGAAACGATCAACGTGTCATTGAAGAATAAAAGAATGTGTTAGACGGTTTCATTATCATTTCACCATACAATTTTCGCAAAAACTCATTAATTTGGAAATAATTAAACAAGACTCAATGTTAGAATTAAAACATATATAATTTTATTTTAAACTATTCAATTATTTGATTTGAATACACATGAGCTTTGACTCAACCTCATTTTGATTAACATTATTTAAATCACATTAAATTGGTTTGAGGCACAATAACTACCAATTACAACGTTCAATTATTTGATTTTAAATTACAGCTCAAAATTTTAACTCTAATTCCAAATACAACACGCGATTCGAATGCATTTATTACAAAAAAAGATTACTAAAATTAAGTAATAATTTTTGAATTTCAAAATCACAACTCACCTTGGGTTTATGTTTATTATTTTAAAACTTTAAATCACGACTTGACATACGTTTTACCATAGCCATATATAGTATAGTTTTTACCTAAACGAGAGAGTAAAAGAATTGATTGCATCAATATCCTTTCGTTTTGTAGCTGTCGATATTTTTAATACAATTACAGAAACAACAACATAAAACCACAGATTGATGCATCAAATACATATTTTCTTTGTTTGCACCTAATTGAAAGATATAAACAAAAATAGAGGTCATCTTTTAACAACTACAATCATACCATCATCTCATTTGTTGTAAATATAAATTCATACATTGAAAGAAATTTAAAACGATCATAAATATTTAGAGTTTTCAGGTTTATAGAACGAAAAGAGTTCATACATTCTCATTTCTTTTGTTTGGTTTTTATTAAAACAAAAGAAATAATAAAAAACTAAAAATGTAAATCATCTATGTAAAGATGATGTAAATATATAACAACAATATATTTATGAAGTCATACATTTGATGATTCGAGGGCGATCAAAAAGTTATTTATATTGGTATTATATTAATGAAAAATTATGTTAATGCAAAACATGTAACGTTGTAGAATCACAGATGGAATATGGAAAAAGTGTTTCGCTCCGAAATTAGTCTTTTCTGTTAGACATAACTGTCAAGCCCTAACTCCTTTGCTAACACATTTATACAGAACTCAAATTGTTCCCACAAACGCTACATGGCGGGCATTACAGCATAAAGTGTGCTATCATCAGCAAAACTATGAATAGGATTAATAGTTGAATTAAACAAATCGTTAATATAAATAAGAAAGAGAGTTGGTGATAAAGCAGAATCTTGGGGAACGCTTGCATTAGTTGAAAAAACATCTGATGAGAAACCATCAACATTGACCCGAAATTTTCGTTCGGAAATAAAGCTCTGTATCCAAGTAATAAGTTGGTCGTCCAAACCATAGCATCTTAATTTGGAAATGAGATATTGTGTTATACTTTGTCAAATGATTTAGAAATATCAAGAGCAACACCGAAAGTTTCACCATGGTTCTCAAGAGATTTATTCCAGATATGAGTGACAAAAAGAAAGAAAATCACCTGTCGCCCTTCCCTTAGAACCCGTATTGTCTTTCATTAAGCAATTTTGAAGCCTCCAAAAAGCTCATTTTAAAGCTCATATTGAAATTAATGTATTTCTCCAAAAATTTTGCAACAACGGATAAATTGAAATGGGTCTGTAATTAGTTGGATCAGTTTTACTGCCCTTTTTTGAAACTGATTGTACAGCTGCAATTTTCCAGTTTTCAGGAAAAACGCCTTTCTATATGACAAATAGAATATTTGAGTGAGGATCGGTGCTCTTTTGCAAATGTTTTAAGAATAATCAGAGGAATACGATCTGGCCCAGAAGCTTTGTTAATGTTAATTTGTAAAAGCATTTTCCGAATAATGTTCTTACGAAAAATTATACGCATCATTTTATGAGAAGCTCTTATGAGGTTTAGGTAAGCTTTTATGAGGTTCAGGTAAGAAATTGGGTTCTTTTAGTATAGAATTTTTATAGAAATAATATCCAAGAAGATTGTTTTTTTCTTTTGGGTCAATATGACAGGCATATCACTATCAATAAAAGGAGGTAGAGAAGACTTACAAAAATTACCTTGGACAATGGACAGTCTTAACAGCTTTAAAGAAATTGCGTGATCCAGTTGGGTGTTCAGCAAATTTAGAGGCCTTTTTTTATTAAAGAGACTCTTTTCTGTGTTTATTAGTCGCCTACAAATATTTCTCTCAATTTGGTACTGTCTAAGGTTTTCATCAGTTTTGTTTTGATTAAACTTACGAAAAGCCTTTTTCTTAACTTTAATTGCTTTTTTGCGTTTATTTCAAAACCAAAGATCAGTCTTTGGGACGGTCAATCTATTAGGAATATATCTGCGCATACCCTCAAGAACAGTTTAGAAAAATTTAAAGCCGCGATGTTTGGGTCTTGATCAGTAAGACAATTATGTTTCCATGAAAACCATTTGAAAAAATCCCGTAAACCCTGCCAATCCGCAGGTTTATAATCGCAAACCAAACGGGGTTGGCTTTAAAAAATTTAGGAGTTTGGATATTTAATTGAGTGGAGTTCAAAGTATGATCTGAACCACCCAAGGGATCTGATACTTTAAATTGTACCAAGAAAGGATTATTTGTCAATAACAAATCAAGTAGGTTACTACTTTGTCAGGTCAGGGACTCTCGAAGGCTGGTCTATAATCTGTGTATAATTATGATAAACAGCAAACAGCTCAGCCTGTCTATACCTATATTGTTAGTAGTAGAGCTGTGTATGAGCCATTCTTTATTGTGAACGTTACAGTCACCAAGCACTATAAACTTGGCGTTAGGATAGTCAGTCAATCTATCTATTTTTTCAGATAGATCATGAAACAAATTGATACTCTCATGTGAGTTAGGCGAACGATACAGACCAAAGACAAACAACGTTTAATTAGAACAACAAATTTTAAGGGATACCATATTGTGGTATTTTGAATTTAATTCAAAATTTTTAATTCTAACATATGAAATGGTGTTTCTGATATATACACAAACACCATGCTTGAAATAAAATGAGGATTCTTAATCATAATGAAGACAAAGGTTTTTACTACGATCTATATTCTATAGAGTTACAGCTCGGTCACTGATGATCGTTTAAGTAAAGAAAAGAATATCAGGGCAGGGTTGAAACTTTCAAGATATTGATGAACTGAATGAAGATTTACATTCAATCCTCTTATTTTGGCAAAATTTATTGATAATTTCACCATTAAAAATACAATTTATTTTTAACCTCAACACAAAACAACCAAATCGACAATATCTAAATTGGAAATTCTAAGCTGAATTACTTGTTACTAATTACTATGTCTAAGTTTAATTGCCAATCCAAACAATGGAAAATTTAAAAATTGTTAAAACACATAAAAATTCGAAAAACTCAGATTTAAACACAGAAAACGGAAACCTGATCTAGAGAAGACAAAATGGTTACAAACAGTAAAATCTGCTTGCAACAAACAAAACAACTTTAAATTAATAACAAATATTAATTTAATTTAAAGCCTAAAATAAGAATACTACTAGTAACCGTAACAAAACTTGTTTACGATAAACAAAAAATGTAAAATAAAAATACCTAATAATTTGATAAATGTAACAAAATATAGAACTAAAAAACTTATCTTAATTTCCCGTTCAGATAAATTTGTTCAATCTTGATATATTTGATATTTGTTTTCTTTTAATTTGTTTGATTTAAAATTTCTTGCTTCAAAACTTGTAGTTTTCTTACCTAAAAGGAAAATAGAATCATTTATAAAAACAATCAATAAAAAAATATAAAAAATAAATATTACTATTAGAAAATTACTATTTAATTTTAAAAAATTTCTATTCGTAAAAATAAAAATACATAGCCGTTCTAAAAAAAATAAATATAAAACAATAACAATACAAGCAATGCTATATCACTCCATACATTTGCTGTAAATTATTTCAATAGCGGAACTAAATTATAAAAGTCTGTACCCCTCACTTTTTCCTGACGAGTTTGGCACTCAGAAAAGTTAAGAAAATCAAATATCATTATTTACAAAACATAGCCAAGCAATCTTTAAATTTTCCTTATCTACTCTAGTTGATTCTAGTTGACTTGATTTTTTGGTTATTTCGAAACTCTAAATAAAGAATATTTTATATTGTGCAATGTATATCTAAATAATACATTATTATTTTTTTTACTCTAAGTTTAGTGTTAATTATATTAAATTATTAATAAACGTCTCTGAATAACCGAAGATACCCTGCCAAGGGTATTGAGATTAAGTTTGAATAAATTAAGTTTCTCTAAGAAGTTTATGGACGCATACTTTAAAATTTTGAGGATTAAAGCTATCAGAAAAAATTCATGAAGGTAACGCATTCCAGAGATGAGAGACTCTGTTAAAAAAATCACGTTGAAAAGCAACAGTTCTGCACCTTTTTATATGAACCGTAAACGGATGGGCATTCTTCAACATTAGCTCTAGTGTTAAGCGATAAGTGTGGTAGCTCAGGTAAAATTGATTTAATCTCTGTAGAAGTTCGTTCATCCATAATGTATTTGTCGAAAATTTTTAGATCAGCAACATTTGGTCTGTGCTGTAAAGAATCAAGCTCGTTACATTAATTAGGCTCTGTCAGTTTGACATATTTCATTTTCACAAAACAGTTTCGGTAAAACTTCTAAAGTCTTGATATTGAAGCAATTTTTAGAGTATTACCGCTGTGCTTCTATAAGATCTTTAAACAGTTACAACCGAAACTACTTCAATCCTATTGGCAGCTATAACTTCTGCAGCCATTTTTAAAAAGCTTTATCTAGAATTGTATAGATAAGTTTCGGTAAAGTTCTAATATTTAACATGGAATTATTTAAGAAGCTTTCACTCCACTGGTGGAAAGTCACCTTCCAGTTTTAGTGAGGCTATATTGAAACTAAAGCTAGTATAACTCAAAATTGAGAGGTAAGATTGATAGTTGGGCCGGTTTATTTAATTTATTTCTATAATCAATAATGTTTCCTAGGAGGGCCCGCGTGCTTCGCTACGCTTATAAATAAAGTTTTTGCGTAGACATTTTGTTGACGTAGAAGCAATGATTTCAAAAGTGGTAGTGAGAAATGATAGCATAATTTTCAATTTTTATTTTGAAAAATATAGGAAATTCCGTGACCGAAATTCGTTCATACATGAAAATTCTATATTTTATTTTATATATTAATAGACAATTGAAACAGCAATAATTATCAAAAACAAATATTCAAATATGTTTAACGATGAAAATGATAAAACTGAATGGCAACTTTAGCCTCAATATGAAATTAAAAAACACGCATATTGAGGCAAAAGGAAACGCACAGCCACTCATACTCATAAAAGAGGAAAAGGTTTTTCAGAAAAGTGAGAAGAAATCAGGTAACAATGACTTCTGGGAAGACGATATTTTTTGTGAAAACTCTATCATCGTTGAACAAATGACCTTGGTCAGATGTATCATAAATATAAAATTTCAAACATTCAAACGCACGCACTCTACTTGCAGCAACATACAATTGACCATGTGTGAATACAGGTTCTTTAAGTAAAATGGCAACTCTGTTGAATGTCTGACCTTGAGATTTAATAATAGTCATAGCAAAAGCAGGTATAATAGGGAATTGAGTTCTTTGAATTTTAAATGGAAGAAGAGATCCAGAATAAGTCAAATGAATGCGTGGAATTAGAATGCGTACACCTCGCATGACACCAGTCAAAACTTCACAATGTATTGAATATCGGTGCATAACTTTTACACGCATTTGTGTTCCATTTACTAATGCTTGACCTGTATTTAAATTACGTATAAGGAGAACAATGCAATTCACTTTCAAAACTAATTTATGAGGTGGCAAACCTCCTACACTCAATTTATTTATAAATTCTATTGGAAAATTGTTCTGCTCACGAATGTCATCACAAACAACTTTATCAAAACTAAAATATGCTTTCTCCTCTCCTGGCATAATGCTCAAGATTTTAGAATTGATTTCATTGCAATCATTATTTTTGGGGGCTAAAATGACGGAACTCAAAATGTCATCAGATAAAATTGTATCAGAAATATTTCCAAAAATGTCTTCAATAATATTGTCTGGATTGCCAATCAAATTATGAGGAATTTCAATGATATCTGAGCCAAACTGTGGAAAAACTTTGCATATCACCATTACCGAGTCTTCTAAGAAATTCTGCAAATTCAATTTCATGAGGGATAGCTCTCATGTTTTGATTTAATTTCAAAATTTTAAAGTTAATAAATTCTTGCCAAGATGTGATACAATTTTCAATTAAAATAGAACGTGAGCCATGCGGTATAACTGGAAGAATTTGGCGAAAGTCACCGCTCAGTAAAAGAGTTTTACCTGCAAACAGTTTATTTTTATTTTCTTCGTTTGGAGTCATATCTCTTAACAAACGATCAATTAATTTTAAAGCATGAATAGAACACATCGAAATTTCATCTATAATAATGATTGATGCATTATTAATATATGTGCCATGTACACTATTTGGAGTTATATTTGGCATTGAATTCTCTAATAATGGAATTGGTAATTTGAAAACATTATGCAAAATTCGCCCTCCAATCAAAAGAGTTGATGCAATACCACTGAAGGCAGTTACAATACACGAAAAATTTAATGAATTAAATTTATGAATGATTGCCGTTTGAACAAAAGTTTTGCCACAACCTGCATGAGCTGTCAAGAAAAAAACATTACTTCCAGTATCATGGAAGCTTCACGCAAAACAATATCAATCACACTACGTTGCTTATTATTTGCATTTTCATACATTCTATCGAAAACTATAGCTTCTTCTTCAATATCAAAATGATCTACATCGCCAATCTGTAAGTTATATTGTGGAATCGGAAGACCAAGATCACCCCATGAAGTACTATGTGTAAGAAGAATTTCATTAATTTCAATCAAGGCTCGATTATTTGACACATCTTCATCGTAATTTCGTAAAAAATCTTCAATCATACTATTTCTAAATAAAATCCATAAAGCTAAAGCATTCGGAGGAACATTCAAACCACAGATAAATTCAAATAAGTGACGTAACTGTTTTGGTGATTGAATTTCTGAAGCTTCAAGTAAACATTCACGCCATTCATTATCATTTGTTGCAATACCTCGAGCTTCACATGCTGCAACAAAAGTAGGGTACTCAACACCTTCATACATACGGAGATCAGTAAAAGATTTTGGACCACGAACATACAACAGAAGTAAACGCATATGAAACAATTCTATATCTTTTGGAGAGACCCAGCCCCATCAGCCCCACGTTGTCTTCTTTTCAACGATTTACTTTGATCATGCCAAACATAATGTAATGATAATTCTGTATACAAAAACTCATTAGCTAAATTATCAATGAAATTCAAATGGAAAAATTAATTAAATTAAAAATTAAAATTAAACAATTTTGTTCTTGATACATTTGCGACTGCACCAACCACATTACCATTCCTGATATAAATAATTGTCTATTAGGCAAATGAAAATTAAGTCGAATAATTGTATGAGAATGAAAATGCATTGGAAATTTAAATATTTAAATATATCTTGAATTTCATTTCCCACAATCGCATCATCATTATTCACTGCATTCTCTCCCTTCACTCTCAATTCAACATAGGCAGAAGCATACCCTTTATATACATACTTGTAAACATATTTCACACTTTTAACAGTCGTACATATTTCCACGTTAATATGACAATTGAATTTTGCAAGAAGATAAGGATATGACGTTTCACATATTCATGCTGACAAATTTGACAATATATGAGCATGCGGAAGACCACGTTTTTGAAATTCATTGGTATATATAAATGCTTTGACAGAACCGAAAATCTTTTTTTCATTAAACAATCTATGTTCGACGACTCGATTTTAGTTTTTAAGGGGAGTCCGCTATATAAAGAAGTAAATTTAATTCGTCTATAACTTTTTTATTTATGATCCAATTTGTGTGAAAAATTTTTAAAATCTAAGTTACATTAATATCAGTTAGCAGTAAAAATTTGAAATTAATCCATCTGCGAATAAAAAAGCCTTAGGCTCCACAAAATTTCGTTAGTGAATTAATATATAAGATATCTAATCAAATTCAATTGTCTAATTCTATTAGAATTTTTCTAATTTTTGTTTATAATAACTCAACTAGCTATAGATGTGGAATATTTCGGTTCTTATTAAGCTTCTTATTCACAAGGGACTGCAAAAATTCCCATATAATTTAAAAACATTTCCATAATATGGAGTCTATTGACAGTGGAAAAATTCAACTTAAGTAAATAAATAAGTAATGATGAAGTTTCAATTTCGAAATAGTCATCACCTCCTCAAAGGATTGGAACAAGGCACTGAAGAAGAAGGTTTGAATTCATTCGAAACACGTAAAATAAGAAGTGGAGTTTTTACCATTCCTTTGAATTGAAAAAATTCCAATTACTTACATAGAGTTTAATTGTTCTCAAAAATGCCCAATCAACAAGCTATTTTATTAGGGAAAATTTTTTAGGATTTCTCACTTGGGGACGTTTGGATGCAGAAAAAAATTCTTTAGAATTCTTAAACTATATTAATGCGATTAGATTTAAATTTGAATGAGCTAAGAGTACAATGACGGTTTTGTAATGTCGGCCAAAATAAGCGAAGTGCAAAAGATAACTAAAGATCTTATCCTATGGTCCTATTTTTTATAGCGCTATACGCATATGTTAAATCTTGTCGTGAATAATTTAAATAATGTTCAAGTGCATGCCACTTCTCATCCCACCTTCAGTCGTTTATTTTACGCATTTATTCATTGCACTTAACATTTTTCTTTGCGAAAGATTATCAGAGAAATCTGATCTTGTTTACTTACTGTTCCAGTTACTGCCTACTGATCTGTACAAATTAGTAAAATCAGACTATGAAGCTAGAATGGTAAAGTTTCACTGCAGATATCTTAGTTTGGTTTACTTATTAGAAAAATAAATCATTAGAAAAAATTGAGAACCTAAGTTCTTCCGATTCACAAAAGCACACATAATATTTTATCCAGCAGTTTTATTGGCCATTACTCTAGTTCTTACAAATCGAGCTACTTCCTGTGCAGTTTAGAGATCATTTTGTTAGAACTATTAGTATAAAGTTGAAACATGGATACGGTCAACTATGGCTGGAAATCGATTAGATGGCGTGTTCAACGATAGTTAAAAGAACGAATGAGAGAAGAATATTTCATAAACGTTTTAAATAATTCTAAAAGTCATATAAGAATATAAATTTTGTGTATCAATGTAATATTTTTGTATTATTTTTTTAATGTAAGCCTTACTTTGTTCCTTTCAAACAAACAAAAATTAGTGAAATCGATTAACCCGTTCGAGCACAATTTAACTTTAAACATTTTTTGTCTGTTAATTTATTAACAAATTTTGAGCCATCCTATGTCAAAACTGAGAAAAAAGTAAAACAAATTAAAAACACTTGCTTTGTTTTTATTATAATAACGATTACCGAAGTTTCTAGATAAGTTAATTTGAATTAACCTGAATAAAAGAAAATTGAATTTATAGAAGAGTCTGAATTGAAAGAATTGATCAAAATGGTAGATATAATAAATGTTGTAGAATCGCATAGAATTAATAGAACTAATATAATTGGTAAAACCAATAGGATTAATAGAAAAATGAAAGAGAATAGAACTGACAGAATTGGTTGAATTGAGTGAATTGATAGAGTTGATAGAATTGTTAGAATTGAAAGAATTGACAGAATTGATAAAATTAATAAAATTGATAGAATTGATAAAATGATTGGCATTAATAGCAGAATTAGTAGAATTAATAGAAGTATAATATGAATATAATGAAAAAGATATAATGGATAGAACTAACAGAATTGATCAAATTAACAGAGTTAATAATATTGCTTAAATTAATAAAAATAAAAGTTATAAGAATTATAGAGCTAGAGCCGTAAGACAAATAAGTTTGGAAGGCTAGAGCTTTAAGAGCTATAAGGCTATAAGGAAGCCTATTATATAAGCCTTTAAGACCCTGCCAATCCCAAGCCTTATAATCTCATACACGACAAGGATTTGCTTTAAATTATTTAGGGATCTGAATATTTAATTTAGTGGAGATAAAATTATGAGTAAATAGAAAAATTAAAACAAAATTTTAATTAGTATTTTTATAGAATTATTAGGAGTCAATAAGTTTATCAATAAAGAGAATAAAAAGTGATTTTTTAGATGCAATGAGAATGAAGGTATAAGATAGATTTATTTGAGAATCTTACTTAAATCATTGTTAAAGTTCGACTCGGGTAATGAAAACTATTGAACCAATTAATAGAACTAAAGAATTAGGTAGATTTGAACAAGCTTAATGTCACTCTTGTATGAGGTAACAGAATGAATAGAATTTACAATTAAATAGAAAGCGTAGATTAGATTAAAATGTTCAAATGTTCTAATTCTGTTGCTCAATTTAACAAAAATAACAGATATGATGAACATTGGTACACATTAATCAGCTTTCAAAGTACAAGAGATTCTCCAAATTTACGATTTTAAAGTGTTTTTCTATTCTTGAAAGTTCTGCACGGAGATGGAGGCCACAAATCTGAGGATATGCCAATTCATGATTCACTAAGAAATATCGTAGATGGTTATTTTTTCCCAACACTTAACTCAACGATTGTACCTATACCTAATCGTAAACATTTAAATTCATTAATACGATTGATTCCATTTCATTTTCGCCAAATTTTTTTTTTTTAACAAAAGAGAAACACATTAACGTAACCACCTAAACAAACTTTTGCTTTTTAAAGATAAGACAGATTTTTTTCTTGTTCTACGCGAAATGAATGAATGATCAATTATGAAATGCTGGGCGGGATGGGAATTTAGAACTTTTTGAATAACAAAAAAATTTCAGTGAACTAAAGACGAAATTGTTTGGTCGTGATCTTTCGTAATCATAAGAGGATTTTCATTTAATTTTGTTAGGTGAATCTTATACTTAGAGGGTCAAGGTTAGAAAAATGTGATTTTTTGTAGGCTTCGTTTATTTGTTTTTAAAAATGGCAGTATTTAGATTTTTATTTAAATAAAAATGGCATAATTATTACCAATCAAAACATGATGAATACATCAAAAGTGAAATTTATATCGTTTTATGCCAAAGGTTATTTCCAATAAACTTACTGATTTTTTATTTCAATTTGTGAAATATAAATCGTTTATGATTTCGTTTTGAAACATAAAATAAGAAGACAGAATTAAGAAGAAAGAAGCATATGTGAATGGAGACTAATAATATAAGTTCTCATGGACAGCATATAATCAATTTTTCAATTTGAAGTATTTTGAATGTGCAAACATTTGATATGAAATCAAATTTGTGTTTGTTTGTGATTTTGATTATTTAAATTGTTGGATTTGATTAACTAAGACGTTGGTGGGAGAAATTATATTATTTGAAGATGGAAACTAAACTATAGTGAAATTTACATAAGCTTTCATTGATTGTTGTATTATTTGATAAATGAAAGAAATATTTAAGCACTTTACCTTTTTTGGGGTAAATGACTGAACCAGAGAATAACTCAAAATCAATATTGATATTTAATTTATTTATTTTTTTTTTCGTTTTTATTTATTGATGTTTTATCGACAATCATGTTTACTAAAGCATGAGCTTTGGGGGGCGGCGGGGACGGCCCACCCGTTTTCTTCGATAAATCACTTGGGAACCATTTTAACCAGGTTTTCCAAATAATTTTAATTTATCACTTGTGATAACTTATAAATGTGGTCCTATAAATGTGTCCTATTGGTTCAATCTATATTCTACTTTTTTCTATTTTTTAAAAATTTTGAGTTATTAGTTAAAATAAAATTTTAACAAAAGTATTTTAGTAGAAAAAAACGAAATTTCAGGATGCAAAGTTTAGATTTTTGGCATATTATCATTATTGAAGATGAAGACTGACTTTAGTTTTTTTCAATTTATTTTAATTGTAACATGAATTTTTAACATGATGTCAATTTTCACAAACTTTACATTTATTTTAATTTTATGGAAAAATGGTTTCGCAATTTTTATGATAACCCAAGTTTTTAATGCAAAGCAATTGATGAAGCATATCAAAACTAAAATTTTACTCAGGGTTCTTTGGATTACATAGCTATCATTTATTAATCATTTCAAAAAATTATATATTTAATTTATTTAAAAAAAAAAATTAAAATATAATCGTATTACCGTCTGCGTTTCTTATTGGTGGTTTCTGACCACAAATAAAACTGCCAAGCTATAGATCTAAAATTTAATTTTTATTTAAATATTTTGGTCCCTATTTGGGACCCTCCTCAATAAAGTTTGTGCTTAAACTTATTATGAACTATTTTGAATACTCTACTGAGGAGGGTCCCAAATAAGGACCGAAATATTTCAATAAAAATTAAATTTTTGATCTATAGCTTGGCAGTTTTGTTTTTGGTCAGAAACCACCAATAAGAAACGCAGACAGTAATACGATTTTATCAAAGAGTTCAGCTTCAATGTACATACAAAAATGTATTATACATTGAACAGAGAAAACCTAATTTAAAATATAATAATATTTTGGTCTCCAAGTTGTTTTTATTTAATAATATAATAATTTATTTGAAATAAATTTATTTAAAAAATCCTTATAACAACTTATATTAAATAATATTTGACGCGTTTCGAACAATAAATGTTCATTCTCAAACGTTTAAATTATTATTCATAACAAAAGAAATATTTTTCATTCAGCAAAATTTTGTTTGATGAAAAAACATACTAAAGAACATAGAACCGACTTCAAAAAACACAAAAAAGTGAAAAATAACTCAATTGTGACTTTAGAGACAAAAATACAGCTAACTATTGATTTATTTAATTTAATTATATATAACTACAGACAAAAAAAAATTGCGGTTTTAAACAACGTTATAATATTATATAATTTATTTATTATTATAATTATCACAATTATTATAGTTGTTACAATAGCTATTATATTATAAAAGTTATTTGTAGCCGAAAACTGGAAATCGGTGCCAAGCCGATGACATGTTAGTCAGTTTTTCGTCAATTTGGCACCGACTTCAAACAGTTTTGTGCTACAAATAACTTTTATAATATAATAACTATTGTAACAACTATAATAATTGTGATAATTATAATAATAAATAAATTCTATAATATAATAACTTTGTTTGAAACCGTAATTTTTTTTGTCTGTAGTTAAATATAATTAAATTAAATAAATCAATAGTTAGCTGTGTTTTTGTCTCTAAAGTCACAATTGAGTTATTTTTCACTTTTTTGTGTTTTTTAAAGTCGTTTCTATTTTTTGTTTTTTAAGTTTTTTATTTTTCCATTTTTAGTTTGGTTTTATGTTTTTTGTTTTATGGTTTTTAGTTTTACCCAAATGTTGGTTAAAAAAGCGTTTTTGAAATAATAACTGAGTCTCGGAATGTATTCATCAATGACAATCAAGTAATCAATGGTTTTTCGATATTTTGAGAAAAACAAGGTTAATTTCCTGTCATAAAAAATTATATTGGACCAACTCGGAATCTAAAGCAATATAATGCAGCAAACCATCCAAATACAATAAGCGGCTTTGAAGAAATCGACGAAAATACATAAAAAACACAGTTTTTTTCAATGGAGACTTTCTCGAAATCCACCCAAATAGAATACAATTAAAACCATTCAAATCGAATTAGTCGTTTATGAGAAATCGGTGAATATATATAGAAAAATATAGATTTTTTCAATTTTCTAAAATACGGTATTTTTTGCATCATAGAAAAAATATGGGACCACTTCGGCATTTATCTTAATCGAATACAATTTAAATCATCCAAATCGAATGAGTCGTTTTAGAGAAATCGGAGAACAGGCATTAAAAATACAGCTTTTTCCAATTTACTGAAAAACTTTATTTTTCAAGTCATAGAAAAAAATATAGATTAATTTTCAAAGCAACCTCAATGGAATGCAATTTAAATCATCCAAATCGTATGAGTCGTTTTTGAGAAATCGGTAAACAAACATGCATCAACATTTATCAAAAAACGGGTATTTTTTACGTCATAGAAAAAAATATTGGACCATTTCGGCATCTACTTAAATAGAATACAATTTAAATCATTAAAATCGAATGAGCCGTTTTTGAGAAATCGGTGAACAAACATCAATAGACATAAAAAAAACCCCAAATGAAACACAGAACCTCCTTCTTTTTTGAAGTCGGCTAAAAATTTTAAATGAAATTAATTGAATAAAATTTTCATTTATTTTTATAAATAAATTTTAGTGGAATACTAGTTCCAAATTTGTTATGAATGAAATATATGTTTTAACAGAAATTTTAATTGATTGAATCCAAAATAGAATTACTTAAATGAAATTTTATCATTTAAAATTAAATTTTGTTGTGTTAAATCCCTTGTAAATTTTAAATTCTTCAAGTGAATCAATTAGAAATCCTTGGCTACATAAATGTAAAGTTTTCAAATTTTGTTTAAAAATGTCGTGTCGTTATGATTGTTTCTAGCAAAATAGTTTGCAAAAATGGACTTTAAATTTTGTTTATTTTTCTTCATAGGTAGATGTTCCTTAAATCAGTCTTTAAAACATCTTTCAGTTTTCCCGATGTAGAATTTTTCACAAGAATCACATTTAATTTTGTAAATGCCTGAACATTGTTCTAATTGGATTATTTAATTTTGGTTTCAATTTTTTATATAAAATATTGCTTATCCAAGAACATATTTCTATACCTCGGAGGTAAACTGCACTATGTTACTAGTAAATTACATAGAACATAGTGCAGTTTACCTCCGAGGTACTGATTATATATTTATGTTTTTTAAAAAGCTCCTTTAAATATTAGGCATAAGATTTGTATATTCCATTTTATCAAATATTATTTAATATAAGTTGTCACAAGGAATTTTTAAATAAATTAATTCTCTTGGCGGTGTATTTAGTCGTTAACACAGTGTACTTATTATGAACTAGACATATCTATCCTACGAATATATTTTATAGAATTATTGCTGTGCTGATACCTACCAATAAAAAATATTTGTTTAGATTCCGTCTACCAAATATCCCAAAAAACAAAATATTGTTTTAGATTTCGTCTACCGTATATTCCAAAAAATAAACATGCCACAAAGAGTTCATACATCTAAAAGAAAAAATAAGTTCCAGCAGAGAAAAGCCAAATTAGATGCGGTTCAGAGCATGTCTGAATCCATCTATAAATATGTTACAAAACCTGATGATAGCCAGAGTTCATAAAAAAACTGATTCTCACGTTGATGCAACGAATGCTTCAAGATAATATTGGCTCATCTTTAGGACGTAACAGCGACAATACAGAATTAATAATGATAACCCATGATGAAGACGAATTAGAAAAAAAAACTGAAAATGACAGTGATAATGCTTCTACTATACTTCTACAGTGATAATGCTTCTAATGCTTCCTTCTACTATCGAAGACAGTATTTGCATGGGTGTATCACTTCAGGACTTAAGAGATGCATCACATTGAAATATACCCGTCTCTGATAATGTCGGCATTGAAATCATAAAAGGATGTGAACATTTCCAAAATAGAGAAGGGCCGTTTCCCACTGTATCTAAACACGGGTTGGACATTAAAGGTGATGTTCGCCATCTTTCTAAAGAATGGTTTTATAAAATGATGCCCAATGATGAAAAAATTCTGCGGTCATGGATTGTTTATTTTCTTGTAAATAATAACATGTGCCCTGTACTGCTTCTGTTGTCGTATATTTGCAGCTGTCACCAATAGTAATAATACAATATCAACATTTACGACTGGATTTCAGAAGTGGTGGAAACTAAATCCCAAAGTGGCTGACCATGAAACTTCAAGTGAACATCTGGAGAATTTTGAAAAGTGGAAAACTTTGGAAATGAGGTTAAAATTTCATAAAACGATAGGAGACGCAGCCTTGCAATTGATATATAATGAAAAACAGAAGTGAAAACATCTTTTATCCAGATTATTGGATACAACTTTGTTTTTATCTAAACAAAACCTAGCATTTCGTGGATATGATGAAGGACAAATTTCTTTAAATAAAGGCAATTTCTTAGAACTTTAATTAAAATATTGTCAAAGTATGATGTAGTATTAAAAGAATACATCTTGAATTAAATATTTAAAAAACTATAAATATTTTGGCTAAATATTTTGGAATTATGTTTGATAGCACACCTGACATTTCACATATTGATCAAATGTCAGAAGTGATTCGTTATGTGAAAATTGATGATAGAAAAGTGGAAATCAAAGAAGTATTCCTTGGATTTTTTCCTTGACAAGGAAAAAAAGCCGCTGATTTAAGCAATGAAATTTTTAAAAATCTTGAAAACGACGATTTAGATGTTATGAATTGTCGTTCCTATAAGGTTATGATAATGCAGCTGTTATGAGTGGTATATATGGAGGAGTGAAAGCTATTATTAAAACAAAACAAACAAACAACAAGACTATTGAGAGTCTTTTAACAGTTGCTTTGCGGTTTTTAACAAGCACTTCCCAGCGGCTAGTCGAAGCAGAAAAAAATGTAAAAATGGCTACCACTGTTCCGAAACATGTTACAAAAGCTACATTTTATGCAAATGAGTGTTGGTCACATAAATTAATTGAATAATCTATGCAGCCAACACTCGTTGGAGTGCTCATTATGCTGTATAGTTAAAGTATTGGCTGAAAATTTTAATGGCATTGTGGCAATTGAGAAATTAAGTGATCAACAAGAAAATGTTGACACTAGAGGCGCTGCACAGAACATTATGCGTGGAGTCTGTGATTTAACCTTTCTTTGCTATCTTCTGTTTCGAAATGATGTTTTAAGGGAAATAAATTGTGCTCAGATCGCATTGCAATGCAGAGGCTTGCATATTGATGAATTAGTTGTAAAAATACAGTCACTTCGCCTTTATATTGAAGAAAAACCTAGTCATATTGTAGAAGAGGCAATAGATCTTGCTGTGAAAAATCGGAGGACTACGACATTTTATATTGAAAGACAAATTTGTCGTAAAAAACTGACACTAAGAGCTGAACTTAAAGAGAACATGTGTGTATGTCTTGACCGATTCTAGACTAGATTGATTAAAGTCAGTTCAAGATGTAGCTTCCTTTTTCGATGTTGTGCAGACTTTGCTTTTGGCGAACAGTGAAGAGTTTGAATTATCTGAATCAAAATTTACCGGTTTTTATGATGAGGTATCAGAAACAGAATTCCTCATAGAGATACCAAGATTGAGGAGGCATTTAAAAGCAGCCAATGTGCAGTTTTTAACTGGGTCTATAGAAATTCCTGCCAATGCCAATTACTTATTAACTTACTTGAGTTTAATTGATCTTAAAAATCCAAAATTAATTTAAATTCCCTTAATGTAGTCTAATGTTAATTCAGATAGGACTAAAAATTGACCAAGTGTCAGCCATTAATTTCACATTGATTGGAAACAATCAATAATGATTATACAATCGTGACTTAGGATGTTAATTAGAATAGAAATGTTTCCCATTCTATGAATTCTCACAAAGTATTGTCTAGAAATTTAATGCAAAAAATCCCATATAATGTAAATACATTTCAATAATATGGAGTCTAATGACAGTGAAAAAATTCAACTTAAGTTAAAATAAATAAGTGATGAAGAAGTTTAAACTTTGAAATTGTCATCGCCTCAACGACCTAATCGATAGCGTATCTGCCCAAGGATTCCAGCCGGGCACTGACGAGGTAGGGTCGAATCCCAACCAAAACACGAAAAATGTAAAGTGGAGTTTTTTTCTCAGAAACTTCAAACCATACCTTTGAATTGAAAAAATTACAATTACTTCCTTACTTACTTAAGCTTAATTGACCTCAAAAATCCAAAAATAATTTTTTGTATTAAAAATATATCAATTTGTTAGAAATTTAAAACAACATTTGGACAAAAACAATTTCTTTCATAACAAAATAAACGTTGTATAAAATATGTAGCTTAATGTATGGAGGGATCAGTTTTTGTTGACTTGTAACTTTTCTTTATCTTTTTTTCTATTAACAGGAGTGAGAACCCATCAGCGTACCAGTCTCTGCTATTGGCAACGAGTTAATGTGAAATATCACTTGACACATGCAGTAACCCTGAAATAGCAATGTGAAGATGAAGGTAACCTATTAAGTAGTGGAACTCAAACTAGCTAGCCGTCAGCTTCGAGACTCCCCAGAAAAAAAAAGTTGAATTATGGCACGCTAATGATTTATGGCACGCTAATGTTTACTCGTTCGCACGCTAATGTTTATTCATTCTTTAACAAAAACATTAAAAAAGCACAGGAAAAAAATTGCGCCCATCTACACCTCAGAACGCATGTTGTTGTGAGGCCTAGATCTTAAAAGGTATCTTTTTTTGTGACATAAATTGTAATTCCTACCACACAACACATTTTATTTAACAAAAAGGCTGAAGATATGCTTCATTTTGAAGAAATAGAAAAGGATTTCTTGAAAATTAAGGATCATTTCACTATTGAGAACGCCTTTGGTGAAAAAGATCAAAGATTATGAATTCATCGTCTGATCCAACAAACTAGTTTTCTTGACGTTTACGAGAACAGTTTGAAATGACTACAGGTTTATCATTGGCGTAACTAGGAAATTGTTCTAGGGTGGGCCTGGCCCCAATAATATGTGTGTCCATTTGAGGTAAATTTTCAAATTTACGGTCATTTATATTTTTTTGCTAGATTATTTATGTTAGGTTAGGTTGCAGTGACTGTCACCATCAGGACGACATACTTAGACCAAAATACGTCGGTTGTGATACCAAAGAATCAAAGAATCTCGTTCCCCAACTCGAACCATTTGGAGCTTCTAATGAAGCTAAGTATTTGCGTGATTTTAAAATTATTCAGGTCGGTGAGAGTTTTAAATGTGTGCGTTCCAAAATGAGTTTGCCGTATAATGGGCGAATGCTGGACATGTGCAAAGTAGATGAAACGCTGGTTCCACCTGATCCTCCTCCTTACAGCTCCTGCAAATCAACACTTGGGTGCTTTCCAAGGATCCAGTAACCAGTGATGACTTTAACAATGAGCTAACTTTCTGCCTACTCAAGGTTATAAGTTTTTTGGAACGCTGTAGCTCTAGTCTAGGAAAGATTTACCTGCTTATCTTGCAGCTAAGTGTGTTTGACCACCGACCTATAGATTACGCATTTAACCATGTCATAAGCTAGTTGTTTGAGAGGAGCAAACGACTCGCTTAGAGCTTCTATTTCTTGTAGAAGATCGAGTTCAGTCCATTGCCTAGAAAATCCGTCCGCTATATAGTTGCATTTAACGCCACTGTGACCCGGCACCTATATAATATGAACGGAAATGAAATTGCCGGTGGTTTAGTGTCACTTTTGACGTCGTTGCTACTACATCTACCGATTCGAATGCAGTTATTTATGCTATGTTGTTTGCAGTTATTTATGTTTATATTTAGATATATATTTGTTAAGAAAAAAATGTTCTTTTTAAAATCGACATGTTTGACAAATTAAAATTGAAAAAAATCATATAAAATTATAAATTGTTATATCAGTATGATATTTTTATAAATCCTCACTTAGTAACTTTCAAACAAACAAAAATTATACTTATACCGCATTCACAGCGGCATAGCAAATTAGTAGATGTAATTTAAATCTGTGCTGTAAACACTTTTTTTTTTAAAAGCTTGCCACTAATTTGATATCTAGCCTTACTAAAAATCAAATTTTTTTTAATTTAATACTTCACGCTGTGAACACCATTGCAAATAAAAATCTTTGATTTCTACACCGTCTACTTTTCCCAAAAATTAATATACTATCTACTAATTTGCTATGTCGCTGTAAAAGCGGCAAAAGTCAACATTCCTAGTTTCTAAATTAAACTTTACATTCCTAGTCTCTAAAACTATTGAAAAAATAAAAATAAAAAATAGTTCAAAAATAACAATTCATTGTTTACAGTAATCATGCACTCTCCCAACCATTTAATGCAGTACTGTTGCACAACGATCTTCATTTTCAGCCATACAAAATTCAGATAATTCCAAAAATAAATCCATCAGACTTCGAATTCCGTCGTCTATTCGCTAATGGTCATACAAACAAACGGGGATATTACTTCTACTTAGGTGCCAATTTTTTTTTATTTGATATAGAATCACTCACTAAAGCGAATAAAACCAAAATGAGTTGTATATCAGCCCCGGGTCCAAAATACAGGCCTTTGAAAAAAACAAAATCCATTCAAAATTACAGTTTTGAAAAGAATTTTTTCTGTTTTTTTTAATTTTTGCTTTATGTCCTATGTGCTTATAAAATAAACAGATCAAAACTGTCACTTTTACTAAATTTTCTTAATTTACGAGAAAAAAAACAAAACAAAATCCACTTGCGCCTAAGTTCAAGTCCAATCTTGCCTCAAATGGTCATAACGTGGGCCCCTAAGGTTATAATTATTTTTTTAAGTTATTCATGTTCTTTGAAATTGTATATCAAAAATAACATTTATTCTCTTCCATTTAATTATATCAGCTTTATTTGTATGTTTTTTCGATAATAATAGTATGTATTATTGTATTGTTTTCTAACCTATAGCCTAATGAACTTAACCTATTGTCTAATGAAAATTTTATTCAATTGGTATGATTCCAATTGGTCAAATTGTTTTGATTTCATTAAAATTATTTTCAAATTATAATCACAATTGCTTTGATAAGTTTTGTTCAAAAATCAAATTTTAATTTAAATTCTCTTATTTTGTTTAGTTGAACTTGGTTGATTGTATGAGAAGGGCGTTTTTTATCATCAGGGTTTTTTTATTAAGAAATTTGATTTATCAATTAAAACAATAAAGATTCATTGTTTTAATTGAAGAAAATGTTTTTATTTTTTATAATACACAATTCTTTTTTATAATAAAATCTTTGTCAGAGAATAAAGTATTGTAATCGATTCGTGAATAATGAATTTTATTCTCTCGCAAATTAAAATTCTCGCTCGTGCCTCGCTCAAATTTTAAACTTTTGCTTGAGAATAAACTACTTCATTATTCACTCATTGATTAAACTACTATTAAATTGCAACATTTGGCAAAAAAGTGTATTTTTATACGATATTTTTTGTTTCAAAGGCCTATATCTTGGTCCCCGGGACTGATTTTCAAAAAAAAAATTTGTAATTTGCTTATAAAAGTACACTAAAAAAAATTGGCTGGCGCCTAAATAAAAGTAATCTTGCCAAACAAACTACGAGTAGTGTTGGTGTTTCGTTGTGGTTTTAGGTCTTATGGAGCAATGAGACCGTATTTTTGTAAAACGAAGTCTATATTGTTCTTATTGCGATGTTTTTCGTTGAACAAATTGGAAGGTGTGGTTTTCCAGAAATTATGAATTCATTTGACATTCTGACATCTGGCACATCACATGTTGGAAAGAAAATGTTTGCTTTTTTAAACTTCGCTACTATGGTGAACCGATAAGCAGTGGCGTAGCTAGCATGGGTGGCACCCGGGGCGGATATTGTGGTGTCACCCCAAAAATAAAAACTGTCAGTAATAATAAAAAGCCGATAAACGTAATTTATAATTTTTTTTAATTAATACAAATGAGCATTATTATTATAAGCCCGCAAGCAATTTTTAACTAATTTTGATTTGCTGAAACTCCTCTCACACGAAGCCACTAATACGCAAATAGTCATGAATAACTTTAGTGCGACCGTAAAATTCGGAAGAAATTCTAAAAAATCCCATTCTACGATGAATTTCAAAAAGTCTAGGTACACCCAGCTAGAAACTGTAACATTGGCCGCTTTTAAATGCCTCCTCACCCTTTGCATCTCTATGAGGAGTTCTGTTGCCAATACCGGATCATAAAAACCAGTAAATTTTGATACCGATAATTTTAACTCTTCACTGTTCGCCAAAAGCTAAGTGTTTGTCTGCACAACCTCGAACAATGAAGCTGAATCTTGAACTGACTTCAGTCTAGTTCGGAGTTCAACACTGAATCGGTCAAGACATTCCAACATGTCCTTTTTAAGTTGAGCTCTCAGTGTCAGTCCAACATCAGGTGCAAACTCACCACCCGTTCTTTTTTTGCGTTTTTATGACGAATTCGGCTTTCCATTGGAATGTTATAGTCCGCCGATTTTTTCGCAGCAAGATCTATTGCCTCTTCTACAATGAGACTTCGTTATGAATTGACTCTATTTTTGTAGCTAATTGATCAATATTCAAGCCCGTGCTTTGCAATCCAATCTGAGCACAGATATTATTTCTCTTAGAATATCATTCCAAAACAAAAGATAGCAAAGAAACGAGAAATCACATGCTGCATTGATAAGGTTCTGTGCAGCGCATCTAGTGACTACATTTTCTTGTTGATCACTTAACTTCTCAATTTCAGCCACAATCCCATCAAAGTTTTCGGCCAATACTTTTACTGCAGCATAATGAGCACTCCAATGCGCTGTTAAGAGTATTTTAACAGTTGCTTTGTTGTGTTTAGCAAGTACTTCCCAGCGGCTAGTCGAAGCAGAAAAACATGTAAAAATGGCTTCCACTGACGAGTGTTGGCCGTATAAATTAATTGAATGATCTTTGCAGCCCACAAAAATTGCTTTGTTATTTTTTGCTTTAATAATAGCTTGCAGTTCTCCATGTATACTACTCATAACAGCTGCATTACCATAACCTTTGGGAGCGACAATTCATAACATCTATACCATCATTTTCAAGATTTTACACTGAAAAAAACATGTCCTATTTCCAATCGAAATGCAGTTGTCTCAACCTCACCGTGCGGGCAGATATGGCGAATCGAAATACGAGATTGATTCAACAACCGTACAATGATAAGCCGATGCAGTTGAGACAATCACATGAAATATTTATGTGAAAATAAAATATAGTTCAATTAATCTCAAATACTTAAATTTTAAAATGAAAAATTCATGATATAAGGCCAAAAAAATATGTTTTCATGGAAATAGTTATAAACTTTATTCAACTACTGTTATATTGGATAGCACTTTATATTTTAAATAAACCTCATTCTGTTATAAGAAAAATGTTACTGAGTACTGAGTAGTTGTCCCAATCACGGTGAAATTGTTTGTAAATATCTTTTCTTTGCATGAATAATAAACTGCCATCTTCGAGATGAGGTTATCATTACTTCAATTTTTTTTTCAGTGTAAGAATTTCATCGCTTAAATCAGCGGCTTTTTTCCGCGTAAAGGAAAAAATCCAAGGAATACTTCCTTGATTTCCACTTTACTACCATCAATTTTCACATAACGAATCACTTCTGACATTTGATCAATATGTGAAATGTCAGGTGTGCTATCAAACATAATTCCAAAATATTTAACCGATTTAATTTCGTTGACAAGCTTAAACTTTACGTGGATCGCTAAAACATTTATGAACTCATTTTGTATATCTGGTGACAAATATGATACTTTTGGTGATTTACCATGCTTCAAATTCAAAATGTGTTCTTTTAACACTACATCATACTTTGACAATAGTTTGGTTAGTTCTAAGAAATTGCCTTTATTTGAAGAACTTTGTCCTTCATCATGTCCACGAAATGCTGGGTTTTGTTTAGATAAAAACAAAGTTATATCCAATAATCTTGATAAAAGATGTTTCCACTTCTGTTTTTTATTATATATTAATTGCAAGGCTGCGTCTCGTATCGTTTTATGAATTTTTAACCTCATTTCCAAAGTTTTCCACTTTTCAAAATTCTCCAGATGTTCATTTGAAGTTTCATGCTCGGCCACTTTGGGATTTAGTTTCCACCGCTTCTGATATCCAGTAGTAAATGTTGATTTTGTATTATTACTATTGGTGACAGCAAATACACGACAACAGAAGCAATACAGGACGCAAGTTATTATTTACAGGAGAATAAACAATCCATGGCCGTAGAATTTTTTCACCATTATTCATCATTTTATAATACCATTCTTTAGAAAGATGGTGAACATCACCTTTTATGTCTAACCCGTGTCTAGATACAGTAACAAACGACCCTTCTCTATTTTGAAAATGTCCACTTTCTTTTTTTATGATTTCAATGCGAACATTACCAGAGACGAGTATATTCCAATGTGATACATCTCTTAAGTCCTGAAGTGATTCACCCATGCAAATACTGTCTTCAATAGTAGAAGCATTAGCGGCATTATCACTGTCATTTTCATTATTCCTTTCTAATTCGTCATCATAGGTTATCATTATTAATTCTGTATGGTTGCTGTTACTTTCCGAAGATGAGCCAATATTCTCTGAAACATTCGTTGCATCAACGTGATAATCAGTTTCTTTTGATGAACCTTGGATATCATCGGGTTTTGTAACATATTTATAGATTTGGTCTTTCTCTGCTGGAACCAACTTTTTCTTTAAAAAGTATGAACTCCTCGTGGCATATTTATTTTTTGGGATATTTGCTAAACGAAATCTAAAAAAATATTTTTAATTATAGTATAGGTAACAGCAAAGCATTAATTCTAAATATATTTGTAGGATACATAATAGGTACATAGTTCATAATAAGTACACTGTGTTAACGACTAAATACACCGCCAAGAAAATTAATTTATTTAAATTTCCTTGTAACAACTTATATTAAATAATATTTGATAAAATGGAATATACAAATCATAGCCTAATATTATAAGGAACTATTTAAAAAAATATAAGTATGAAATCCTAAAAGATATTTTATATAAAGAATTGAAACCAAAATTAAATATCCATTTAGAATCATGCTCAATAATTTACAAAATTGAATGTGATTTTTGTGAAAAATTTTACATCGGGAAACCGGAAAATGTTTTAAAGACTGATTTAAGGAATACCTGCCTAAGAAGAAAAATAAACAAAATTTAAAGTTTATTTTTGCAAACCATTTACATAGTTAATAACAATAGCTACACCACTTTTGAAAAAAAATTGAAGGCTTTACATTTATGTAGCCAAGGATCTTTAAAAGAATCACTTAATGAGTTTGAAATTTCCAAGGGATTTAAAACCCAACAAAATGTAATTTTAAATGATAAACTTTCATTTAATTCAAATATATTAATATATAAAACTGAAAACAAACAGTATGAGTATGTATCAACCTACAAAAATTTGCAAAGCTGCAGTAATTGCATAACTGCCATTTTATTTAACAGTAATTATTTTTGTGTCCATTGAAAAACGATCTATTTCAATTTATTCTTTGAGTTTCAAGATAAAGGAAAAAAAATTATTTTGAGATCATTTACAAACACGGTAATTTGATTGTTTGTTAGTTTCCTTAGGTGTTTGCAATTAATTTGTTTGAAATGTAAAACATATATTAGGTAGTAAGGTTAAGCGGATATTTTAGAAATAATTTTGGAATAGAGACATTGAAACTCAAGGGTGCCACCCTATCGACAAAGGGTGCCACATTATCGACGTAAACCACTTTTCCTATACATTATTCAGCATATGTGTTTTCAGACCTGGTCATTAAATAATCATGCTTGCATACTAAATAATATATCGTAAAAAACGGTCAATATGGTATCTATAGGAATATTCAAAGCTATTGAGTAATTGTGGTGATGGGATTCAATGCTCAACATGTTGATTCGATTAATATTGTTAAAATTTTATTTCACGTAATAACTCAAAAATTTTAAAAAGTAGAATAGATTCTTTTTGAACCAATAACACATTTATAGGACACATTTATAAGTTATCACAATTTATAAATTAAAATTATATGGATAACCTGGTTAAAATGGTTTCTAAGTGATTTATCGTTGAAAACATGTGATGGTTTGTTTAAGTTTTTTACGTTCGGGTGTCACCCCAAAACGGTTTCGAAGTGATTTATCGTTGAAAACATTGTGACGGTTTGTTTAAGTTTTTTACGTTCGGGTGTCACCCCAAAACGGTTTCGAAGTGATTTATCATTGAAAACATTGTGATGGTTTGTTTAAGTTGTTTACGTTCGGGTGTCACCCCAAAACGGTTTCGAAGTGATTTATCGTTGAAAACATTGTGATGGTTTGTTTATGTTTTTTACGTTCGGGTATCACCCCAAAACGGTTTCGAAGTGATTTATCGTTGGAAACATTGTGATGGTTTGTTTAAGTTGTTTACGTTCGGGTGTCACCCCAAAACGGTTTCGAAGTGATTTATCGTTGAAAACATTGTGATGGTTTGTTTAAGTTGTTTACGTTCGGGTGTCACCCCAAAACGGTTTCGAAGTGTTTTATCATTGAAAAACATTGTGATGGTTTGTTTAAGTTGTTTACGTTCGGGTGTCACCCCAAAACGGTTTCGAAGTGATTTATCGTTGAAAACATTGTGAGGGTTTGTTTATGTTTTTTACGTTCGGGTGTCACCCCAAAACGGGTGACACCCGAGGCGTACCGCCCCCCCCCCCCCTCCCTAGCTACGCCTCTGCCGATAAGATAAACGACCATTTTATAGATACTTTTGTGTCAATATTATTAGTAGTGCTTATTAAACTTCCTTATTAAATTTAAATGAAGATCAGTGATATGAATAATATCATGAATAATATAATTGTACGTTTTGAAATAATTTTGAACAGCAAATTCCTTAGTAAAGAAATACATTTTCATTTTCCCTAACTGTTATATATACTTCATGAACTTTGTGTTCTAGGGGGGGCCAAAATTCTCCTAGGGGGGGCCGGGCCCTCTGGGCCCCTACCTAGTTATGCCTATGAGGTTTATTTACTTGTCAAAATTGTGAACATTATTTTTAGTGAATTTAATATATTTGCAATCGAAAAACGCTGTATTCTTTCGAACATAATTAATGAATGTCAAACAGTCAACATAAATGATTGAATTTGAAACAAATTTTTACAAATACTTATTTAAAACAAACAAATAATATCATAACCAAAAAGTATGGATTAGTGGCATTTAAGATGTTACACCATAAAGCTCAAATACAATAACTTTCAGACTTTCTAATTCATCCCACTAAGAAACCAAAACATAAACCGGAAGTAACATAAAAACAAAAATTAAATCTCCATCATTTATGTATAAAGTTTAAAAATAAAAAGAATAAAACAATCAAACTTTACCGATCAATAATTTATTTAAACGGACGATCAAAAAAGCTATCAAAGACGTATATTTATCAATTGAAATTCAACCAACAATGTGAACTGTAATATGTGGGTAAGCGGATAGTTTTTTTTGTAAAATTCTTGGAGACTGGAGAGCTTAAAGTTATTATTTTTTCAAAGCTAAAATTCCTATTCCATTTTTCTTTGGTTTGGACGAATTAAATTTATGTAATTTTTTTTACATAGTAAACATTTTTATTATTGTTGTTTTTTTATGTCATCACAATGTGATCGCAAAAATGTAATGATCAGATGAGATATCAGGGCATGGCAGTTCACGATTTGATATTATAATGCTTCCGATAGTATTATCGTAATTACACCTTGATCTCTCTTTATGTATGTTCTCGTATATAATAATAATAAGGAAAAATAAAATTCTCTTTCGTTTCTGTTTACATTAACAATTCAAACGTATTGTACAATTCGACAGAGATTCCATCCAGAGATCGATCTATACACTTTATTTTGTATTAATTTTGCTTTATTTTTTTTTATTTTTACATCGTGAATAAACTTTTTTATTTTTATTTTTATTATGACAAAATATTATATATTATTTTTCATCACGATCGTGAATTAAAATTGTACAAAAATAAAAGTAAAATTGACGATCAATTGTAAAGTTGAATTATTATAAAGAAAATAAATAACAATAATAAGTATGTGTACATGAACATGTGATCATTTGACTTTTGTTGGCATCGATCATTTACTTGTTTTATAAATTTATTTATATGTATCAAAAATTCTTTCGATATAAAAAGAAAAGTGAGAGCCAGTGGTGGATCGTGAAGAATCATTATTAATCTCGGCTTAATTTGTTTCTAATAAGCCGCCTGTAATAGTTTTAAAAATCATGTAGCTTATTACCTTGAAATATGCTTTTAGTGGCTAATGACTATGAGTCATAGAGAGGTCGGACCAACAATTTGCAACACTAAAACCGTAAACAAAACAACTATTAGTCTGGATTATACGACAGCATTAATGTCAATAAATCGATTTGATTCGAGTTTAATTGTGCTATTTTCATCCACAACCGTTTTAGGGGTAGTTTCATGATGTCACTAGTGATGATTTGGTTCAGAAATGTGTCTATTTCGTTACATTTTAGCATTCGGTTCATGTGATCGAGCTTCTATGCGCGTAGACATCCTTTTTTAAATGATGCCAAACTATCATATATAGTTAAGGTTTAGTGTATCCGCTATTTCCTGACAAGTTGAATCTTGATCTAGCTCGACCATTCCGATTTTCTTCAAACTTCGGTATTCGTTAGTATAATAAAACAAAATTAAAATAAGTTTATTTTCTTTGTTACTTTTTTCACTTGTTTTGACACAGGGTTAGCTCGAACTTTGTTAAGAAATTTAGTGACGATTACAGTTT